>CM050943.1:35363883-35963883 GCA_027789145.1 Solanum arcanum
ACACAACTCTCAGCCGACCTCAGACGAGGTTTTCCAGCATCATCTGGAGACAGCACACATCGTTGTTTTGACCTCAAACTTTTCCTTCCAGGGTCGTCTTTAGCCTGCACACATCTGTCTGCAGACATCAAACGTGGGCTTCTAGAATCATCTATAGCCTACACACATCGGTCAACTAGCATGAGACGTCTCTTTGGAGCATCGTGCATAGCCTACACATATTAGTATGCAGATGTCGACCAATGGCTGACTACATTAGCCAAGTCCTGAATGCATCTGGTGTGGCATGTATATGTATGGCAAGCAACATCGGCAAATGGCATATGGTTCAGCAAAATCCTTCACGGACGAACAAGGAATGTAAGCATCAAACATGAGACATTAGCCAATAATATGTGGAATCAGCCAAAGATGGCATGTGCGAACGTGGCATGTATGCATTTGGAAAATGACATCGCCTAACTTTGTGCAGCCTCATTCACTGCCTGTACACATTTGTTGTGTCGCGTTCACATCTATTAGGCGGCTTGAGACGTTGTTTGAGCATATCGACCAGGAAACATCAATGTTGGCATGCGTGCATTGGCCTAAAGATATCAACAATAGGAGGCAGCAACACGCAAGGCCTGCACGCATCAACCCTGTCTGTACACATTGACTCGGCAACATCAGTACTAGCCTGCATGCATCGGAAAGGAGGCATCAACCATATACAAGAAGCATCATCCATAGCTCGAACACATCAAATATGTAATGTGCACATTAATTAGGCGACTTCAGTCGTGGCCTTATAGTCCAAGAGATGTTTGCCAATTGCAGGCAACATCAACCAATGTCTTCACGCATCTAACGTTGTTTGCGCAAATCTAGCAAGAGATGTCGGACAAAGAAGTACATCATCATCAAAGGAATGCATGCATTACTTGTGGTGTGTGTGCATCGGCTGAGCAACATTGACGTCGGTCAAAAACATGCACCCTCATTCAAGGCTAGTGCCCTTCTGAAAAGACGTCAACAAACGGCAAGCAGAAGCATCCAACGATTACAAGAATTTGACATTGCATGTGTGGATTAAGCAAGCGACATTCACTAATGGAATTTAGCATCAGCCAAGGCCTGCATGCATCAGCCGTCGCGTGTGTGCATCACTTTGGCGACATTTGCATCGGTCAACGTCAGAAATTATTCCGCAAGGTCTTAATACATCTGTTGTGGCATATGCGCATCGACTTTGTGACATCAATACCTGGAAGGATGCATCAACTAAGTCTTGTGTGTATCAGTCGTAGTGTGTGTGCATAGACGGGGTGAAATAGGTTGTCGCCTCGTGCATCGTCCAAGCGACATCAGTACATGGCGGTAACATCAACCAAGGCGTTTACACATCTATAAAGCGACATTGACAGTGTCACATTGCATCATCCTAGGTATGGACTCGTTACATGTGGCGTGTGTGCTTTAGCTGAAAGATATCAGCGTTGGCCAGCGGAAGGCACCATAAGTCAAGGCTTATGGTATTCAAGTTAACTACGTCTTCCAATGGAAGGCACCATCAGCCAAGGCATGCATCCATATGAAATGACATTTGAGCAGTTGGAAAACGACATTGGCTAATGGAATGCAGTACAATCGAAGGGCTGCACGTATCGATCATTGCGGGTCTGCATCGACTAGGTAATATTTACATTGACAAACGTCGGCAGTATCATCCAAGGCTTGTGTACTTCAGGCAAGGGGCTTTGAACAACGACATGTAGCATAAACAAGGCCTTTATGTAATAGTTGTGGATTTTTCACATCAGCAAGGTGAAATTGGTGTCGGCCAGCGACAAGCACCATTATCCAAGGAATGTGTGTTTCAGGCAAGCTTCATCGGGCAACAGCAAACGAGATTCACCAGACGACATTGGTCATGGACTGCCATATCGATCGAGGCCTCTGTACATCGCTCAACTAACGTAGGGCATGGATCGGACAAATCGTTCGTGGCCTATGCACATTACTCAATGGTAATGGGTCTTGTCCTTAACATATCACCCTTATCCTTCACAAAGCGGCTAAGCAATGTCAATCGTGTGCTATCTTCATCAGTCGTAGCCTGCATATTTCTCAGCTAAAGCCGCTCGTGGACTACCTGCATCATGCAATGCATGTGCATATTACTAAGACAGTGTCGGCCAATGGAATAGAACATCACCTGTTTCTAGTGCGCATGGGGCAATGATGTTGGTCAATGAAATACAGCATTAGCCAAGGACTATACACGTGAGTCATGGTGTAAGAGCATTGGTTAGGTTAAATTGGCATAAGGAAACGGCACAGAGATTCTCTCCAAGTCATGTGCACTTCGGATAAGCGATGTCGGCCAACAACAAGTGTGATCGAGTAGGCGACATTAGTCGCTGATCGCCCACATCGATCGCAGCTTGTGCACCCTTATCTATAATATTGACTGTGGAATGAACTCATTGGTCGTGAATATTCCGCATCATTTAGTCAGTGTAAATCATGGAATACTCGCATTGTGCTTGGACTGCACACAACGATTAATTGACATCGAGTGTTGAAAGCCCGTTTTTCCTTTGTCCTACACACTAAGGTCATTCAGTGTTTGTTATGACCTGCCTCCATTGATTTTGTCCTAAACACAATGGTCAGCCTATGTGGGAGTGGTCTTCCAACATTGCCTTTGGCATGCACACAATGTCAGCTGACGTTGTATGTGGCTGCCCCAACATCAAAAGCCTGCACACCTCGGTCTACCAATGTCGAATGTTGAATGGAAGCATCATGGATAGCCTGCAAAAAACGTTATGCCGACGTTGATTCTGTCCTCTGAATATCATCTATATCATCTACGGGTTTAGGGTTTAGGGTTGATTCTTTCCTCTGAATATCATCTACGCAGATTCGTCTGCGAAAGTGGGATGTGACTTGCTAGCATATTTCATAGCCGACACTCATTGTTATACTGAAGTACGCTAGTGAGAGGTAGTATTACACAAGGCCTACATGCACGTGACATGGCATGTGGGAATCTAGGAAGAGACGTCATCCAATGGCATGCGACTTAATCCAAGGCTTGCAACAACAATGTTGCAATGTGTGTATCTCGTAAAAGACGTCACCCAATGACATGATGCACTAGACAAGGATTGCATGCACGGATGTGGCATGTGCGCATCTGGCAACTTATTTCTTCTAATGACATACAACATTAACCAAGGCGTTCACACATTAGCCATGTCGTATGAACATATGGTGGGAGACATTAGCCATGGTTTGAGCGCATCATCTAGGAAACATCAGGCTTGTCCTGCATTCATTTGAAAAGAAAATCATCCAAAAGAAGGCAACAAAAACCAAGGCCTCCTTGCATCAGTTGTGAAGTGTATGCATCGACTTGGTGACATAAGTTGAGCCCTTCAAAAAATAGCTAGGAGATATCAACCAATGGCATGTGACATCAGCAAAGGCGTGAACACATAAGCAGTGGGGTGTGTGCATAAGCTCAGTGTCATTGGCTTAAGCATGCATGCATTGACAAGGCGACGTCGACCATCGACAGATTACATAAGCCAAGTCCTGCACACATCTTTCCTCGCCAATTCATATCTTAAGGGCTATATCAACATCAACTAATGGCAGGCAACATCATCCAAGCCTAGTGTACTTCAGGCAAGCGACATTGGCCAATGTCAAGCGGTATTCTCCATGCTACATTGGTCGTGGACTTTCGCATCAGTCGTATCTTTTGCACACGCTAAACTAACGTCATGCGTGGACTGTCCGCATATGTTGTGGCTAGTGCACATCACTCAATATTTATCATCCTTTGACTTCCCCCATCACCCTTGGCTTGCACATAATGAGCTATCAACATCAGATGTTGGATTCTTTCACTGGTTGTATCCTGCGCATTGCTCAGCTAACTTTGGCCGCGGACTGCTCGAAACATATAGATGACATCATATGTGGCCCACCTGCATCGTCTTTGGCCTACATATAATAGTCAAATGACTTCAAACATATTTTGCCTGCATCTCATTTTTTATGCACATGACGGTAAGGCGACTTCAAACATTGGCTGCAACTAGCATCTGTGATCTTCATTGATTGGTCAGCTGACGTCGGATATGGCCTTCTATCATCATCCATGACCTTCTATCATCATCCATGGCCTTCTATCATCATCCATGGCCTCCATATATCCGTCAACAAACTTTTTACGTGGCCTGACAACATTGTCTTAGAGTGCACTCATCGGTCTGCCGACATTAAACATTTCCGCGCAACATCGCCCATAGCCAGCTCACTTCGAAATGCCAACATCGGAAGTGCCTACCCGCATTGTTTGTGGCTTTCACTTGGTAGAGGAGCAACGTCGCGTGCAACAACATTGATTCAGGTCTAGTTTAAAACGTGCGGATGTACTGTCCGTACAAAAATCAAAGGAGTGTGAAACGCCCTTTCTGTATAAAAACATATTCATATATTTTGCATTATTTATTTTAAATCTATATGACATACGTCGTTCATTCGTACAAATTTCCTTTTGTTAATGGTTCGTACAATATGAAAACATCTTTTGTTTGTACAAATATGCATCTCCATCATAAGTTCACATATTCTAAAAAATATTTTTGAGCATTTTCATATTGATCTGACTTTTGTAATTTTATAAAATTTAACTCTATAGTTTTTTATTTTTTATGTCAGATTTTAAAAATTAAAGTTTATGAAATTGTTGAAGTTAAGGTTACTATATTGATTTGTGAATTTTTGTATGTAATTCAATTTTTTTTTTCATATTTCTTATTTTTCATTAATTAATTAATAATTTCGGAATATACTGAAATAAAACAAAAATGTAGAAATCGTTTAATTTATGATAACTATATTTATTTGTGAATTTTTGGCATTAATATAAAATTTATTTTTCATCCTTTGTTATTTTTAATTAATGAATTATTCATTTTCCAAATTAACCAAAATATAAAAAAAAAAATATAAAAAAAATTGTAGAAATTGATGAATTTATTGTTACAATATTATTTTTCAATTTTTAATGTTAATATATATTCTTTTTCATACTTTTTATTCATGAATAACACATTTTTCATGATTTAACAAAAAATATAAAAAAAATTAGTGAAATTATTGAATTTAAGGTTACTATATTTATTTGTGCATTTTTGGCGTTAATTTTATATTTTTTTAATATTTTCTTATTTTTCAAGATTTACCAAAAAAATTAAAATTAAAATAATTAGTCTAATTAAATAATTTAAGATTACTATATTTATTTGTGAAAATTTGGCGTTACTTTTATATTTTTGTCATACTTTTCTTATTTTTTATTCATGAACTATTTATTTTTTAGAATTTCTAAACAAAAATAAAAATTAAAAAAAATTTAATGTTTTTAGTTTAAGGTTACTATATATATTTCTGAATTTTTTCATTACTTTTATAGTTTTCATATGTTATTATTAATCAATCACTTATTTTCGGGATAATAAAAAAAATAACTATTATATATATATATATATATATAAAGTTATTTGTGAAAGCTTATTCTTGTTTGTACCTTCGAACGTGCATCTTTGTGTTTTAAATGTTCATTATAAATATATCGAAAAAAATGATGTGTACTCTGAGGAAAAGCTGTGTTACAGAATCAAGAGCTCTATCTGGGCATACATTTGACGAGGCATATGGGCATCGCGTAAGAACATTTGAAAACTAAAGGCCACATCAACCAAATTGGCATGCAAGCATCGAACGTGGCATGTGTGCATCTAGCAAGCGATATTAGCATTAGCCACTGGTAAGAAACATCTTTCCTAGCTAGTGAGCATCAGGGAAGCAAAGTTGGCCAACGAAAAGAAGCATTACACAAGACCTGCATGCATTACCCGTGGTGTGTGCAAATCGACTTGATGACATCAGTGTTCAGAAATGACAGAAAGCATCAACCAAGACATGTGCACTTCAGGCAAGCGACATCAGCCAATGTTAAGTGGCATCGACTAGGAAACAGTGGTCGTGGATTTTGCGCATCGCTCAACTAATGTTGTCCTTTGAATGCCCGCATGACCGTAGCTTTTGCACATTGCTTAGTCATTTTCGTGCATGGATTTCCCACATCGCCATTGGTCTACACATAACGGTCAAGTTACATCGGGTGTTGACATTCTACATCGCCTTTGGCATGCACACAAAGTTCAGTCTATGCCGGGCTTGGCTTTCCAGCATTGCCTTTGTCCTGCACACAATGGTCAACCGACATCGGACCTCTTCTTGCAAAATATCCCTTTGCTATCACACACTGGTAAGCTTACGTCTTCCATGGCTTGTGAACATCTTACAATATGCGTCGCCAATGGCATACAACTTTTGTAGGGCCTGCACGAACGCACGTAAAATGTGTGTATCTACAAAGTGACATCAAGAAACGGCAGGCGCATTGCAAGCAATGTCGGCCAAAGGAATGCAAAATCAGCTAAGCTCTACACGTATCACAATATTGTGTTCACATTGTCTAGGAAACTTAAGCAGTGGTTTGAAAGCATGATACATGAGACATCACTTTGTCCTGCGTGCATCAGCCAAACGACAAAAAACAAAATCCAATATCTGCACAAATCAACTATAATGTGTGTGCATTGAATAGTCTACATTGGTTGTGGATGGCTTATTAACCAGGCAACATCGACAATTTAAAAGTTGCTTCAGCCAAGGCCTACAAGCATCAGTCGTAGCTTGTACGCAACGACTTGGCGACATCGGTCGTGGCATACGTGCATCGTCTAGGCGACATAAGCAAACAACATGTATTATCAACCAAGGTCTTCAAACATCAAATGTGTTTTGTGCGCATCTAGAAAGCGACATCAGACAATGTCATGCAACATTATAAAAGGTATGGATGAATAACTTGTTGCGGTGTGTATCGTCTAAATGATATCAACTTCTACCAATAGGAGGCACCATCATCCATGAGTTTTGGTCTTTGGAAAAACGACACTCTTCCAATGGAAGTAAGCATACGTCAAGACGTGCAAAATTTTAAATGACTATTGTGAATGTCGATAGAGACGTTGGCCAATGGAAAACAGCATTAACATAGGCCTCCACACATTGATCGTAGGGTGTGTTCATTGGGTTAGCAAAATTTTCTTGACCAACGTCAGACAGCATCGGCCAACGCCGATGTGCTTCCAGCAAGTGACATTTGCCAACGATAAGAACAATATCCCAGGATCGCACGCCTCAGTCGTGGTGTGTGCACATTAGCAAGGCGACATTTGCTTATGCAAACAATAGATACCTTCAGCCAAGGATTGTGTGCTTCAGGCAAGTGTCATCACCAAATTGCAAGACTTATCGTCCTGAAAATATTGGTCATGGACTATTGCATCGGTCGTGGACTACTGCATCAGTCGTTGCCTATGCACGTTGCTCAATAGACGTCGGGTGTGGACTTGCCGCATCAGCCATGGCTTGTGCACATCACAAAGATTTCATTGATCTTGTCCTTTCCCTATCACCCTTAGCCTGCATAAAACAGCCAGCCGACATCGGAAATGGGCTGAGCGCATCGCTTTTAGGCTGCGAAATCCTGAGCAGACTTCTATCGCGGACTGCCAGCATTGGTTGTGCTTGTTCACATCCCTAACATAGGATTGGCTAATCGAAGGCAACATCTTCTGTCGCTAGATCAGTCAAGTGACGTCGGCCAATGACAAGAAGTATTAGCCAAGGCCTATATGCTTGAGTCATTATGTGTGGGCATCAACTGGTGACTTCGATGTCATGTAACGATAACAATTATTTTCCAAGAAATATGCACTTTGTGCAAGAAACGTCGGCCAAATGCAAGCAGCATCGTCTAGGAGACATAAATTGTTGACTGCCCACATCGATCGTTGCTTGAGCATGTCGCTCAACCGACATTGACTGTGTACTTCCTGCTTCGATCATCGATTGTTCACATTGTGCAGTCATTGTCGAGTGTCGAATACCCCTATAACTCTTGGTTGACAAACAATAGTTAACTAACATCAGGTGTTGCTTTCCCACATGATCTTTGGCCTACATACACTAGTGAGTCATCGAGCATGGCATGCGTGCATCTCTTTTTGCCTGCCAACAATGGTCATCCAATGTTGGATGTGGCCTGCCAACATTGCCTTTGAAATACATAAAATGGTAAGCCGACTTCAAACGTTGGCTTCCACTATCACCCCACAGCTTGCACACAGTGTTCTTCCTACATAAAATGTTCTTTGACAACATCGTCCATTTGTTCACTCATTATTTGCAACTTTTACACATCGGTCTATTAACATCAAACGTAGCCTCCAAATATCGTTTGTAGATTTCACACATCGATATCCCAACATCGGGTGTGCCTCAAAAGCATCATCCATAGCCTACACACAGTAGTCTGTTGATGTCAGCCAACGGTAGCTAACATCAGCCAAGTCCTATATGTATCCGAAGTTATGTGTGGACAACTCGAAAGAAACATTGGACAATGGCATAGGACTTCTGCAAAGGCTTGCAAGCACAAATGTGGAATGTGTGTATTCCGCAAGCGTAATTATCCAATGGCATGTCAAATTATAGAGGGTGTCATGCATGGATGTGGCATGTGCGCACATGACAAGTGACATCAACCAACAAAATGCAACATCATCCAAGGACTCCATGTATCGATCATGTCGTGTGCACATTGATTGGGTTACTTCAACCATGGTGTTACATTGATTGGGTTACTTCAACCATGGTGTTAGATCATCGGCCAGGCGACATCTGTTGTAGCGTACACGCATAAGAAAATGGATATTAACTAATGACAAGAAGCAATAGACAAGGTAAGCATGTATTAAGTATGGCGTGTGGCCATCAACTCGATAACATTGTTCATAACCTACACACATCAGCCAAGAGACATCGATCAATGTAATGAAATATAAGCCTAGGCTTGCAGAAATTAGTCGTAGCCTAGGCGCATCAATTGGACGACATTGCTGTAAGCTTTCATGAATTGACAAGGCAACTTTGCCAGGCGACATGTAGCATCAATGAAGGTTTTCACGCATCTAACGTTGTTTGTAAGCATCTAGCAGGAGACGTCAGAGAATTGCATGTAGAATTTTCCAAGGCATTCACGCATAAACTGTGGTGTGTGTACACAATCTGGGTGACATCGTTGTCCTCCAATGGAAGGAACCATAAGCCAAGGCTTCTACGCTTCAGGCAAGCAAAATCCGCCAATGGCAACAAGAATCAGCCAAGGCCTACACACATCTGACATGGCATGTGCGCATCTGTAAAGCAAAGTTTGGCAATAAAACATAAGATCTACAAGGCCCTGCATGCATCGCTCGTGGCATGTTTGATTCGATTAACGAACATTTAAATTGTCCATCATCAAGCAGTGTAAGGAAAGACTTGCTCTCTTTGGGAAATTGACGTTGGCTAAAGGAAAAAATATCAGACAATGCATGCATGCATCAGTCGTAACGTGTGCACATTCGCAGGACGACATCCGTGTCAACCAACACAAGGCAGGATTAGCCAAGCCTAGTCTGCTTCTGGCAAGCAACATCAACCAACATCAAGCGACATCATCCAGGAGACATTTGTCGTGTACTACCGCATAAGCTGTTGCATTTTTACATCACTCGCCATAGTCAATTTGTCCTTCCAACATCCCCTTTGGCCTATACATAAATGCAAAGTGACGTTTGACGTGGGCAGGTTGCATTGATCGTAGCCTACACATTCCTCAACCGACTTCGGTCTTGTATTGACATAATATGCCATTGCTTTTGTACATCACTTAATCGTCATCAGGCGTGGACTGCCTGCATCGCCGTTGGCTTGCAAATAAAAATAAGGGGACATCGCCGTTACCTGCACCCATCGCCTTTTTGTCAGAAAAATGGTCAGCAAAAATTGGGCTTGGGATTCCCGGTTGTCCTTCAACCAGCACAAAACAAGTTTTAAACATTGTACATTGCCTCCTATATCTACTTTTGCCTGCACACAATGGTCAACTGATGTTAGAAATGGCTTTACGGCATCCCCTTTCGCCTGCACAAATCAATCTGCCATCATAAGTAGTTTTTGTTTTTGGGAAAACGACGTCATCTAATGGTGGGAAGCATCAGTCAAGGAGTGCACGCATCCTAAATGACTAGTGTGCATGTCAAAAGAGACGTTGGCTACTGGAAGTCAATTACGGCAAGGACTACCAGCATTAATTGTGGCTTGTGTGCATCAGCTGCGTGACCTTTGTATTAGCCTACGCAAGCACCATCAACTAAGGCCGATTCTCTTTGGGCAGGCGATACAGGACAACCGAAGGCAACATAAGTGGTGGCGTGCCGGTAGGGAGACATAGGGGTCTGTTGAAAGCTGGCAACATCAACAAAGGAGTACCTACTTTGGGCAAGCGAAATTAGCCAATGAAAAAAGGCATTGTCCGGAGACATTGGTGTTAGACTATCGTATCGGCCTTGGCTTGTGTTCATCGCTCAGAGGATATCTATTGTGTCCTCCTAGCATCGTCCGTAGGCTACACAGATCCATCTGCCGACGTAAGATATTGCCTGTCAGCATCGTTCGTAGCCTACACACATTAGTCTGCAGATGTCGGACAATGAGAGGTAGTATCACTGAAGGCCGTTCATGTGATGTGGCAAGTGCATATCTAGAATGGGACGTTGGCCAGTGGCATCCACCTTCAGCCAAGGATAACAAAAACAAAGTTAAAATTTGTGTATCTCGCAAAAGACGTCAGCCAATAACATGCCGCATCATAGGAGGACTGCATGCACGGACGTTCCATGTGCATATATGGAAACTTATTTCGTCCAATGACATGCAAAATCAACCAAGACCTTCACGGATTAGCCATGTCCTATGAACTTTGTTGTGTGACTTCAGCCATTTTTTGAGCACATCATCTAGGAAACATCAGTCTTGACCTGCATGCATAGGCAAAGCGACATCATCCAACAGAAGGAAGCAAATTCCAAGGTCTGCATGCAGTAGTTGTGGTTTTTGGACATCGACTCGGTGACATAAGTTGAGACCCACAAGCATCATCTAGGCGATATCGACCAATGACAGGCAACATTATCCAAGACGTGAACACATAAACAGTGGTGTATGTGCATCGGCTCATGATGTTGCATGCTATGTTTCTCCTCTACCTAGTGCAAGCCACAAACGATGCGGGTAGGCACTTCCGCTTTTTGCAGTCCAAAGTGAGCTGGGCACATGTGATGTTGCTAAGACTCGTTTGACGCTGGTAAATCGATCTGTTCACTGTACAGATGATGTTGGCAAGCAAGTTCAGAGTCGTAAGACGGATATGTGAAGGATGTGGATGACGATCGAAGGCAATATCTGAAATCTCCTAATCGATGTGTGAATAACACAAATTATAGTTGCATACAACGTTAGAAGCCTCCTTACTGTTGTGTGCATGCAAAATCCAATAAAGGCATGCTATGTTTCAAGTCTTCTTACCATTGTGTGTAGGACGTAGGCGACGCAAGTGGGCCACATCCGATGTCCATTTTCTATTTTGTGCAGGTCAAATGCGATGCAAAAAGGTAAGGCTCGACGTCGGCTGACCGATGTGCAAGCCAAAAAAGGTAGGGGCACGCAACCCTTGATGTCTTGTGACAAAAGTTTGCAAGTCAAGGGTTATGCCGACAGTCCATACCAATGAAAAATGAGCGATGTGGGAAAACGATGAAAAATTCGAGTAGTCCATGGCAGAAGTCAGCTGAATAATATGAAGGCTACAACCAATGACAGAAGCCCACATTTGGTGTGTCAACTATTCGTTATGTGCAGGCCATACGGGATGGGGGAATTCGAAGGCTGAGACCGCTAAGTGATGTGCATTGGCCATAACGAATGCGGACGGTACACACAAGACGTTGGTTGAGCGTATGCACAAACTACGAATGATGTGGAAATCCACAACCAATATAGCCTTGACGATACCGCTTAACATTGGCCGATGTCGCCTGCCTGAAGCACACTAGGCTTGGCTGATGCTGCCTCGATAGGTCGATATTAATGTAGCCCTGCATATGTGCACATGTCAAGCCTGATGTGTGCATGCCTTAGCTTTGACGTTGTCAAGTCAATGTATGCATCGAAAATGTGCGGATGTCTATTTCGTACAAAAATTAAAAGAGTTTGAAACACCCTTCCTACATAACAACATATTAATATATTTTACATCATTTTTTTAATGTATATGTCTCACATCGTTCATTTGTACAAATATCATTTCATTAACAATTCGTACAATATTAAAAAATCTTTTATTTGTACAAATATGTACACCATCATAAGTTTACATCTTAAGAAGTATTTTCGAGAATTTTCATATTGATTTGACTTTTATTTATTTTTTAATTTTTATATTTCTTTATTTTTTACAGCACATTTTAAAAGTTATTTTATGAAATTGTAGAATTTAAGCTTACTATATTTATTTGTGATTTTTCGTTGTAATTTTTTAATTTTTTCATATATCCTATTTTTTATTAATAAAATAACCATTTTCTGAAAATAAAATAAGATTTTAGAAATTGTTAAATTTATGATAACTCTATTTATTTGTGAATTTTTGGTATTAATTTTAAATTTCGGTTTCATATTTTTCTTATTTTTAATTAATTAATTATCCATTTTCTAGATTAACCGAAAAGTATGAAAAATTAAAAAATTATTTTCATTGACGAATTTGAGGTTATATTTTTTTGTGAATTTGAATAGGTAATTTTATAATTTTTTCATTATTATTATTCATGAATTACCTATTTTTCATTATTTAACAAACGAAAATAAAAATTTAAAAGTCAGTGAAATTATTGAATGTTAGGTTACTATATTTATTTGTGAATTTTGGGCATGAATATTATATAATGTTAAATTTTTCTTAGTTTTTCTGATTTACCAAACAAAATAAAACTTTAAAAAATTGTGTAATTATTGAATTTAAGATTACTATACTTATTTGTTAAATTTTGGCTCTAATTTTATATTTTTTCTTATTTTTCTTATTTTTTTACTCATCAATTATTCATTTTCGCGATTTGCTAAACAATAATAAAAATTTGAAAACTTTTTGAATTTGTTGAATTTAATGTTACTATATGTATTTGTTATTTGTTTTTATTATTCTTATTGTCATCATAAGTATTATTAATCAATTACTTATTTTCGGGATAATCCAAAATATAACAAAAAAAATAGCTAGTTTATATATATATATATTTGCTAAAACTAAAGCTTGTTTGTACCTTTGAACGTGCATCTTTGGGTATTACATTTCATTACAATTATCTGGAAAAAAACAATGTTGGAAAAAACAATGTATTCTCCTCTATGTAAAAATTGTGTTATGAAATCAAGAGCTCCGGTTGTCCACGCATTTGACATGGCATGTGGGCATCGGGTAAACGATGTTGGCAAATTACAGGCTACATCAACCAACATTGCATGCACGCACTAGATGTGGCACGTGTGCATCTGCAAGCGACATTAGCATCAACAATGGTAGGAAGCATAATTCGTTGCTAGTGAGCATTAGAGAGTGATATTGGCCAACGAAAGGAAGCATTAGACACGATCTGCACGCATTACCCGTGGTGTGTGCGCATCGACTGGACGACACCACCATTCGGCAACGACCGACAGCATCAACAAAGATAAGTGTACTTCAGGCAAGCGATGTGAGCCAACAAATAGCAGCATCAATCAAGTAATATTGGTCGTGGTTTTTGCACATTACTCAACTAACATTGGCGGTTGAATGCCCGTATCGACAGCAGCTTTTGGACATTGTTCATTCATCATCGTGACTGGATTGACTTCATCGCCCTTTGTCTGCACACAACAGTCAGCTATGTTGGGTGTTGCCTTTCAGCATTGCCTTTGGTCGCATACAAAGACAAGTCTACGCCGAGCGTGGCCTTCCTGCATTCTCTTTATCCTGCACAGAATGGTCAACTTACATCGGTCGTGGTCTTCAAAATAACTGTTGGCATGCACACAAGGGTCAACAAGTGTCTAAACGTTGCATGTGAACATTTGACAAGCTACGTTCGCCAATGGCATAGGACATCACCCAGGCCTACACGCACGCACGTGAAATTTTTATGTCTAGCAAGTGATGTCAGGAAATGGAATGCGCATTGCAAGCAATGTCGACCAACGGAATGCAGCATATGCTAAGGCTTACACGTATCAACAATGTTGTTGCACATTGGCTAGGAAACATAAGCAGTGGTTTGAACGCATCGGATATAACAGATCACTTTTTGCATGCGCTCATTGGCCAAAAGAAAAGGGGTAACATTGAATACCTCCATGCATCACTCGTGGTATATGTTCATTTACTCGGCGACATCAACCATAGTAGGCACATAAACTAGGTGACATTCACAAATGATAGGTTGCTTCAGCCAAGGCTTGCATGCATCAGTCGTAGCGTATGTGCAACGGTTTGGTGACATATGTCGTGGCCTACATGAAACATCCATGCGACATTAGCAAACGAAAGGCTACATTAAGCAAGGTCTTTATACATGAGATATTTTTAGCGCATCTAGAAAGCGACATTGGACAATGTCATGCAATATCATCAAAGGCATGGACGCATAACTGTCGCTTTGTGCATCGGCTGAGTGATATTGATTTCTTGCAACTTCAGGCACCATCATCCAGGACTTTATTCTTTTGAGAAACGACGTCCGCCAGCGACAGGAAATATCGTTCAAAGCATGCATGCATCTAACATGACCATTGCGAATGTCAAAAGTGACGTTAACCAATGGACTACAGCTTCAACTATGGCTTACATGCATTGTTCGTGGCTTGTGTGCATCGGTTTGTCTACATTTGCATTGGCCAATGTTAGGCAGCGTCAACCAAGGAATGTGGGCTTTAGGCAAGTGATGTTGGCCAACAGTAAGAAGTAACATCCTAGGATTGTACGCCTCAGCCGCGGTGTGTAAACATTTGCAATGAGACATCGTCGTGTGCCAACGACGCACACCTTCAACCAAGGAATTTGTGCTTCGGACAAGCGTCACTGCTTAATGACAAGTAACATCGACAAAACAATATTACTCATGGACTACGGTATCGGTCGTGGCCTATGAACACCATACACTCGACGTTTGGCGTGTACTTGACGCATCAGCCGTGGATTGTGCATATCACAAAGAGTTCATCGATATTGGCCTTTCCACATCACCCTTGGCCTCCATACAACTGCCAGCCGACGTAGGATGTGGGATGTGCGCATTGTCTGCCTACCAAATTATTAGCCTACTTCGGTTGTGGACTGCCTGCATCTGTTGTGCTAGTGCACTTTCGATAAGATAGCTTCGTCCAATAGCAGGAAACATCGTCTATTCCTAGTGTGAATCAGTCAAGTGACGTCGTCCAATGAAAAGAAGCATCAGCCAAGGCCTATACACTTGAGCCATTGTATGTGTGTATCGACTGGTGACAATGATATCGTGTAATAATAGGAAGTATATGTCAAGAAATGTACGCTTCGAGCAAGCGACATTGGCAAATGTCAAGCAAAATTGCCTAGGAGACATAAGTTCGTTGATAACGGTAAGCTGACATTGGGCATTGCTTTCCCGTATCACATTGGCATGCACACACTGGTCAGTCGACGTCGAGCATGACATGCCTGCATTACCTTTGGCCTGCCAACAATGGTTACCCAACATCGAATGTAGGCTGCCCCCATTTCCTTTTGAATGTAAATAATGGTCAGTCGACATTGAATGTGGGCTGCCACCACTGCCCTACAGCCTGCAGACATTGGTCTTCCTACGATGAATGCACTTGACAACATCGTCTCTAGCGTGCAGTCATCGTTCTTTTGACATCCAATGTGGCCTCAAAATATCCTCCGTAGCTTTTGCACATAGGTGTGCCAATGTCAGGTTTGTCCTGCCAATATCCGTATCCTGCAAACATAGGTCTGCTGAAGTCAGCCAACGAAAGGTTACATCAACCAAGTCTTACATGTATCTGACGAGACATGTGGTTAACTGGAAAGAGACGTTGGCCAATGCCATGCGACTTTGGCATAGACCTGCAAGCACAAACATAGAATTTTTGTACCTCACAATCATAATTGGTCAATGACATGCGTAATTAGACAGGGCGTCCATGCACGAATGTGTCATGTGCACATATGGCAAGTTACGTCGGCCGATGACATGCACCATCAGCCAAGGCCTCCATGCATCGATCATGTTGTGTGCACATAGACTGGGTTACTTCAAACATGATGTTAGCACTTCGTCCAAGAGACACCAGCTATGGCATAGATGTATCAAAAAGCGACATCAAGTAATGGCAAGAAGCAATAGCCAAGGTCTGCATGCATCAATTAAGTCATGTGGGAATCGGCTTGATGACATTGTTCGTGACCTGCACGCATGAGCTAAGCGACATAGATAATTGGGAGTCAATATCAACAAAGGCTTGCAGAATCAGTCGTGGCGTGCGCGTTTCAATTGGGCGTCATTGTTGTAATCTTTCATACATCGACAAGGCAAAGTTGGCCTGCAACACGCAGCATTTCTGAAGGTCTTCACACATTTGACACGGCTTGTGTGTATCTAGCAAGCGACGTCAGACAATTTAATGTAGCATTTTCTAAGGTATGCACAAATAACCCATGGCGTGTGTGCATCCTATTGGTGACATCGATGTCGGCCAATGGAAGAAACCATAATCCAAGGCTTCAGCACTTCAGGCAAGAAACATCGGTAAATGACAATCAGCATCAACCAAGGCCTACACACATGTTACATGGCATATACGCATCTGGAAAGTAAAGTTTGGCAATGAAATGCAATAACTAAAGGGTCCTGCACGCTTCGCTCGTGGCGTGCTTGAATCGGTTGGGAGACATTTGCATTGTCCATCATCAAGTAGTGTAAGACAAGGCTTGTGCTCATAGGGCAATTGACGGTATCCAATGGGAGAAAATATCAGCCAATGCATGCAGGCATTAGCCGTGACGTGTGCACATCCGCACGGCGACATCAATGTCGACCAACATAAGGAAGGATCAGCCAAGCCTAGTGTGCTTTTGGCAAGCGACATCAACCAACATCAAGCGGCATCGTCCAAGAGACATTTGTCGTCAAATACCGCATCAGGTGTGATATTTGTAGATCACTCAACATCGTCAATTTGTCATTTTAACATCTCATTTGGCCTCCACACAGCGCCCAAAAGACGTCAAACGTGGGCAGCTTGCATTTGTCGTAGACTGTACATTGTTCAACTGACTTCGGTCGTGTACTGGGCAAATATGTCGTGTATTTTGTACATCGCTTAGTCGTCATCAGGCATGGACTGCCCGCATCGCCCTTGTCTTGCAAACAATTATTAGGAGACATCGAGTGTTGCCTGCGTCCATCGCCTTTATGTAGCAAAAATGGTCAACCAACGTCGAGCTTGGCCTTTGCGCTTCTCCTTAGTCCTACCAAAAACAATTTTCCAACATAGACGTTTCCTTGCCACATCACCTTTGGCCTGCACACAATGGTTAGCTGACGTTAGACATGGTTTGACCACATCCCTTTTGTCCTGCACACAATAGTCAACCGACATCGGACATAGGATACACCTATAATCTCTATCCTCCACACATCGTTCATTCGATGTTGGATGTTTCTGCAACATCATTCGTAGCCTGCACACATATATATGTCGACATCCGTCGTGGGCAACAAACATAGTTTCTAGCCTACATATATTGGTTTGCCGACGTCAGGCATGGCCAAGTGCATCCCCTTTGGCCAGCATACTTTAGTCAAACGACATTGAACTTGTCTACAAGCATCATTTATGGCTCGCACTTGGTAAACAAGTGACGTCCAACAATATTTATTTGTGAATTTTGGCGTTAATGTTATAATTTTTTTTGTCTTCCTATTTTTTATTATGAATTACCATTTTCATAAATAAGCATAAATAAATATTAAAAATGGTTGACATTGTTGAATTTAAGGTTAATATATTTATTTTTGAATTTTTGATGTTAATATTATATTTTTCCTATTTTTATTCATGAATTACCCTTTTTTGATAGTTACTGTAGTAAAGTAAAAACTAAAAAAATTGTTGAATTCATAATTACTATATTTTATTTTGAATTTTTGGGATTAATTTTTTATTTTTGTAAAAAAAAATTCCTACATTATTAATCATGAATTACCCATTTTAGGTATTATAGAACTAAAATAAAAGTAAAAAAATGCAGAAAAAGTTGGATTCAGTTTTACTATATTTATTTGAAAATTTTTTACGTTAATATTTTAGTTTTTCATATTTTTCTATTAATGAATTACCTATTTTCGAGTTTATCAAACAAAAATAAAAAATTTTAAAAAATATTGAAATAGATGAATTTGATGTTACTATAATTAATTTTTAATTTTTGGTATTATTTTTTTTCATACTTTAATTCATTAAT
Source organism: Solanum arcanum (assembly GCA_027789145.1). NCBI lineage: Eukaryota > Viridiplantae > Streptophyta > Magnoliopsida > Solanales > Solanaceae > Solanum > Solanum arcanum. The sequence continues at coordinate 35,382,449 of CM050943.1, forward strand.
TGCAGAAATTAGGATTTACCAAAAAAACACAATTAAAATATTTTTTTCATTTAAGGTTTCTATATTTACTCATACTGTAAATTTTTGTCGTTATTTTTATACTTTCATATTTTTCCTATAATTTATTAATCAATTACTCATTTGGAAATTAATTGAAAAAAATCCAAATAAAAAAATGGTTGAAAACTATTTTTATAAACATAAAAGTTATTTTTGGAAGTTAATATGTGTTTGTACCTTCATAGTTGAATATTTGAGTTGTACATGTTCATTATGAATCTGTGGAAAAATAGGTCTACTCCTTCAAGTCAAAATACGAGCAACAGAATAAAAAGTTCCAAGTGGGTCACACATAAGACGCGTCATATAGATATCGGGAAAGAAATGTCAGCCAACAAAAGGCAGCATAAGCGAAGGCCTGCACGCATCTGTCATGGTCTATGCACATTGGTTGGGTAACACCGGCATCGGACTATGACATGCCCCTTAAATAAACACATATGTGATCTAGCAAAACAACATCGTCCAACACAAAGAGACAACGGTAAGATGACATTGCTCGTGGACCGCCCGTATTGGTCATGTCTTGGGCACATAGCTTAGTCGACGTTAAAAGTGGACTGACCTCATTGGTCGTGGTATGTTTACATCGCCAACTCATTGTCGGGTTTGAAAAGCCCGAATCTCCCTTGCCCTGCATACAACAACAGCCAAGGCCTGCACATATTTGGTGTTGCATGTGCGTATCTGGTAAGCGATGTCAGCCAATGGAATGCGACTTTAACAAGGCATGCATACATGGATGTGAAATGTGCGTATCTAGCAAGGGATGTCGGCCAATAGCATGTCGCATCAGTCAAGGCATGCATTGACAAATGTGGCATGTGCACATTTTTTATGAGAGGTTGCCAAAGGGACGCAACATCTACAAACGCATGTCATATCAATCGTGGCCTGTGCACATCGCTTAGTCGAAGTTGGCCGTGGACTACCTGCATCGTCTATGGTTTTTTCATATCGCTAATTCATTGGCGGGTATGGAATGCTCGAATAACACTTGGCCTCTACATAACAATATGTCGACATCAGGGATTCCATACTTGCATCGCGTTTGGTTTGCACGCAAAGGTCAGTCGACGCCAGATGTAGTCTGATTGAAAAACCTCTGGGCTGCACAAAATTGTCAGTCGACGTTGTACATAGTCTACCAACCTTGAACAAAGCATACAAACATCGGTCTGCAGACATTGAACGTTTCATGACAACATATTCTTTAACTTTCACACATTGTTCTACTAATGTCAAACGCGCCTGATAGTGTCATGTGTATCTTGTACACATCGGTGTGCCGACATCCGATGTGGCCTGCCAGAATTGTATGTAGCCTATACACATCGATGTATACATCTCATCGTAGGAAAAAAATATTGGCATGCACGCATCAGAAATAACGTTTGGTAATCTAGCAAGCTACTTTAGCCAATGGCATGGAACTTCAGTGAAGGCCTGCACGCACAGACGTGGCATGTGCGCATCAAGGAAGAGCGTTGTCTAACAGAATTCAACATCAGCAAAAGCGTGCATACATTAGCCATGTCGTGTGCAATATTGTTTGGCGAATATTGTCGTGGTCTAAGAGTATCCGCTAGGTTTCATAAATTGTAGATTGCATGTATCAACTACGACATATCCACCAACGACAAGAAAAAATAGTGAAGGCCTGCATGCATCTGTCATGGCGTGTGCGCATCAATTCAGCGAAATTAATCATGGATTGCGCGCATCAGCTAGGCAACATCGAACAATGGCAAGCATCATCATCTAAGGCTTGTATTCATTAGCCATGGCATGTGCGCATACTCTGGGCATCATTAATCATTTCTTAAATGCATTGGAAAGGATACGTTGTCCAACAACAGGAATCATCATATAAAGTCTTCAAGTATCTGTCGTGGTTTGTGCATGTCTGGAAAGCGTTGTCAGACAACTTCCTACAACATCATCTAAGGTATTCACACATAGCCCATGGCGTGTGTGCATTGTATTGACGACTTCGACGTTAGAAGTAGGAGGCACCATTAACCAAATCTTGTGTGCTTCTGCAAGTGAAATCAGCCAATGACACACAATCATCCAAGGCCTAACAACATCTACTATTGAATTTGTGCATCAGGCATGCAATGTTGGGTAATGGAACACAACATAAGCGAAGGACTACATGCGTTGGTCATGGCATTTCGATTGGCTGGGCTACCTTTGCATTGGCCTATGCAAGGTAGCATTAGCTAAGTCCAGTGTGCTTCAGCAAAGCGACATTGGACAACAGCAGGCATCATTAGTTGTGGCGTTCAGGTAGGGATACATCGGCTTTGGCCGACAACTGGAATCATCTTCAGAGGTGTATCTATTTCGGGAAAGCAATATCGGCAAATTACAAGAGGCATTGGACAGGAAACATTTGTGGTAGACTTACGTATTTGCCCAGGCTTGTGCACATCGCTCAGAGGACGTCATGCATGGACCAGCCGCATCGATCGTCACTTATGAACATAAGTCAATGGTCGTCGGGCATGTCATTCCCTCATCGCCTTTGTCATGCATACAATGGTCAGCTAACGTCGAATGTGGGCCACCCATATCCGCCAAAACCTTTACATTGTTCAGATAACGTCGTCCATGAAATTCCCTTTTGGGTTGTGGTTTATGCACATCACTTAGACGTTATAGGGTTGGACTTCCCTCATCTACATTGGGCAGGAACCATAAGGTGTTGCCTCCCCCCATTGACTTTTGCCTACACAATGATCAGGCAACGTCGGTCGTTGCCTCTCCCTTTCTCCTTTGCCCTAGAGAATAGTCTGCCGACGACGACCGTCGCTTTCTCACATCGCCTTTGCCCTATACAACATTCAAATAATATTCGATGTGGCATTCCCGCATCCCTTAGGCATTGACACAAAGGAAAGTTGTTGTTCGACGTGGCCTGCCAACATCACCTTTTTCCTGCACACAATGGTCAGCTTACGTTGGGCTTTTCCTACCTGCATTGACTCTGGCTTGCACGCATTGGTTAGGTGACATCGGATGTAGTGTGCCCACATTTCCTTTAGCGTGCACAACATAGTCAGCTATCGTAAGATGTGGTTTGCCAGCATTGCCTTTAGCCTGCACACAGGTGAGCTGACATCAGACGTGGGTTACCAACATCATCTTTATCCTACACATCGGCTTGCCCACGTCAATATTGGCTTGAAACCATAATTTGTAGCCTGCAAAAATTGGTCTTCCAACATCGGATATGATTTGTCAGCAGCATTTGTAGCCTACACACATCGGTGTGTGGATATCGGCCAAAGATAGGCAGTGGCATGAGACTTAAGACAAGGCCGGCATGCATGGATGAGGAATGTGTGTATCTTTCAAGAAACATTCCCCAAGGGTATGCATCATCATCAAAGGCCTGCATGCACAGATATGACATGTGTGCATCTGGAAAGCGACTTCGGACATTTAACATAAACAATGGCCTGCAAGCATCAGATATGTCGTGTGCACAACAACTCGACGACTTAAGACATGGGCTAAGAGTATCGTCTAGTAAACATCAGTTGTGGCCTATACACAATGACCAAGCCACATCGGTTTGCAAAAAGAGGCATCGTCCAAGAGACGTTATTCATGGATTGTCGCATCTTTTGTGGTTAACACTTGGTAGAGGAGCAACGTCGGATGAAATAACATAGATCGAGGTCTACTAAAAACGTTTGTATGTCCATTCCTTACAAAAAATCAAAAGAGTGTGAAACACCATTCCTGCATAACAACATATTCATATATTTTACATCATTTATTCTCAACGTATCGGATTCATGTAGTTTATTCGTACCAATTTCATTTCGTTAATAGTTTGTACAATATAAAAACAACTTTTGTTTGTACAAATATGTTCTCCATCATAAGTTCACATCTCAAAATGTATTTTTGAGCATTTTCATATTAATCTCAATTTTATTCATTTTTTAAAATTAATTTTTACTTTATTTTATATTTTACCTCACATTTTAAAAATTAAAATTTATCAAAACGGCACTATATTTATTTTTGAATTTAAGGCTGTAATTTTAGAAATTTTTTTATATTTCCTATTTTTGATTAATTAATTAACCATTACTGAAAAAAATAAAAATTTAGAAATTGTTAAATTTATGATAACTATATTTATTTGTGAACTTTTGGCATTAATTTTAATTTAAAATTTCATATTTTTCTTTTTTAATTATTGAATTATCCTTTTTGAATATTAACCAAAATAAATAAAAAATTTAAAAACTGGTGAATTTAAGGTTACAATTTTATTTGTGATTTTCTAGCGTTTATTTTATTTTATTCATATTTTGTTCATTAATTAACCATTTTTCATGATTTAACAAACGAAAAAAAAAATTAAAAAAAAGTAGCAAAACTATTGTTGTAAGGTTACTATATTTATTTGTGAATTTTTTGCGTTAATTTAATATTTTGTTAATTTTTTTTTTATTTTCAGGATTTACCAAACAAAATAAAATTTAAAAAATTCGTATAATTATTGAATTTAAGATTACTATATTTATTTGTGAAATTTTGGTGCTAATTCAATATTTTGTCATATTTTTCTTATTTTTTATTCAACAATTATTCATTTTTGGGATTCACTAAATAATAATAAAAATCATAAACTTTTTGAAATAGTTGAATTAAAGGTTACTATCGTTATTTGTGAAAGCTAATGTTTTTTGGTACCTTTCAACGTGCATCTTTGGCTTTTATATGTTCATTATGAATATATGGAAAAAAACAATGTGTACTCTAAGTAAAATCCGTGTTATAGAATCAAGAATTCCATCTAGCGATGCATTTGACGTGGCATGTGAGCATCGGGTAAACGACCTCGGCAAAGAACAGGCGACATTAACCAAGTTGGCGTGCACGCATTATACATGATATGTGTGCAATTGGAAAGTCATATTATCGTCTACAAATGATAAGAAGCATCGTTTGTATCTTGTGAGCATCGGGGAAGCGATATAGGCCAATGAAAGAAAGCATTATCCAAGACCTTCATGCATTACCCATGGCGTGTACACATAGGCTGGACGACATCAGCGTTCGGAAATGACAGTTAGCATCAACCAGCACATGTGCTTTTAAAGAAAGCGACGTCAGCCAATAGAAAGCGGCATCGGCAAGGAAACATTGGATTATCGTGCGTGGATATCTCGCATCACCCTTGATCTGCACAAAAGAGTCAGCTATTATCGAGTGTTGCCTTTCGGCATTGCCTTTGGCTTGCACACAAATGTCAAGCTATGACGGGCGTGGTTTTCCCGCTTTCCCTTTGTCCTTCCCACAATGGTCAACCGACATCGGACCTGGTCTTGCAGAAAAGCATTTGGCTTGCACACAATGGTCAGCCGATATCTGATGTGGCATGTGAAAAACTTACAATATGCGTTGGTCAATAGCATAAGAATTCAGCCAGGCCAGCATACACGCACATGAAATCTGTATATCTAGCAAGTGACGTCAAGAAATGGAAGGCGCATTGCAAGCAATGTCGGCCAACGAAATGCAACATCAACTAAGACTTGCACATATAAATAATGTTGTGTCCACATCGGCTAGGCAACTTAAGCAGTGTTTTAAATAAACCGGACATGAGAGATCACTATTGGACTACGCACATCAGCTTAACGATAGACAACAACATCCAATAACTGCACGCATCAGTCGTGGCATATGTGAATCAACTCGTTGAGATTGGTCGTGGCCGGTGCAGTAACCAAGGAACATCGACAAATGATAGGTTGCCCCAGCCAAGGGTTGCACGCATCAGTCATAGTGTGTGCGCAATGACTTAGCGACACTGATTGTGGCCTTCATGCATCGTCGAAGCGACATAAGCAAATGGAAGGCAGCATCAACCAAGGTCTTCATGCATCAAAATGTGTTTTGTTCGCATCTAGAAAGCGACAACAGACAATGTCAATCAATATCATCAAACCCATGGACACATAACTTGTGGCGTGTGTGCATCAGCTGAGCGATATCGACTTCTGCCAAAGGAAGGCACCATCAGCCAGGAGTTTTCATCTTGGGGCAAAGGACATCGGCCAATGGCAGGAAGTATCAGTCAAGGCATGCACGTATCTGACATGACAAGTGCATATGTGGATAGCACATTGGCTAATGGAATAAAACATCAAAAAGCACCAGCATGCATCGGTTGTGGCGTGTGTGGATCGATTGAGCTACATTTGCATTGGCGAACATCGGACAGCAACAATCAAAGTATGTGCATTTTCGGCAAGTGACGTTGGCTAATGGTAAGAATCAATATCAAAGGATTTCACGCCTCATTAGTGGTGTGTGCACATTATCAAGGTTACATTATGTCAATGACAGACCCCTTAGGTTAAGGACAATGTCTTTTGGGCAACTGTCGTCGCCAAACAACAAGAGATATCGGCCTAATGATATTGGTCGTGGACTGTCGCATTGATCGTGGATTTTCCGCATCAGCCGTGGCTTGTGCACAACACAAAGAGTTCATTGAGCTTAGCTTTCGCGCATTACCCTTGTCCTGCATACAACGGCCAGTAGATGTCGAACGTGGGCTGCATGCATCGCTTGTAGCCTGCACAGTGCTAAGCTGATTCGATCATGGTCTGCCTCAATCTAATGTACTTGTTCACATCAGTAAGCTAATGTCGGCCAATGGAAGGCAACATCATCTGTCGTTAGTGTGAATCAGGGAAGTGACGTCGAACAATTACAAGAAGCATCAGCCAAGGCCAATAGCATGAGCCATTTTGTGTATGCATCGACTGGTGAAATCAATGTCTTGTAACAATAGGATGTATATCTCAAGGAATGTTCGCTTCGGGTAAGAGATGTCGGCCAATAGAAAGACGCATTGTTCAGGTGACATAAGTTGTTGACTGCCTGCATCGGACATGGCTTGTGCACGTCCCTCGCCGACATTGACTGTGAACTGACCGCATCGGCCGTGGCTTGTGCATAAAGCTCAGTCATCATCGTACATGGACTACCCATATCGCTCTTGGCCTGCACACAACGGTTATCTGACATTGGGCGTTTCTTTCCCATATCACCTTTGACCTACACACACTGGTCAAGTGACGTCGATAATGGCATGCCTTCATCGCCTTTGTCTGCCAAAAGTTGTCATCCGACGTATATGTGGGATGCCCACATAACCATAGAAATGTACACAATATTTAGCAGATGTCGAATATGGGCTGCCACCATCATCCCACAGCCTGCACACATTGGTCTTCTTAAGTTGAATTATGCTTGACAACAACGTTTGTAGCCTGCACTCATCGGTCTGTCGACGTTGAACGTGGCCTCCAAACATCATCCGTAGTATTAGCACATCGATATGCCAACGTCACGCATGGCCTGCCAGCATCGTCTTTAGCTTACACACTTTTGTTTGTTGATGTCATCCAACGGCATGTTACATCAGCCAAGTTCTGCATGTATCTAATGCGACATGATGGCAACTAGAAAGAGACATTGACCAATGGCATGTTACTTCATCAAAGTCCTACAAAAACACGCATGGAATGTCCATATACCGCAAGCGTAATCAACCAATGTAATAGAGAATTAGCCAGGGCATCCATTCACGGATGTGACATGTGTGCATAGGGAAAGTGACATCGGCCAACGACACTGAACATCAGGTAAGGCCTCCATGCATTGATCATGTTGTGTGCACATTGACTATGTTACTTCAAGCATGGTGTTAGAACATCGGTTGTGGCCTACACGCATAAGCAAAGTAACATAAACTAAGGACAAGTTATGCATTACCTATGGTGTGCAATCATCGACTCAGTGACTTTGTTCGTGACCTGCACGCATTATCCAAGCACATCAATCAATGGTAGGCAACATATGCCAAGGCTAGAATGAATCAGCGGTGGCGTTGGAGCATCGGTTGGGCGATATTGTTTTAAGCTTTGATGCATCGACAAGGCAACTTTGCCAGCATCATGAAGCATCTATGAAGGTCTTCACGCATCTAATATAGTTTGTGCGCATCTAGAAAGAGACGTCATACAACTTCATGCAGTTTACCAAGCCATGTATGCATAACCCATGGCCTGTGTACATCATCTAGGTGACATCGATGTTGGCCAATGGCACCAACCATAGGCCAAGCAACATCGGCCGATCGCAACCAGCATCAGCAAAGACCTACATACATCTGACATGGCATGTGCATATCTTGAAACCAAAGTTTGGCAATGAAATGCAAGATCTAAAAGGATCTGCATGTGTCGCTCATGGCATGTTTGAATGGGTTGGGAGACATTTGCATTATCCATCGTCAAGTAGTGTAAGGCAAGGCTTGTGCTATTCGGGCAATCGATGTTGGCCAATAGGAGAAAATATCGGCCAATGCTTGCATGCATCACTCTTGACGTGTGCACAACCGCAAGGTGAAATCAATATCGACCAACGAAAGGCAAGATTAGCCAAGCCTTTTGTGCTTTTGGCAAGCGAAATTAACCAACATCAAGCGGCATCGTCCACGAGACATTTGTCGTGGACTGCCACATAATTTGTGGCTTTTGCACATCACTCAACGTCGTTAATTTGTCCTTCAAATGTTGCCTTTGGCCTGCATAGAACGGCCAGCGGACTTCGGGCATATGAAGTTTGTATCAGTTATAGCCTGCACATTGCTCAACCGACTTCAATCATGGACTGCCTGAATATGCCATGGCTTTTGCAAATCCCTTAAATATCTTCAGCGTGGATTGCCCGCATCTCCCTTGACCTACAAACAATGGTTAGGCCATATCCGCCGTTGCCTGCGCCAATCACCTTTTTGCCAGAAAAACAGTTAGCCGACGTCGGTCTTGGCCTTCCCGTATATCCTTAGGCCTGCACATAATAATTTTATGACGTCGAATGTTGCCTTCCAACATCACCTTTGTCCTTCACACAATGGTCAATCGATGTTAGACATGGCTTGACCACATCCCCTTTGGTCTGCACACAACAGTCAGTCGACATTAGACGTAAACTACACATATCATCTCTAGCCTACACACATCGGTTAGTGGATGTTGGACATGTCTTCTTGCATTATTAGAGTCTTCAGACATCGATTGGACAATGTCAATTGTGGCCATCCAACATAGTATCTAGCCTACTCACATCGATCTGCGGACATCAAGCATGGCCTAGCGCATCATTTGTGACCTGCACACTTTGATTAGACGACGATGGACTTGCCTACCAGCATCATTTGTGGTTTGTATTTGTTATACAAGTGGCGTCCAAAAACATTTATTTGTGATTTTTTGGCTTTAATTTTATAATTTTTCTGTCTTCCCTATTTTAATTACTACCATTTTTCGAGATTTATTTTATCATAGTAAAAACTAAAAAAAATTATTTAAATTGTTGAATTTATGGTTACTATACCTAATTTTAAATATTCACGTTATTTTTATATTTTAAAAAAATATTTTTCCTACATTTTTAGTCATGAATTACCCATTTTAGGTATTACCCAAATAAAATAAAAAGTAAAAAAATGTTGAAAGTGTTGGATTCTATGTTGCTATATTTAATTGTTAATTTTGGCGTTAATGTTTTATTTATTCATATTTTAATATTTTATATTAATGAATTACCTATTTTCGGGATTATCGAAAAAATAAAAAATTTAAAAAAATGTTGAAATAGAGGAATATTAGGTAACTATATTTATTTTGAATTTTTGGAATTAATTTTATATTTTTTTCATATTTTCATTCATGAATTAACCAATTTAGGGATTTACCAAACAAAAATAACAATTAAAAAATTGTTGAAATTGTTGAATTCAAGGATACTATGTTTATTTTTGAATTTTTGGGGTTAATTTTATATTTTTTCATAGTTTTCCTTGTGTATCCATAAATTACTCATTTTCTTTATTTATCAAACAAAATAAAAATTAAAATGAAATGTTAAAATTATTGCATTTATGGTTAATATATTTATTTGTAAATTTTTGGTATTATTTTTATACTTCCATATTTTTCATGTGTTTTATTAATCAATTACTCATTTTTGATGTAATAAAAAATGCAAATAAAGAAATGGTTGAAACTATTATTATATATAAAAAAAACGTTATTTTTACAAGGTAATATGTTTTTGTACCTTCGAACGTGAATATTTAGGTTGTACATGTTCATTATGAATATTTGGAAAAAATGATGTCTACTCCTCTAAGTAAAATTCCATACAATAGAATCAAAAGCTCAAAGTGGGCCATGCGTAAGACGTGCCATGTTGATATTGGGTAAACAACATTGGCCAATGAAAGACAACATAAGTGAAGGTCTGCACACATGTGTTCAGGCGTGTGCACATTTGTTGGGAAGAATCGTAATCGGACAACGACATGCACCATGAACCAACACATGTCTGATATGGGAAAATGACGTTGTCCAACAGAAAGTGAGGGTAAGGAGACATTGCTTATGGACTGCCCTACTTAGTTGACATTGGCAGTGGACTGCCCGAAACGGTCGTGGTTTATGCACATTGAAAAGTCACTATCGGGTGTGGGATACCCAAATTTCCCTTGTTCTGCATACAACCTCAGCAAAGGCTTGCACACATCTGGTGTGGCATATGTGTATATGGTAAGCGATGTCACCCAATGGCATTCAGTTTTAAGAAGGCCTGCACACATGGACGTGGAATGTGTGTATCTGGCAAGGGATGTCGGCTAATAGCATGCGGCATCATCCAAGGACTGCATGTACGAATATGACATGTGCACATTTGTCAAGCGACGTTTGCTTAAGGCATGTATCATCAACAAAGGCATGCATGCATCAATCGCGTCTTGTGTACATCACTTAGTCATGTTGGTTGTGCATTGGTCGTGGTTTGTGCACATCGCTAAGTCGTTTTTGGGCGTGGAATGCTCGAATCACCCTCGGTCTACACATAATAGTTTTCCGACATCAAGCATTCGATGCTTGCATCGCCTTTGGTCTACACACAATGGCCAGCCGACGTTAGACATAGTTTGCTCGAATCGCCATTGGGCTGCACAAAGACACGGGCTACCAACCTCGTCCAAAGCTTGCAGACATCCATCTACGGACATCGAATGTGGAATGACAACATCTTATGTAGCCTTCACACATAACTCTATTAACGTCGAACATGGCCTGCCACCATCATCCATAGACTATATACATCGGTGTGCCGACATCGCATTAGGCCTGAAAGCATTTTCCGTAGCCTGCACATATCGGCGTATAAATGTCGTCCAACAACAAGAAAATTGGCCTGCACGCATCAAATGTGGAATTTACTAATCTAGCAAGCAACATCAACCACTGGCATGGAACTTCAGCCAAGGCTTGCATGCACATATGTGGCATGCGCGCATAAAGGAACAGACGTCGTCTAACGCAATGCAACATCAGCCAAGACGTGCATTCATCAGCCATGTTGTGTGCATATAGGTTGGGTGACTATAGTCGTGGTCTAAGCGCATCGTCTAGGCATAATAAGTTGTACTTTGCGCGCATTAACCAAGAGATATCTGCCAATGACAAGAAATTATAGTGAAGGCTTACATTCATCTGTCATGGCGTGTGCACATCTACTCAGCGGTATCAGTCATGGATTGCGCGCATAAGCCAAGCGACATCGACTAATAACATGAACCATCATACAAGTGTTGTATGCATTGGCCATGGCATGTGCGCATACTCTAGGAGATATTGGTCGTGGTTTACATGCATTGGCAGGAGACGTCTGCCAATGACAGGCAGCATCAGCTAAGGTCTTCACGCATCTGCCGTTGTTTGTGCATATCTGGAAATCATCCTCAGATAACGGCCTAGAAGAAAATCCAAGGCATTCATTCGAAACTCGTGGTGTGTTTGCATTGGCTTAGGGTCATCGACGTCCGAAATAGGAGGCACCATTAGCCAAGTCTTGTGTGCTTAGGGCAAGAGATATCCGCTAATGGCAGAGAACATCAGCCAAGGCATAAACGCATCAAACATGGCATGTGTGCATCTAGCATGCAACGTTGGCCAATGGAATACTACATCAACAAAGGTCTGCACGCATCGATCATTGCGTGTGTGCATCGAGTGGGGTACTTTTGCATTGGACAACGTCAGGAAGCATCAGCCAAGGTATTGGCGGTTTGGGAAAGTGACGTTGGCCAACAGTATGAAGCAACATCCCAAAATTGAACGCCTTAGGTGTGGGGTATGCAAATTATTAGGGCGATATTGTCCTATGCCAATAACAGACACCTTCAGCCAAGCACTGTGTGATTTGGGCAAGTGTTATCGCCAAACGACTAGAGACATTAGCTAGATCATATTAGTTGTAGACTATCGCATAATTCGTGGACTACCAAATTCGTCGTGGCCTATGCATGTTACTCAGCAGACTTTGGGCGTGGACTTGCCATATCAGTTATGCCTTGTGTACAACAAAAAGAGTTCATCAATCTTGGCATTCACGCATCATTCTTGGCCTGCATACAATGGCCAACTGACATTGGACGTGGGCTGCCTCCATCATTTGTAGCCTGCAGAGTACTCAACCGACTTCTATCGTGGACTGTCTACATCGACTGTTCTTGTGCACATCACTCAGATAGCGTCGGCTAATGGAAGTCAACATCGTTTGTCGCTAGTGCGAATCAGGCAAGTGAAATCGGTGTATGACAAAAAGTATCAGCCAAGGACTATATGCAAGAGCGATTGTGTGTACTCATTGACTAGTGACATCGATGTCATGTAACAATAGGGTGAATCTGTCAAGGAATGTGCTCTTCGGGCAAGGGACGTTGGCCAATAGAAAGCAGCTTCATCCAGGAGATATAAGTTGTTGACTTCCCTCATCGGTTGTCTTATGTGCACGTCGCTCAAAAGACAATCATCGTGGCTTGTACATATCACTGAGTCATCATCATGCATTCACTACCCATGTCGGTCTTGTCCTGCACACAACAATAAGCTGACATGTGGTGTTGATTTCCTCCATAACCTTCCGCCTGCACATACTGGTTAGTCAACGTTGAGAATGGCATGCCTGCATCGCCTTTGGAATAATAACAATGGTCATTTTACATTGGATGTGGGCTGTCCACATTACCTATGTAATGCACACATTGGTCAGCCGACGTCGAACGTGGGGTACCACCATTGCCCCGCATCCTGCACTCATTTGTCTTCCTATGTCGAATGGGGCTTGACATCATCATCCATAATGTGCATTCATTGGTCTATCGACATCGAATGTGGCCTCTAAATATTGTTCGTAGCTTTCACACATTGGTATGCCAACATCGTGTGTGTCCTACTAACATCGTGTGTAGCCTGCATGCATTGGTCTGCTGATGTCAGCCAATGGAAGGCTACATCAGCCATGTCCTACATGTATCTAACATGACATGTGGGAACCTGGAAAGAGACGTTGGTAAATAACATGCAACTTCAGCGAAGGCCTGTAGCACAAATGTGGAATGTGCGTATCCGGTGACGTAATCGGAAAATGGTATGCAGAATTAGCTAGGCCATCCATGCACGGATGTGGTATGTGCACATATGGAAAGTGACATCGGCCAACGACATGCAACATCAGGCAAGTCCTCCATGCATCAATCATGTCTTGTGCACATTGAGTGGGTTGCTTCAACCATGGTGTTGGCATATCGACCAAGCAAAATAGGTTGTGGCATACGCGCATCAGCAAAGCGACATCAACTAACAGCAAGAAGCAATAGTGAAGGTTAGCATGAATCACCTATGGCGTGTGGGCATTCACTTGGTGATATTGTTCGTGAACTGCACGCATCATCTAGGACACATCGATCAATGGCACGCAACATCAGCCAAGGCTTGCACAAATCAGTTATGGAGTGGGCGTATCGATTGAGTAACATTGTTATAAGCTTTAATGCATCGACAAGGATGCAGCATATGACAAGGTCTTCACGGATCTAATGTGGTTTGTGCGCATCTAGCAACTAACGTCACACAATTGCATGTGGTTTTCCAAGCATGCACGCATAACCCATGTTGTGTGTACATCATCTGGGTGAAATCGATGTCAGCCAATAATAGGAACCATAAGCCAAGGATTTTGCGCTTCAGGCAAAACATTGACCAATGGGAACCAGCATCTGCGAAGACCTACGCACATCTGACATGGCATGTGCGCATTTTGAGTGCCATGTTTGGTAATGAAATTAAAGATCAACAATGTCCTGCACGTGTCGCTTGTGGCATGTTTGAATAGTTTGGGAGACTTTTGCATTGTTCATTGTCAAGCAGTGTAAGGCAAGGCTTGTGCTCTTCGGGAAATTGACGGTGGCCAACAGGAGAAAATATCAGCTAACGCATGCACGCGTCAGCCTTGACATGTGCACATTTGCAGGGCGACATCAATGTTGACCAATGTAAGGCACGATTAGCCAAGCCTAGTGTGCTTTTGGCAAGTGACATCAACCAACATCAAGTGGCATTGTCTAGGAGACATTTATCGTTGTATACCGCACAATTATGGAACTCGCACATCACTCAATGTCATTAATTTGTCATTCTAACATCACCTTTGTCCTACACAACGACCAACTAACGTCGAACGTGAAAATCTTGCATCGATTGTAGCCTGCATATTGCTCAAAAGACTTCGATCATGGACTGCTTTAGTATGTCGTGGCTTTTACACATCACTTAACCGTGATCAAGCATGAACTTCCCGCATCACCCTTGGTCTGCAAACAACGGTTAGACGAAATCGGCCATTACTTGCGTCCTTCGCCTTTTTTCCAGAAAAACAATTAGCCGACGTCAGGCTTGGCTTTCTTCCTTCTCCTTAGGAGTGCACACAATAATTTTCCAATGTCAGACATCGCCTTCCTACGTCGCCTTTGTACTGTACACAATGGCCATTCAAAGTTAGACATGGCTTGATCACATTCCCTTTGGCCTGCACTCAATAGTCAACTGACATTAGAAGTGGTCTACACCTATTGTCTCTAGCCTGCACATATGGTAAGTCTACGTTCGAGGTGTCTACTAGCATCTTTTGTATTCTACACACATCAATGTGTTGACGTCAGTCGTGGCTTGCAAACATAGTTCATACACTACACACATCGGTCTACCGACGCCAGGCGTGGCCTAGCATAGCCCCTTTTGCCTGCACTCTTTTATCACATGGTTAACTCTTTTTTATATTTAGAAAAAGTTATTTTTGGAAGTTAATATGTGTTTGTACATTCGAACATGAATATTTTGGTTGTACATATTATTATGAATGTTTTAAAAGAATGATGTCTACTCCACTATGTCAAAATACAAGCAAAGGAATCAAAATCTCATAGTGGGCCATGCATAAGACGTTTCATGTCAATATCGAGCAAGTAACGTCAGCCAACAAAAGGCAGCATAAGCGAAGGCCTACACACATGTGCCGTGGTGTGTAAACATTAGTTGGGTAACATCGGCATCGAACAACAACAAGCACTATCAACAAACACTTGTGTGATCTTGGAAAATGACGTTGGCCAAAAAAAAGCGACAATGAAAAGGTGACATTGCTCGTGGACTACCCATATTAGTCGTGGCATCTGCACATTTCTTAGTCGACGTTGCCAGTGGACTGCCCGTATCAGTCGTTGTTTGTTCACATCACCAAGTCATTATAGGGTGTGGAATGCCCGAATCTCCGTTGTCGTGCATACAACATCATCCAAGGCCTGTACATATCTAGTGTGGCATGTGATCGTCTAGTAAGAGACGTCAGGCAAAAACATGCGACTTTACAAGGATTGCACAGATGGACGTGGAATGTGTGTATCTGGCAAGGGATGTCCGCTAATAGCATAAGACATCAACCAAGACCTTCATGCACGAAAGTGGCATGTGCACATTTGTCAAGCGATGTCTGCCAAAGGCATGCAACATCAATAAAGGCTTGCACGAATCAAACATGGCATGTGCTCATTGCTTAGTCGACGTTGGTCGTGGACTGCCTACAATGTCCGTTGTTTGTACACATCGCTTAGCCATTATTGGGCGTGGAATTTTTGAATCACCCTCGGTCTGCACACAATGACATGCCGATATCAGGCATTCTATGCTCGTATTGCCTTTGTTCTACACACAATGGTCCACCGACATCAAACGTAGTCTGCTTGAATTGCTTTTGGGCTGCACAAAATGGTCAGTCGACATTGGACATGAGTTGCCAACCTCGTCAAAATCTTGTAGATATCAGTCTAGGACGTAGAATGTGTTAGGATAATATCTTTTGTAGCCTTCACACATTGCTCTGAACATGGCCTGCCACCATCGTCTATAGCATGTAAATCGATTGTGGCCTACTAGCAGTGTCGATATCCTACACACATCGGTGTAAAAATGTCATCCTACAACAAGTAAATCAACATGCACATATGAAATGGGGAATGTACTCATCTAGAAAGCGATATCCGCCAATGGCATGGAACTTTATCCAATGCCTGCACGCACAGAAGTGGCGTGTTCGCATCAAGGAAGAAACGCTATATAACGCAATGCAACATCAGCAAGGGCTTGCATACATCAGCCATGTCGTGTGCACATCCGTTGGGCGACTAAAGTCGTGGTATAAGCACACCTGCTAGGCTTCATCAATTGTAGCTTGCGCGTATCAACAACGAGATATCCTCCAATAGCAAGAAACAATAGTGATTCCGTGCATGCATCAGTCATGGCCAAGCGACATTGTGGTTTGGGAATAACGCTTAGTCATTGTAGGGAATGGGCTTACCGCATATATCCTTGGCGTGGAAATAATGGTCATGAAATATAAGGTGTTGCCTTGCCCTATTGACTTTGTCCTACACAATGATCAGATGACGACGATCGTTGCCATCCACTATCTTCTTTGGCCTGCAGAATAGACTGCTGAAGCGTCGCCTTCTTGCATCGCCTTTTTTCTACGCAACAGTCAACCAATATTCGACGTGGAATTCCTGCATCGCCTTTGGCATGCACACAAAGAAAAGTCTGCTTTCGATGTTGCTTGCCCGCATCACCATTTTCCTGCACACAACGGTCATCCTTCTTTAGCTTTGCCAATTGGCATTGACTTTGGCTTGCACATAATGCTCAGCTAACGTGTGGCGTGGCATTACCTCATCACTTTTGGAGTGCACCACATAGTCAACCATCGTAAGGTGTGATTTTCCCACATCGCCTTTGGCCTACACACAGGTCAGCTGACATTGGACGTAGGTTATCAATGTCATCTTCATCCTACACATATCAGTCTGCCAATATCAAACGTGGCCTGACAACATCGTCCTTAGCCTACACACATCAGTTTGCCGACATTCAACATGGCTTGCTACCATCATTCTTAGAATGCAAAAATCAATCTGCCACAATTGGATATGAACCGTCAGCATGTACGTAGCCTACACACATTGGTGTGTATATATCAGCCAACGATAGGCAGCATCAGATAAGGGCTCCATGCATTTGTTGTGGCATGTGCGCATCTGGCAAAAGACGTAGGCCAATGGCATGCAGCTTCCACCAAGGTCGACACACATGGATGAGAAATCTGTGTATCTTGCAAGAAACGTTGGCCAAGGGTATGCGATATCATCCAAAGCTTGCATGCACATACATGTCATGTGTGCATCTGGAATGCTAAATCAGCCAACGATATTTAACATCAGGCAAGGCCTTGCAAGCATCAGATGTGTCGTGTGCACATTAGCTCAATATCTTAAGCCATGATGTAAGCATATGGACCAAGCCACATCACTCAACGAAAAGAGGCATCTGCCAAGCAACACTAGTTATGGATTGTCGCATTAGTCCAAGCCTGTACCCATGGTGACATCGGGAGTGGACCAACCACATCATCCATGGCCTGTGCACATCACCCATCAGTTGTCATACTTTTCCTTCCTTCATAGCTATTGTCCTGCACACAACGGCTACCCAATGTCGGACGTGGGCTACTAGAATTGTTTGTAGCCTACATATTGCTCAATCGGCATCACCCGTTGACTTCTTACATCAATCATGGCTTGTGTAAATCGCTCAGCTGTCGTCGGGCATTGATTGCCTACAACACCTTTGGCAATAAACAATGGTTAGGAGACATCGAGCGTTCCCTGTCCTCATTGTCTTTGTCCAGCGCACAACTCTCAGCAGACATCAGACGTTGGATTCCAACATCATCTGGAAATAGCACACATCGGTCTATTAACGTCAAACATTTCCTTCAGGCATTGTCTATAGCGTGCACACATTGGTCTGTAGACGTCGAACGTGTGCTTCCATCAACGTCCGTAGCCTACACACATCGGTCTGCTGACAAACAGATGTGGCTTACAAGAATCATATGTACCTTGCAAATATCAGTATGAAGATGTCGACCAACGACTGACAGCATCAGCCATGTCCTGCATGCATCTGTAGTGGCATGTGCGCATATGGCAATGAACATCGGCCAATGGCATACGACTTGAGCCAAATCCTTAACGCAGGTACTTGAATTGTGAGTATCTAGCATGAGACATTACCCAATGGAATGCGACATCAACCAAATCCTACATACGCGAACGTGGCATGTGTTCATCTGGAGAGTGACATCGCCCAACTTCATGCAGCCTCATCCACAGCTTGTACACACCATTCGTGTCGTGTGCACATTGACTGGGCGGCTTTGGTCGTTGTTTGAGCACAACGACCAGGCAGCATCAATGTCGGCATGTGCGCATCGGCCAAAAGTCATCGACCAATAGGAGGAAACAACACGAAAGGCCTACACGCATCAGCCATGCGTATATACATTGAGTCAACAATAAAAGTCCTAGTTTGCGCGCATTGGCCAGGTGACATCTACTAATTACAGGTAGCATCAGCCAAGGCTTGCAGACATCAAACGTGGCATGTTCACATCAATTTGGTGACTTCAGTCGTGTCCTGCACGCATCGACCTGGCGATGTTGGCCAATTGAAGGCAACATCAGCCAAGGTCTTTACTCACCTAACGTGGTTTACAAAAATATTGAAAGAGACGTCAGACCTCGGCATACATCATCATTTAAGGCATACATGTATTACCTATTCTGTGTGTGCATCGGCTAAGTGACATAGACTTCGGCCAATGGCATGCACCCTCAGCAAAGGCTTGTGCACTTTGGACAAGAGACATCAACCAACGACAGGCATCATCAGCTAATAATTGCAAGCACCTGGAATGGCATGTACACATAAGGCAAGAACCATTGGCTAATGAAATGTAGCATCAACCAAGGCCTACATGTATCAGCCGTCGCACGTGTGCATCGCTTAGGCGACATTTACATAAGGCAAAGTCAGACAGTATTAGGCAAGGCTTGTGCGATTTGGGAAAAAAATGTTCGCCAATAGAACGCAAAAAAAAAGCAAGGTCTGCATACATCTGTCGTGGCGTATACGCTTCGAATCTATGACATTATTCAATGGCAGGATGCATAAACTAAAGCCAGTATGTATCAGTCGTTCTATGTGTGCATTGACAGGGTGAAATAGGTCGTGGACTCGTGCATCGGCCAAGCGACAATAGTAAGTGGTAGGCAGCATCAACCAAGGTCTTCACGCATCTAGAAAGAGACGACGGACAATGGCACTTTGTATCATCCAAGGCATGGACTCATTACCTGTGGCGTATGTGCATTGTTGAGAGATATCAACGTCGAAAAATGAAAGGCACAATAAGCCAAGGCTTATGGTATTCTTGTTAACAACGTCTTCCAATGGGAGGCATCATCATCCAAGACATGCACGTATCTCACATGACATAGAAGTATCTGGAAAGCGACATTGGCCAATGGAATGCAACACAATCCAAGTCCTACACATATCGATTGTGGAGGGTTTGCAGCGACTGGTTAATATTTACATTGGCCAACTTCACGCACCATTAGCCAAGGCATGTGTGCTTCAGCAAGTCACTTTGGCCAATGAAAGTTAGCATCAACAAAGGCATTCAAACAATAGTTGTGGCTTGTGCACATCAACAAGGTGACATTTGTGTCGACCAACGACAGACACAATTATCTAAGGATGTGTGTTTTAGGAAAGCTTGATCGACCAACAACAAGTGGCATTCTCTAGACGACATTGATCGTGGAATGCCATATTGGTCGAGGCCTCTACACATCACTCAACCGACATGGGTGTGGATTAGTCGAATCGGTCGTGGTCTTAGCAGATCACTCAGCAGTAATTGGTCTTGTCCTTCCTACATCAGCCTTGGCCTGCACAAAATGTCCAGCCAACGTCAATATTATGTTGCCTACATCGGTCGTAGCGTGCACATTTCTTAGCTAACATCGCTCATGGACTCCCTACATCAGCCATGGCTTATACATATCACTAAGACAACATCCGCCAATTGAAGGTAGAATCATGTGTTTTTAGTGTGCATTGGGCAAGTGATGTGGCCAATGTAATGCAACTTTAGCTAATTCCTATACATATGAGTCGTAGTATGCGCGCATTGGTTGGATGATATCAACTTAAGGAAACGACAGACAGCTTCTGCCAAGGCAAATGCGCTTTGGACAATAGACAACGGTAAACAATAAGCGGCATAAAAAAAGAGACATTAGTCGTTTACCAACCACATTGGTCATGGCTTGTTAACGTTTCTATATAATATTGTTTGTGGACTAACAACATCGGTAGTGGCTTGTGCGCATCACTCATTCAATGTAGAGCATGTACTACCCACATCGCCATTGGACTTCCCAAAATGGTTCGACGACATCGTGCCTTTATAGCCTGCATCGGCTTTGTCCTGCCCACAAAGATCAATTGGAGTTGGGCACGTCCTGCCATCATAGCTTTTAGCATCAACAGTATGGACAACCGACATGGTACGTAGTCATCCCATATTACCTTAAGCATGCACACATGGTCAGCCGACGTTGGATGTGGGCTGCCCCATCATTCTAAGCCTGCACACATCCGTCTACTGACGTTGAAAGGTGATTAAAATCATCGTTGTTAGCCTGAAAACATCGGTATGCCGATATCCATTGTGCACACGTAACATCATCCGTAGCTATGCACATCCATCTGCCGATGTCAAATATTGCCTGCTAGCATCGCTCGTAGCCTACACACATAGGTCTTCTGATGTCCTCCTATAAGAGGTAGTATCACCCAAAGCCTACATGGATGTGACGTGGAATGTGCGTATCTAGCAAGGGACATCAACAAATGGCATGCAACTTTAGCCAAGTCTTGCAAGAAAAAAAGTTAGAATGTGTGAATCTCACAAAAGACATCAGCCAATGGCATGGTGCATCAAAGGAGGACTGTATGCACGGACGTGGCAGCGCACATCTAGCAACTAATTTTGTCTAATGACATTCAAAATCAACCAAGACCCTGTCGTGTGCACATCGGCTGGGTGACTTTAGCCATGTTCTGAGAGCATCATATAGGAAACATCGAGCTTGGCCTGCATGCATTTGCAAAATGACATCATCCAATAGAACGTAGAAAAAACTAAGTCCTTCACGCATTAGTTGTGCCATGTGCGCATCGACTCGGTTACATAGGTTGAGGCCTACAAATATCTACTAGGCTATATCGACTAATGGCAGGCAACATCATCCAAGTTGTGAACACATCAGCAATTGCGAGTGAGCATCGGCTCGGTGTCATTGACTTAAGCATGCATGCATTGACAAGGTGATGTCGACCAACCACAAACAACATATGCCAAGGCCTGAAAACATTCCTAAGGATCAATATGATTAAATTCCAGCAAATTAACCTTAAGTCCATCATTCCTTTACTTTGAAGCATACCATTACATTTTACGACTTCAACATTCACAACCTTACCACTAGGTTCAAGGTTTCACATAAAAGACTCTCTTAACTTCATTTAAGGTCACATCTCATCCATACATTCAAGACTAAGATCTTTAACATCCTAATTCAAGACATCAGATATCCATAATATTATATACATCAAGTAAGGGAGCCAAGTTAACCAAGACAAGACACCACATACTTCACTTTAACCTATAATACATGTCATTCTATGAACGCATAAATATAACCATATCATCTTCAAGTCATCCAATACACTATCATAATAACATCAAAATCATAGTCTAACATGATCACCTACATAACATCAATAGAACACATATACTTTCATATTTCTTTACATGTATATAGATATCATCATACTTCACATAATCAACTAAACAAATAGCCACATGACATCAAGTAGTGTTGGCAAGGCCATGATCATCATATTGCATAAAGTAACGCCGACAAGGCCACATCAATTGCAAGTAAATCACATAACACTGCCACAATAAGTGGACCATACAAATCACAAAAAAATTAAAGTATAAATAACATCAAAATAAAGAGTGTAGTGTTGTTTACCACCCCACAACATCCTCAACACCTCAATTCGATGCCAAATTAACCAATTCAACACCATAAGGCCCTTACCAATGTCCATGAACAATAATTCAATGTAGAAACTATGAAAATCAATGAAGATAGGTAAATTAAATAAGTATTTATGAATATAAGATAACCTATCTGTCAATTGAACACAATTCTTAAATCATTAGAAAACCCAGGGAAATTTACACTAGAATTCATAATTATTAAGTGAATATCAAGTAACCCATAACATAGTCAAAATCTAGGGTTCATCCAACTCATGGATTTATACGTAAATTAGGTTATAAAAATAAATAAAATATCAATTTAATAATTATTTAATGTTTAGAAATCATTAATTCAAGAACCCATAATAGAATCATGAAATTGCACAATTGAACTTTGAAAACTTCGAAAACATCTTGAGAATTGAGGTTCCTTGATGAAGAGAGTTTAAAGGACCAAAATCAATACCTTGATGAAGCTAGTTATTCACTTTGATGAATAATTTCCACCCAATTCGTCACACCAAGCTCTTCCTTGACTTTCGACTTCAGTGGAGTCGTAAGCAGTTTCTAAGGGATTTTGTGATTTTGATTTAGAAGAATGAAGTCTTCAATGTGTTTTAGGCTTATATACACATTTAAAATACCCAAATAACTGCCAATACTCTTATTTGGAATTGGGGTAAAATTAGAACATCACGCTTCAAATTACAGTGAAGCTGTGTGTAGACAGACAACTATCGACGGTTGCCCATCGACGGGGCGTAGGTCCATGCACGGGCCATCTTGGACTTTTCGTCGATGGGTTCAGGGACCTGAAACTTGTAGCTTAGTTCCACAATCAATGTAACAAACGAATCCCACCACCTACAGGGCGTCGACCAGGCCACTGGCCGCCGATTTCCATTCTTAGATGGACTGCCTTGGGCAGTTTTTGCCACCAACATGGGTCCTTCCTCAAGGACCCTTGGTTCATCCTTCGGGATGTTTGACTGAACTTTTCCAATACAAACATGATTTTATATGATTTTATAACCTCTCACATTAATTTAATCCAAAACGAACACGTAAAACTCGACTAAACATGCCTAAGCACACAAGGTCATTCCAAGGCACATCTTTCGAACGTCATGGACGTTATTAGACGTTTGAACTCCAAACTCCACGAAACTTGACACACTGACTATATATACTATAAAAACTCATTTAAGGACGTTACAACCACATTAATCACACATAAACATATAAAACCATGCAGAAGGTGCATAGGTAACTTTGTCGTCGAACGTCTGAGTTGCACCTTGACTTTTGACTTCCAATGCACCTAAACTATTAGACAGTGACTCAATACAATATAACAGACCTATTAAGTACTTTATAACATAATATAAACATGTTAGTCTCTATTTAACCTAAGTCATGTTTGGGGTCTTACATTCTCCCCCACTTGGACAATATTCGTTCTCGAATGACACTTTCCAAACTCCAAACACTTCCAAGAATAGAGATTAAGAAATAAGCTCATGAGCCATACCATATAAAACATAACCAAGAGTACCATGTCAAATTCATGAAGTTAAGAGATTCACAAAAACAACAAGAAACTAGAAAACAATTCTATAACACATTATGCCACAAAACTCACATGCTTCATTCCAAATTGTAGAAACTCATTTTATAATCTATATCATACTCATATACATCAGTTTTAACCACATTAAAACAATTTTATGCCAAAGAATCAATATGTCGAATTTCTAAAATTTTAACAGTAAATTGTCCAATGCTACAGTAATTTATTTGCAACTCTTTTGTTTTTCTTTCAAAAATGAAAACTCTAGGTAATTCATGATATAAAAATGCGAATATAATAACTAAAATAATATATACACATATTACAACATAATCCTAGCTTCACAAATTACACGATGCAAGAAGTTAATGAAATTCAATGTCAACAAAAGTCCTAAACACCATGCACATACAACAACTTCTAGGACTTTCTATCCCATCTACTAACCGTACTCCCCCACTTACAAAGAACTCATATCTCTTAAAAGAAATGCAAGGAACTACCTTCATAATCATCACTCTCATACGACTTCTCTCCTCTAGTCTGGAGTTCATAGAAATGCCTATTTATTGAAGCATTTTCTTTCGGAACACTAGGGGCAGCTTGTTTGCTCTCTTTTCCCTTAGAATAAATCATAGGACAATCTCTAACCTTGTGTACTTCCTTCAAACAACCAAAGAAACTACCGGTACACAATAGACACTCACCATAATGTTTCTTACCACATTTGGCACATGTAGGTTTGACATTTTGAGAACCATCTCGTTTCTCCATTTTCACCTTAACCCTCTTAGGTTCTTCTTGAGTTTGAGCCCTATTCTTCAACCTAGTTTTATCTTGGTCGTTAAAACCACTCCTTTTCTAGCTTATCATCATGTAGCATAGCGGTACGACATTCCTCCCTTACTAAGTCAGCTACACCCGTCACAAAACGACTCATTTCACCCCTTAGATTAGACACAAGAGAATGGTGAAATCTAGACAACATTGACAACTTCAAAGAGTATTCCTCAACACTCATATTGCCTTGCTTGAGGTTGATAAACTTCTCTACCTTAACTTCCCTCTTTTCACGGGGAAAGTACATACCAAACAAATTTTCCTTGAATTATTCCCACTCAATAGGACCCGATTCCTATGGCCTATTGTCCTTCCGTTGAGTGTAATATATTTGAGAAACATCCCTCAATTGATACGACGCCAACTTCGCCTTCTCCCTTGATGTAAAACCATAACACTCAACACCTTGTACACTCCATCAAGAAACTCTCAGGGATTCTCTCCCACCTTAGAGACAATAAATATAGGAGGATTCATCCTCACAAAGTCTCTCAACCTAGACGTCATAGTGCTCTCCACAATATTCACTCTATGCACCCTACTCAAATTCACTTAAGTAGTCACGTCTCGGGCTAAAGCACGCAAATCATCTCTTATATCCCTATTACTCAACTTCGTGACATCCTCATTTTATCCCACAATAGGTACTTGATCACCTTGAGCACGTTGAGAACCTTAAAGAACTTCCTCAACTTGAGGAATGATCTCCTCTTGCACCTCATTCTCTTCAACTGTCCTAGCTGGTGTCCTCCTCGTAGTCATATTCCTAGAAATACAAGGAAAACCAAAAAGAGTATTCATAAATTTTACTCTACGGCACGACATAGGATTAGAAATGAAAGAAAACTCTATCGTCTTATAGCCTCTCGCCCATAGATGTGTCGCGACTCACACCGATGGTCCAGACTGTACTAGACGTGACTTGATGGGACTTTTTGATTCCTAATAATACTTTCACAAACATATGCTCTGATCCATGATCGTCACATATCGAAACCACAACCTATAAGTTAGGGGAAATCTTTGATTCCAACCGGCGTACTTGGCCTCTCAGATGTCTTTTACAAGCCATTACATATCATTCATTGCATAAACATAGTGAAAAATAGTGTGGAATTAAAACATTTAACAAACATACTTCATATTCTTTAAAAATCTCTTTCATATAAAGTAATACAAAATAATAAGTATAAATCTCATCATCTTGAGACACAAGAATACATGGGACACGGTCCATACTTCAAAATATAGAAATACTTAGTCTATTACAATACTTTAATAAGAAACATAAAAGACATCTATGCCCTCGAATCAAATGAGGATATACTTCAACTTCTCTTGAGCGATGCTACAGTCCAAGTCTTCCTTCCCAAATGCTTTTCACCTACCAATAACTTTTGATACATAAAACCACGGAGTTACTACAACCACATGTACCAAGTATGGAATTTTGCATAAAAATTATTTTTAATGTTTTGGCCTTATTCTAATATTTTCATCCATATTTTTTCTATGTTTTATTAATCAGTTACTCATTGTGTGAATAATACAAAAAAATGATTGATAACTACTTATTTTAAATGAAAAAGTTATTTTTTGAATTTATTGTGTGTTTTGACCTTTTAACGTGCAAATTTGGGTTGTATATGTTCATTATGAATCTTTGGAAAAAATGACGTCTACTCATCTAAGTAAAAATCTATGCAATGGAATCAAAAGCTCCAAGTGGGACACGCATTAGCATGTTGTGCAGATATCGATGAAGCAACGTCGACCAATTAAAGGCAACATAAGCCAATTCGTGCACGCAGGTGTAGTGGTGTGTGCACATCGGCTAGGCAACATCGGCTGGGCAACATCGGGATTGGGAAAAAACATGCACCCTCAACCAAGACCTGTACAAATCGTTTTGTCCACATTAGCAGTGGATTGCATGCATGAGTTGTGGTTTGTTCACATCTCTAAGTCATTGTTGGGTGTGGAATGCCCGAATCTCCCTTACCCTGCATACAACATCAGCCAAAACCTGCACAAATCTTACTTGGGATGTGCACATTTGGTAGGCAATGTCAGCAAATGGCATGTGACTTTAATAACAAGGCCCTCACATATGGACGTCGGATGTGCGTATCTAGTTGGGGATGTAGCACAATAGCATGCAGCATCAGCCAACGAGTGCATGAATGAATGTGGTATGTGCACAAATTGCATGTTACATCTGCCAAAGGCATGCAACCTGAACAATGGCATGCACGCATTAGTCGTGGCCTGTGCACATCGCTTAGACGATGTTGGCTGTGGACTTCCCGCATCGATTATGGTTTGTGCACATCCCTTAGTCATTGTCGAGCGTGGAATGCTTGAATAGGCCTCGGTCTTCACACAACTGTATGCCGACATCTGACATTCCATGCCCACATGCCTTTGGCCTACACATAATGGTAAGCCGACGTTAGACCTAGTCTGCTCAAGTTGCCTTTGGGCTACACAAAATGGCAAGTCAAATGTGTCATGACAACATTTTATATTGTTCACACATCGCTCTTCAAACATTGGACGCTGTCTGCCACCATTGCCTGTAGCCTGTACACATCCGTGTACAAACATCGGATGTGGCCATCATGCATCGTCTGTAGCCTGCACATATCGGTGCATACATGTCGTCCAATGACAAGAAAATCAGCCAAGGGCTGCACGCATCAAATGTTGAATGTGCTCATCTTGCAAGCGACGTCAGCCAATAGCATAGAACTTCAAACAAGGATTTCCTAGAAGTGACGTGGCATTTTTGCATCTGGGAGAGACATCGTCTAACTGAATGCAACATCAGCAAAGGTGTGCATACATCAGCTATGTTGTGTGCACATAGGTTGGGCGACTAAAGTCGTGCTGTAAGTGAATCGGCTAGGTGTAATTAGTTGTAGCTTTTGTGCATGAACCATTAGATATGCACAATTGACATGCAACACTAGTGAAGGCCTCCATGCATCATTCATGGCATGTGTGCATTAAATCAGAAAATCAGTCATGGACTGCACCTATCGGCCATGTGACATCGACCAATGGACGACAACATTATACATGGCTTGTAACCATTAGCCATAGCGTGTATGCATATTCTGGGCGATATCGATCGTGGCTTACGTGCATTGTACATGAGACGTCGAGCAACGACAAGCAACATCAGCTATGGTCCTCACGTATATAACGTGGTTTGTGCATATCTGACAAGTGACATCAGATAACAACATACAATATCATCCAAGGCCTGCACACATAACCCGTGGCATATGTGCATCGACTTGGCGACATTGACGTTGAAATACGAGGAAATATTAGCCAAGTCTTTTGTGTTTCGGGCAAGTGACATCAGTTAGTGACAGACAACATCAACCAAGGCCTAAAAGCATTTAACATGGCATATGTGTATCTGGGAAGCAACATTGGCCAATGGAACAAAACATTATACAAGGTCTGCATGCATTGGTCATGGCGTGTGTGCATCAGCTGGTCTACCTTTACATCAGCCTACGTTAGGCAGCATCAACCAAGGCCGGTGCGCTTCGGGCAAGTGACATTGGCAAACACTACACCATTTTAGACCTAAAGCCACACTAAATCTGGAGAACGCTTTAAATTTTTTGCCTAAAATACTTTTGGGGACGCTTTTAATGCGTAGCCCAAGTTTTAAACATTTACTACACTACTATTACAAACACTTCAAAATTGTACTCTTTAAAAGGATAAACTACACTTATAAGTGTTGTTATAGTTGGAAAGAACTATTTACACAAATGGCTATACTTTTAAATTGTGTTTTTTTTATAATTATAAAAACAACACATAACAAATATGGCCTTAGTGTTTTTGCCAAATTATAATATACTCCCTCCAACATTTTTAACATTAATTTTTTTTTCTCACACTTTTATTGGGCAAAAAAATGAAACACTAAAACTTATTATTTCCATCTAAAGAAAAAATGAATGTAACATTTCCCTAAAGCCTAACATTTCCCTAAAACTTCAGCTGAAAATTCAATTTTCATTTGAAGGACATAATTTTCAAGAACTGAAGAACACGATTGAAGAATTGAAGAGCATGATTGATTTGAAGTACGATTTTCCTCACTAATTTCCACCAAACTTTAGTTGAAGAACACAATTTGCAGCTGAAGAACTGAAATACAATACAATTTCTTTGAAGAAGAACTGAAGAAGATGATTTTCCTCTCCTAGCTTGATTGTTGAAGATTGAAGAGCTGAAGAACACGATTTTCTTCAAAGATTTCTGGTTGAAGAGTTGTTCCATTACATTTCCCGTTGCAAATTGAAAGAAAATACTTCACAAATGAATTTGCCTCATAAAATTAAAGATTTAGGTTTATTTGAATAGAGTTTATCATGCAAGAGATTTTATCTTCAAAATTTTAAATTCTAGATTTATGATTTGATATTGTTCTATGTCAGTGTAAATTTTAACTAAGGGTATTTACGTTCTTGTGTTCTTGATAGGAATTTTGTTGATTTTTTGGAGTTCACCTTGTAGTTGCATTACGTATAAATGGCCTAATTATCTTTGACGATCGAGTTTTTTATTCTCCTGAATGTCTTTTCGGTATGTGCAGTGGTTGTTCCTCGTGTTCTCATAAAGTTCAGTGAGAAATATCCATGGTAATTAGTATGACAACTCAAAATTTTGTATCTATCTTCTGTATTTGAATTATTTCAGTAGATTTCTGTAACTCTTATTTGTATACACGGGAATACTTGACCCTATTGTTAATGAGAAAGGGTAACCAATCATTGCACTACATTTTACCTTAATTACTTCTTTAAATTTCACTCTGCATCATGCCCTTACTGTTTCATGTTTTGTGATTCTTTAGGTTTATTATCCCCGGATTGGGTGATGTTGAAGATCGTAGCTTTGGCAGATGAAGTAAATGTGAATCAGTTAATTAAATTTCTTGTCGTATCTATCATTTTATATAGAAATTAAACACACCATGGGATGGTGCGAGTTGGGGTTGACCCTCTTCCCCCCAACCTTACCTATGTTGCTTATCTTGTTTACCACCATATCATTGTTTCCTAACTTTTGAACCTCGAGTACTATATATGCCTACTAAAGTTCTTCTCCTATTGCTATTTCAACTTTTAAAGGACATGTAATGGGTAGAGAATTTTGATGTAGAAGTGTGAAATATCTTGAATGAAGTCAAAATGCCAAAGTTTTGGCGATCTCATCATTTTTCAACAATTTTGTTATGTCTCTGTCTCAGATTTCTCTTAGAAAGAACCTCTCTACCTCCATAAGGTAGAGGTAAGACATGCATATACTTTATGATCAAATGCACAATTTTGAACTTCAATATTGCAGATGGATATTATATTTCATATGGACATTACAACAAAATAGTTGTAATTTTTTATCTACTAATGTCTGTATGCAATAAGTCCACTCGTTACTTTTAAGGAAAAAGGACATCTTTCGAAACATCATATCAATAAATTAAACCAAACAATATTGATCGTTTATCAAATGAGTTGCAAAGAGATGGTAGAATCTATGCATTTTCTATTCAAGTTTGTCTGTACAACTAGCGTAGTTACATTATCTGTTGCTTTAAGATCCCGAAACAACCTAGGCACATCATCTTTTCTCCATCATTTGGTTGGACACTGAATTAAATGTTTAATCTATTAACAAAGTTTGTCACGTTGTTCTTTCTCAAAGTAAAAATACTTGTCACACAATTGTAGCAAGTTATGTTACCATTGTGTGTGTCTCTCTCTGTTTAAAAAACTAAAGATCTTGTTTTGCTTATTTAAAGTTGAAATAATGATTTTTTATTGATCTTGCTTCATTTAATGTATAATATTTTCTTGGAGTTAACACCCAAAGGTGTGGCCTAGTGGTCAATGATTTGGGTGAGACCTCATTCAAATCCCTGCAAAGACAAAACAATATGCTAGCATCAGTAATTCCTTTAGGATTATTTCCGTGACATGAATGTGTACTCTCTTTGTCTTTCTCTCCCCATTTGATGTCTATGAACCATCTGAATCCAATTAATTTAGCCCAGTCCATTTGATATTTACTTCTACATACGTCACAATCACATAGATTGGTACTTCAGCTTACATTCATTACTATAGTTCACCTGCCAATGAGTCCTTTATTTTCTAAAAGCATCCTTGATATCCTTGAAGAATCTCATAGCCCATAGGTCTACATAACTTAAAGCTACAATTTGGATCCGCAGTGGCACTTCCCGTCTTACTTTTACATTAACAGCTGAATATTGATGTCTGCCAGTTTATATGTAGATAAATAGTTCAAGGTGCCATGCCCCTACATTCCTTGTATAATTGAAGTATTGAACGATAGACTTTATTTTATCGTTTGAATTATGACCTTGCAGGGGATTGAAATTTAAAAAGCTATAGTAAAGCAATGATAATTAAGTCATTACAATTCATCATTATTTTAATTGAAAAATATTCATCGATTTATCGGACATAGATTGCTCTACTAATCTATATTAGGCAAAATCTATATGAAAATTACTAGTGTCTCGATATTGTCATCTAATTTTGGCTGCATGAGTATTAAAACTCAACTACATGGTATGACACCTTTTAGTTTCTATTTTTATGACCTCTATATGATGTGTAATAAGCTTACCTCAATTTTTGTATTTTGGATGCTTAAATTTAGTTCCTTTTCTAAAATTTGTTTAATATAAGCATTATCAGGGTGATTTTACTATGTCTAATGCACTTTAGACTACTATGAACTAACTGTAGTTAAATCAAGAGGACTTGTTTCACATGTTAATTACAAAAAGATAATATCGAAAGTGAGTCTGAGGGTCTCATCAGGCATAATATTGAAGCTAAAAGTTTACCATTTGGCATTATAAAGAAAGCCAAAAATTTGAGAAGTGCAACAGTAGATCAACTTACCCTCTTGGAAAAATAGAAGACATTAGCTTCAGAACAAGAACAAATGCTGCATGTGCTAGGAGATGCCGAAGCAAAGTCTGTAGCGCTCAAGACACAATCCAAGAAATTCAAAGTTACTGTGAAGATTTAGAAAGAAGTGCGGAAAATGTAAGGTACAAAAGATAGTATGTAAGTACAATTCGTGTTTTTCATAGACTTGGTGTTGTTCAATGTTGTTGTTGGACTGATTCTGATGCAGATGTATCCTGATCATGGTGAACTTGTACACACCTAATGTTGTAGATGTCTATTGGCCAATGACATGTGCACCCATAAATACAATGTTTGTTTTTGCTATCTAATTATGAGTTTCGAAGCTTTTCCTAAGATTTTAAGCTTGGTAATGTATGATTCGTGGAGAAGTTCTCTTAAAACAGAGAGATTGCTATTGTATTTTATTCAAATACTTCATTTTGATATATTTTACTTGAGCTAAGGTCCAATAGGAAATCACCTCTCTTTTCCTACAAGGTAGAGATAATGCTTTTGTACTTTTAATAGTCTCCAAACTCTTGTTGCAGGATCCCACTCACTGTGTTGTTGTTTATAGACTAATAGAAAGCACATTATCTATACTATACAAAATAATATTGTACTCATTTTTTCTAGGTCAAACCCATCGGTAGCCCCCTAAAATTTGCACCATGTTTCACATCGACACCACTGTTGGACGATGTTTTTTCTTGACACTTTAAGTAGGGTCTTATTATGTCATTTTGACACTTTTTGTTGAGTTGGTTTATTATGTGTGTTACACTTACTATGAGCTCTTGAAATGCATAATCTTTATGATTTTTTTTAATTTCTTGTTCTTGTTCTTGTTCTTGTTCTTCCTTCTCTCTCTTTGCCATACTTCCTCCACCATATACCACCACCTTACCCCCTTTTAATATGCAACTTTCTCCTCTCTTTGTAAGTTCTTGATGTGGAAAATTAAATTAATAATATTATGAACAAAAATAATTTAAGAAATGGCAAAAAAAATGTCTGGAGCATATATCTTCTTCATGATATCAAATTTCTCTACCTAATTTTTTCCATAGTTCCATTGTCGAAAGTACGCGAATCCTTTAAATGTTCGTTGATCTATTTTCACCTCTCTTTATTTATATATTTTTTTCATATTCAATTTTTGAAATACTAATTTTCTGCTTCTCAAAGCTTTTAACTTTATTTTGATGAACCTATTTAAAGTAAATTTATAAATAGATATGATATTATCATGAATAAATTTTTTGTAAACTTTAAAATTTTCAAAACGAGTAATTGCAATGGTGAAGGTGATTGGAGAAAAAGATGGATGAATCTTGAGGGATTGAAGAGATGGTGATAGGTTGGATTATGCGTGTTTGATTATGATAAAAATTGGTTAGAAGAGGAGGACATATGGAAATGGTGGAGGAGAAAAGAAATGTGTTGTAGATTTTCCCATTTTTTCTTATTTATTGAAAGATAATTTTTAAGGTGATTAGTTAATTAAATAACTTTAAAATAGGTTTTTATTCATAATATATTTTCTTAATAATTATATCTATATATATATATATATATATATATATATATATATATATATATATATATATATATATATATATATATATATGCCATGTGTGATTATTTGATTCGCTATTTGGACACGTCATCGGCGAGTGTAATACACACATCTTATAAATTTGGCTAGGTGTAAAAAAGTGTCAATATGATACAACGGCCAAAAACTGAAGGTGTTTAAAATAAATAAGATCTACTTGAGGTGTCCAAGTGAAAATTGATGCCAAATTTAGGTGACTACCGATGGATTTTTTCCTTTTTATCTTTGTGATTATGTAGTTCTGTTGATTATTTTCTCTATGTCATCTTTGCCCTGGAAGTTAGAATGAAATTTCACTAGCTTTCATGTTGAAGCTAAACATACACTGCACATCAAACAATTAAGATTATAGCCATTTGTTTCACTTCCTTGAATTAAGTTATGTAGTTTCAGCTATATAGATGTTTCAACCATTTTCACATTTGTCATCCAATAGATTAACAATTAAACTCATATCGATTTGTACTACATGATATACACTAATGAAAATTGTTAAAATTACAAATGGCCAATTTATAGTAGATGAGAAGAGCCAAAGAAGGGTAAAAGATTTTAATTATCTGTTGTCTAGTATTTTGGAAGAGACTTTGTATTTACAGAATCTACTAAACAAACGCAAAAATAAGTGAAGTTCATTTTATTGTATATTTATTACATCAAATGACATTGGACAGAAGTAACCTTTAATACATATTGAATTTATATGGAATTAGTGTTGAAACCTAATACATGAACTTTTTTTATTGTGGCTATTTTGCGGGGTGCAGTGGAGCAAAAGTACAAATGGTCATCTAGGTTGTTGCTCAATCCCAAACCTAACAGCAACTTCTCTAATGTCAAGTCACAATTGACGTTTAATGCAGGTGACATATATGAATTTAAAAGAATTTACTGTATTTTTTGCACTAACCATTTTATATTTTCTTTTCCTGAATTTTACTATGAATGAACCATCCATCCTTTTAGCTACACATAAAAACTTACCTTCTTTATTCTTATTCTTATTCATTTGTTTCCTACTAAAAATTCTGTAACATGTGTACAAAGGAAGCTGAATATGAATTATCAGGTATGTTTTCCTTGGAAACATACTTTTCTTATTTTTCTCATGTGACAGATGAGATAAAAGTGGTGGCTAGACCTAGGGGTATTCTGGAGTGCTAATACATTCATAAATCTCTGCCTGATTCTCTATCTCTTATTGGGAGCAACTTCAAATTATTTTCTAATATCAGATTTGTTATATATTTTCTTCTTTTTCTGTCAGTAGGAAAGGAGCAAGATACACATATGATAATCGTACAATTATATTTTTTCGGTTCGCTGACTGCAGCAGATTAGGTTGCTACTCATCAGCTTAGGTGATACATTTTGTTTCTTAAGCTACCTACACTAAAGAAATCTAACCTAGTACTCCATCTGAAAACTGGTCTGATGTTATTGTTGTGATCTGAGAACTGATTTACTTATTTAGGAATATGGTGACATCTGAAATGACGGAAAACATGAGATAGTTTGGTAGTTTATATATATATATTACAGAAGCATGTGACAAGCTGTTGATAAAAGCTTGCATTGATGTGTTTGACCTATAACTTTATTGTGATCGATTGGTTTGGCTATATTTGAAAATTTATCTTCATGAGCAGAGGGTAATCTATTTCCTTTATTTTTCATGTGACCTTTGTGAGTTATTTGAACTCCATTACCTTCCCCTTATCATGGAGAGTAGGCCACAGGTGCATGATACTCATAGAGTTGCCTAGAAAAAATAGAACGTCATTGCAGATATTACTCATGATTTTATGCAGAAGCACAAATAAAATGGGAGATAAATAGAAAAGAATTGTTTGCACTATATAAATGTTTATTAGCATTTGAACCATATATTGTTTA
This sequence comes from Solanum arcanum, assembly GCA_027789145.1. Classification (NCBI taxonomy): domain Eukaryota; kingdom Viridiplantae; phylum Streptophyta; class Magnoliopsida; order Solanales; family Solanaceae; genus Solanum; species Solanum arcanum. The sequence goes on from CM050943.1 coordinate 35,417,898, forward strand.
CATCAACTTTATTGTAAGAACAGATAATACACAGGTAAAGTATTGGATAACCAAAAAGGTACAAGATTCAGTTACAACAAAAGAAAAAAGGAGATTAGTATTGAATATATTAAATTTTACATTTACAATTGAAGTAATCAAGACTGACAAAAATCTTATTGCAGACTACCTCTCCAAAGAAAGATAAAATGGAGAAAATACTAGCTACAATGACACTACTTTGTCAAAAAATGAAAAAGATAGAAAACGAAGTACAAATACTAAAAGATACAGTTAAAAGTCAGCAGCATGACTTAAAACATGAGGAGCTAGAAGGTGACGTTGGGAAACACCTGAAAACCCATAACAAAATGATATATGCAGCTAAAGGAAGCACATCTACAGGAGGACCAGCTACAAAAAAGGAAGAAGGTAAGACAAAATACATAAATACCAATATGAACAAACTATTTTCCAAACCATACTCTCCATAAAATACCCAAAAATATATATTTGTACCCCCACAAGTAAATACTTACAAAGCCAGCCTAGACTCACATAAGCAAACATATAACCATATTACCAGAATGTATATAGAAAATATACACAAGATACAAACCTTTTTGAACCTAAACCCCAGAGCAAAAGATACAAAAAATCCAAATGAAAATTATATAACCCAATACCTACAAGGGTATAACAAACTCATAGCACAACCAGGACTCTAACTAACACCTTCAAAGACTATTGTGCAATTTCTAGATAGAGTCCCATACCACTAGCTAAACTTCATATAACTTCTCTTATGCTATTAAGTATCCCACATGATGAGATTAGGAAATAACCCATATAGACCATGATAGGTAGATATGGAATTCGAAGTTCTAAACAACTCTGATGAGTGTGTTCTACTTGCCAAGGGTAGAACTTGGACACATCCCATGTTGGCACATGGTTAAGGAATATGAAGGGCTTTTATTCACTCTAGTCTCATTCTCAAGTAGAGGTACATTGCGATCTACTCTCATTTTTATGTAGAGCTACTTCCCATAACATAATCACTCGGTTCTAGCCTTGGTTCACATAGAGTAATTGATACTGAAGGATCACATAAAGAGGTTCCTTACCTTGTTCATAACCTAATCACATTCACCCTACCAAAGAGGTCCACTAGGGCTACCTTTCAATGGCGACTAAGATAGCTCATTATGACTTCCCTAAGGATTAGTATTATGCCATTCAAGACAGTTAACCTCAAGTACACCATTCCCTTACATGAAGGATGCCATTACGGCTCTCCACTTAAACATTCATAACATAACCTCTACCACGTACATGACTTTCTTAACATCATGTAAGGTCTCACATATCTTTCATTAATACATGAAAAGGGTTCACTAAGACTACCTAGTCAAGACATATCATAATCTCATAACAGTCATTCATATATCAAGTAAGAGACACAAGTCTACTAAACAAGACACTACATTCTTTCACCTTATCACATATATCATATCATTCCTTAAGCACTTAGGATGGCCCTTATCATATTTATGTCACCCTATACGTTACTACAATATCATCAATTTAACCATTATACTCATATAGTCAAGCAGTAACTATCATGCATCAACTCTAAGACAACACATATAAACACATAGTCATAGTTTAACAATATTACCTACATAATAGAACAGATATACTTTCACATTGCTTTACATGTAGATAGATATCATCATACTTTACATAATAAACTACACAAATTGCAACATTACTTCAAGTAGTGCGGACAAGGTTATGATCATCATATTGCATAAAGTAACGCCGACAAGGCCACATCAATTGCAAGTAAAGCACATAACATAGTCACCATAAGTGGACCATACCAATAACAACATAATTGAAGTATAAATAACATCAAAATAAGGGAAATAGGGCATATTACCACCACAACATCCTCAACACCTCAACTTGATGCCTACTAATCCATTTCAATACCATAAGAACCTTACCAATCGCCATAAACATCAATTCAACATACAAACTATAATAATCAACGCGCTAGGTCAAATCATTAGATCAAGAACCCACGGTAGAATCATGATATTTGACAATTCAACTTTGAAAAATTTAGAAAACCTCTTGAGAATTGGGGCTCCTTAATGAAGAAAGTTTCAAGGTTAAATATCCATACCTCGATGAAGATAATTCTTTACGTTGATGAAGAATCTCCACTCAACTCATAACCTTAAGACCTTCCTTGAGTTTGGACTTCAATGGAGTGTTAGAGAGAATTTAGGGGATTTTTGAATTTGATTTAGAAGAATGAAGTCTTCAATGTGTTTTAGGCTTATAAACACATTTGAAATACCCAAAAGACCCCTAATAAACCGCCAATACTCTTATTTGGATGTGGGATGAAATTAAAAGTTCACCCCTAACTTGGTAGTGAACTGCAAGCATGTAGACAATCCATCGACGGACACCAACCTACGACTCGTCCCTTGACCTACGGATCGTCCTGTTGGTCCGTGGTCTATGACTAAGTTTTGTACTTGGTACATCTCCTATAAAGTCTAAGTACCTAACAACGGCATTCATCTACAGGACATCGATAGGCCCACGACCTGTTGATGCCTCCGTCGTTTTGGGGGCTGCATGGGACAATTTTGACTCCAAGTTTGGGTCCTCCCTCAAGGACCATTGGTTGGTCCTTGGGGATGTTTTCCCGGACATTTCCAACCCAAACATGACCATATACAATTTTATCACCTATAACATAAATTTCATCCAAAACGAATGCGTAAAACTCGATGAAACAAGCTTAGATACACAAGGTCATTTCAAGGCAACACTTTCGAACGTCATGAATGTTTTTGGATGTTTGACCTCCAAAGTTCACCACACTTGAGACACTGCCTACATATGATATACTAAATCATTTAAGGACCTTATAAATTCAGACACATAAACACATAAAACCACATATGAGGCACATAGGTGACTTAGTTGTCGAACGTCTTGGTCGTCCCTTGACGTTTGACTTCCAATGCACCTAAAATCATAGACTCTGCCTCAATACCATATAGTAGACCTATTTATGACCTTAGACCATCATGTCCAACATTGTAGGCTCTAGTTCTCCTTAGTCATTTTCGGGGTCTTACAATTTCCCCCACATGGACAACATTTGTCCTCGAATGACACTTGCCACTCTCCGAACACTTCCAAGAATAGAGATTTAACAAAGAAGCTCATGAACATTCCATATAACACATAATCAAGAAGAAAACATCAATTTCACATAGTCAAGAGATTTACAACACAATAAGAAACTGGAATACAATTCTTCAACTCATTATGATTGAAAACTCATATGCTTCATTCCAAATAAAAAAAATCATTTTATATTCAATATCATACTCATATACATTAGTTATAACAACATTACAACTATTTTAGACCAAAGAATCAATTAATCAAATTTTCATAATTTTAACAGTGAACTGTTCAATGCTACAGTGATTTTTAGCAATTTTTTAAAAAATGCAGCTTTATGGCAATTCATGATATAAACATTCTATTTTGATAGGTAACACCAAATAAACATATCTTACAACATAATAATGTCTTCATAATACACACAATGCAACAAGGAAAGGAAATTGAATTTCAACAAGACACCTAAATACATGCATTTACAATATGCTTCTATATCATTCTATCCCATCTTTTAATCATACTCCCCCACTTAGAAGGAACTCATATCATTAAAAAATTTTCAAGGAATTACCCTCATCATCATCACCATCATCTAGCTGCTCTCATCTAGTCTGGAGTGCATATACACGTCTGTTTGTTGGAGCATCATCCTTTTTAACACTAGGAGCTACTTGCTTATTTTCTCTTCCTCTAGCTGCAATGATAGGACAATCTCTCACCTTATGATCATCATTACCACAACCATAGCAACCACTAGTACCGGCTACACACTTCCCTTAGTACCTCATCCTCAGGTGACAAATGTTGGCTTTTAATTTTGAGCCCTCTTCTTAACCCTAGGTTTCTCATGGTCACTAGACCCACCCATTTTAAAGTTTCTAGCCATCCTCTTAAGTTTAGACTCTTCTATTTATTGTACATACACCACGAGTCTAGCTACGGTAATATGATCATGTAACATCGCCATACGATATTCTTCCCTTACTAAGTTGGCTACTCCCATCACAAAGCGACTCATTTCATCGCTTGGATTTGACACAAGGGGGGAGCATATTTGGAAGGCATAGATAACTTCAAAGAGTATTTCTCAACACTCATATTGCCTTGATTGAGATTGATAAACTCCTTACCTTAACTTATCTCATCTCATGGGGAAAGTACTTACCAAGAAAAACTTCCTTGCATTCTTCCCACTCAATAGGATCCAGCCTATTGCCTTTTCATTGTGTGTACCACACTTAAGCCACATCTTTCAATTGATACGAATACAACTCATCTTCCTTCTTAGATGTCACTCCCATAGCATGCACTATCTTGTATGCCTCATCTATAAACTCTTGGGGATCCTCTCCCACCTTAGAGTTAATAAAGATAAGAGGATTCATCCTCCCAAAATCTCTCAACCTAGAGGTCATAGTGCTCTCCACCACATTCTCCCTAGGCACCATACTCAAATTCACTTGAGTAGTCATGTCTCGGGCTAAAGCAAGAAAAGCCTCCCTAATATCCCTATTACTAAGTTCCGGAGATCATCACCTCTTCGCACATTAGGAACTTGATCACCTTGACCACCTTCAGTAACTTTCTCAACTTCCTCAACTTGAGGAGGAAGCTCCTCTTCAAGCTCATTCTCCTCAACTCTCCAAGCCGGTGTCCTCCTCGTATTCATCTTCCTAGATACACAAGGAAAACCATAAGAACAGAGTACCCATAACTTTTAATCTACATCACGGTATAGGAGTAGAAAAGAAGGGAAACTGTATCGTCATAGAGCCTTTCGCCTATAGATGTGTCGTGAATCACACCGCTGGTCAAGACTCTATTAGATGTGACTTGATGAGACTTTTTGATTCCTAATACTACATTCACAAACATGTGGTCTCATACCAAGCTTGTCAAATCCCGAAACCACACCCTAGAAGTTAGGGGAAATCTCAGATTGCGGCGTCGTACTTGAACACTCGGAGGTCTTGTACAAGACCTTACATATCATTCATCTCATTAACATAGTGAAAAGTAGTGTCGTATTACAACTTTTCACTAAACATATCATAGTCTTTAAAAACTCTTTTATATAAAGCAATAGGAAATACTAAGTCTCCATCTCATCATCTTAAGACACCATAATACTTGGGACACGACCCATACTTCAATACTCATATAAAAATACTTAGTCTATTTACAATACTTCAAATGAAAACTTAAAAGACATATATGCCTTCTAGTCAAATGAGAACAGACTTCAACTTCTCTTGAATGCTGCTATAATACAAGTCTTCACTTCCCAAAAGCGCCTCACCTACCAAGAATAATAGAGATAGATAAAAACATGGAGTTAGTACAACCACTTGTACTAAGTATGACATTACGCATAAAAATCATGAAAATGGATATTTATTGGAGATATGAATCTTTTCATTAAAATGTAATAATATAATCATAAAAACAACATATATCAACTGAGAAACACATAAGAAAACAAATAAACTAAATATCACATTTTTAAGAGTCACTTTATAGTGAGTCAATTCATTGTTACAATGAAGTCTCTCCACTAAACAGTGAAATTGCCTTCTTTCAATCAAGACACCTTATATCATGTAATTATACAACTCAAAGCTATGTAAAGACTCAATTAAGTCACACAAAGAGATACCGCCTATACAACATCCCTAACCATACCAAAATGACCCTCAAGAACACTTATAATGAGTCAGATACACATTTTAAAACAACAAATATGTCAACATATAGATAATACGAAATTTTCTCATTAAAGGCTATCAAAAGACATACTTGAGTAAATCAAGAAGATAACGTCTGTGATTGACCTCTTCAAGACTACCTAAATAATCTTTAAGACTTCATAAATTCAGATTATAAGCACATAATCAACATTTTCCCTAACTAGAGTCTTTCTTAAGACTCATCTAGGTAAGATACGGCGTGATCATTCATATGCCCCTTTCACACCTTAACTAGAAAACCCTTAACAACTCTAGATAATTACTTATTCCATACACATACTTCATAACATAAGTCATTAGTTCATTACTTCATTAAGACTCATACATCACATAAAGGACATTAAAGTAATGGTCTTAGACAAGACGTAGGGACTCTAACAAACACCTTCAAAGCCTATTGTAAAATGTCTAAATAGCATCCCATACAACTATTAAACTTCATAGAACTACTCTAATGCTAGTAATTATCCCACATGATGAGAATATGCAATAAAAGACAAAGACCATGATATCTAGATATGGAATCTGGAGTTCTAACCTTTTCCAATGAGGGTGTTCTACTTTCCAAGGGTAGAACTAGGACACATCCCATGTAGGGACATGGTAAAGGAATATGAAGGGCTTTTATGCAATCTAGTCTCATTCTGAAGTAGTGGTACATTGCGCTCTAGTATCATTCTCAAGTAGAGATTATTCCCATAGCATAATCACCGGTGCTAGCCTTGGTTTTAATAGAGTAATTGACACTAAAGGATCACATGAGGAGGTCCTTTATCTAGTTCATAACCTAATCACATTCACCCTACCAAACAGGTCCACTGGGGCTTCCTTTCAATGGAGACTAAGATAGCTTATTATGACTTTCCTAAGGATTAAAATGATGTTGTTTTATCCAATTAATCTTAAGTCTACCATTCCCTTACATGAAGGATGCCATTACGACTCTCGACTTTAACAATTATAACATAACCTTTACCACGTACATGACCTTCTTAACATCCTCTAAGGTCTCATATATCTTTCATTGATACATGACAAGGTTGCACTATGCCTACCTAGTCAATACATCATAATCTCATAACATTCATTCATATATCAAGGAAGGGACACAAGTCTACTAAACAAGACACTATATTCATCAATATAACCATTATACTCATATAGTCAAGCAGTAACTATCATGCATCAACCCTAAAACTACACATATAAGCACATAGTCATAATCTAACAATATCACCTACATAATAGAACACATATACTTTCACATTGCTTTACATGTAGATAGATATCATCATACTTCACATAATAAACTACACAAGTTGAAACATTACTTCAAGTAGTGCGGACAAGGTTATGATCATCATATTGCATAAAGTAACGCCGACATGGCCACATCAATTGCAAGCAAAGCACATAACATAGTCATCATAAGTGGACCATACTAATAACAACATAATTGAAGTATAAATAACATCAAAATAAGGGAAATAGGGCATATTACCACCACAGCATCCTCAACACCTCAACTTGAGGCTAACTCATCCAATTCAATACCATAAGACCCTTACCAATGGCCATGAACATCAATTCAACATACAAACTATAATAATCAACGGGCTAGGTAAAATCAATGTAAATTCATAAATCTAAGACAACCTAGGTATCAATTTACTACAATTATTACATTAACGAATAACCCACATAAAACTAGATAAGAATTAATCAACATTAGATCAATATCAATTAACCCAAAACTTAGTCAAAAACGAGGGCTCACCCAATTCATGGGTTCATAGGTAATTTACATTAAATTAATTAATACCATATCAATTAATTCATTATTCAATGTTTAAAAATCATTTATGCAAAAACCCATGGTAGAATCATGAAATTGGACAATTCAACTTTAAAAACTTTAGAAAACGTCTTGAGAATTGGGGCTCTTTGATAAAGAGAGTTTCAAGATCAATATACATAACTTGATGAATGTAATTCTTCACTTTGATGAAGAATCTCCACTCAATTCTTCACCTTAATCCCTTTCTTGAGTTTGGTCTTCAATGGAGTCCTAGAGAGAATTCTAAGGGATTTGGGAATTTTATTTAGAAGAATGAAATCTTTAATGTGTTTAGGCTTATAAACACATTTGAATTACCCAAAAGACACCTCATAAAACTCCAATACTCTTATTTTGATGTGGGTTGACATTTTAAGTTAACCCCTAACTTGGCAGTGAACTGCACATAGGAAGATAATCCATCGACGGACTCCAACCTACGGGTCGTCCCTTGACATACGCACCATCCTGTTGGTTTGTGGTCAGGGAATGAGGCTTGTTATTGGTACCTCTAATCTCCAGGATAAGTCCTTACAAACAGCACCCATAGACGGGATGTCGATAGGCCCACGAGTCGTTGATGCTTTTGTCGTTTGGGGGCTGCCTGGGACAATTTTGACTTCAAGTTTGTGTCCTTTGTCAAGGATCCTTGGTTGGTCCTTGGGGATTTTCGCCTGGACGCTTCCAACCCAAAAATTACCATATATGAGCTTAGCACCTCTCACATAGGTTTCATCCAAAAGAATCACGTAAAACACGATGAATCATGCTTAGACACATAAGGTCATTTTAAGGCAAAACTTTCGAACGTCATGGACGTTTCACCTCCAAAATCCACGAATTTTAACACACATCCTATATATGATATAATAAATCATTTAAGAACCCTATAACCTCATGAATCACACATAAACTTGTAAAACCACATATGAGGCACATAGGTGACTTAGTTGTCGAACGTTTTGGTCGTCCCTTGACCTTTGACTTTTAATGCACCAAAACTCTAAGAATCTGCCTCAATACCATATAATACACCTATTTAGGACCTTATAAAATCATGAAAACATTTTAGGATCTAGTTATCCTAAGTCAATTTCGGAGTCTTACAAATACTTTAGAGATTATCCATAGTGGATAGATTCATTGAACGAGTTAGTCACGTTAATCAATAATGTGTATTTTTCTTGGACCACTTTTAAGGGTACATATTCTTATCTACCACGTAGGCCAAAGATAATTATATACTATGGTTGTCAACTTTGTCCAGAATTAATTCCATTTCAATTATGACTTCTTTGTAAATGTTTAGTTTGTTAATTTAGTATCTATTATAAAAATTAATCACTCATCAATAACATGATTTAAGTAACATTTTTTCTAATTAAAGGATGATACTATGTCTTAACAAATATCAAGTTGCTATTTTACAGCAGAAGAGTTCTTCTAAGCACACAGTACATAATATGATCAGATTATGAAATTATAAGTGAGATTGCAATATGGAATCAAATGCCATTCTCACATAACTCTTTCAATATCTACAAAATATTGATTAAATGATAAGGTAGAACATTTATGATCACGTGATATTATATTTTTATCTTCACCACTTGCACAGAAATTCTAAACAATAGAATTCAAAACTTTACCAAGGTAAGATAACAACATACATATTAACTTTTACAACTACCACATCATTTTTTGTCACGACCCAAAACCGATCGGGGCCGCGACTGGCACCCACATCTACCCTCCTATGTGAGCGAACCAACCAATTTAACCCTTAACATTTCAGTATATAACAACAGAAAATAATGCGGAAGACTTAACTCATTAATAAAACAATTCAAAACTATTATTAATATCCCCAAAATCTGGAAGTCATCATCACAAGAACATCTATCTCAAATTGCTAAACTAAAACTGTCTAAGAAGCTAAAACAACTACTAGCTAGTCCATGCCAAGTTCAAGGCAACAAGACTTGAAGAAGAACACCCAGTCAAGCTAGACGCATTAGCTCACCCTGAATTTCGAAGGTAGTGAAGACTGGCTAGATCTCTTGTTGAGTTGAAGTTGACGGAACGCTTGCTGCATTGCACAATTAACAAAGAAGAAAACATAAAAGTAGGGTCAAGACAACCACACGCATCGAGTAGATATCATCGGCTAACTCAAAATAGGGAACAAGATATATCAATAATAATGCAAATCAACTACAATACTCAACATGTAGCAATAACAACATGAGTTCATCAATGATTACAACCGAGTTCACACATGAGGACTCAAGCCTCAATACCATACTCATTTGGGAATTAAGTTCATTAGATTGAGTATATTCATTATCTTTCAAGATTCATTATCTTTCTTCCTCTTGTGTCGATGCGTGACACTCCGCTCCTCTATTTCTATCCTGGTGCGGAACGTGGCACTCCGATCCTCATATACTATCCTGGTACCTAACGTGGCACCCGATCCATATTCTATCCTGGTGTCGGAACGTGACACTCCGATCCTCATATTCATTCTATCCTGGTACCGAACGTGGCACCCGATCCCCTAATTCATCAAGCCTTCTTTTACACTAAGGCATCATCATTCTCATTATATAATATATCAAGCCTTCTTTCATACTAAGGCATCATCATTCTCATTATATAATATATCAAGCGAATTAGGGTTCTTTCAAGATTTGGGATTCAATAGCTTCATCATGCTTTGTTAATTCATCACAATTTCACATTCATATTCATGCAAGCATACAACTTAAGCACATAGTAGGGTTTACAATAATATCAACACATAATATTCACTATTAAGAGTTCACTACGAATATCGTAACATAAACCATAACCTACCTCCACCGAAGAATTGGAATCAACAAGAATTCTCCCAAGCTTTGCTATCCTCTTTGTTTTCTCTCTTTCTCGCTCGACTTTCCCTCTCTCTTTTCTTTTTCTGCTTGTTTTTTTCAAACCCTCCTTCTTTACCCTAATTAATGTATAATTAAGAATAAAAGAGGACAATAAACCTCTAATTAACTTAAGGTTACCTAATTTAACCCCTAAGTAATTAGACTTATTAATGTTACCCTCAATCTTTATAATTAAGGAAAGAATAGTCAAAACGACCCTTAAAGCGTGTGGAGAAATCCTAAACCGCACGGGATTGTGCAGGCTGTGGCGGGCGTCACGCTGCGACGGTCCGTCACACAGCCGTCGTGTCTCCCAGGACTCCAGGTGGTGCGGCGGCCCGTCACCCTGTGACGGTCCGTCCTGGCCCTCCGTCATGACGGTCGAAACTCGTTTTCTTGCATCAATTTCTCAAAAGTTGAAGTGTTTTGCAGCGGGACTCACGACGGTTCGTCGTGGATGTGACGGCACGTCCTGCAGTCCGTCACAACTTACGAGTCGATTTTTCAGTACCTAATTTCAAAACTCTAAGTGTCATGGAACGACACTCCCTCGGCCAGACGTCGGGACCACGACGGTCCGTCGTTCCATCCGTTGTCGGCCGGTTTTCCGAAATGGACTCTGTTGCTCAAAACGACTAAACAGTCGTTACAATAGATACCAATTTACCCATCGTTCGTCCCGAATGATCAAAAGAAGAAAACCGATGGCGAAGAGGAGTACCTGAATCAGAAAGCGGATGTGGGTATTTCTCTTGCATATCCGCCTCCTTCTCCCAAGTAGCCTCTTCAACCGGTCGATTCTTCCATTGGACTTTGATGGATGCAATTTCTCTCGACCTCAACTTGCGAACTTCTCTATCTAGAATAGCAACAGGCTCCTCCTCATATGACAAGTTCTCATCAAGCAAGACTGAATCCCAACGGATGATGTAGTTGCCATCTCCATGGTATCTTTTCAACATGGACACATGGAATACGGATGTACTTGGACAGCCCCGGGGGCAAGGCTAACTCATAAGCCACCTCCCCTATTCGCTTAAGCACTTCAAATGGTCCAATATACCTTGGACTTAACTTACCTCTTTTTCCAAACCGCATCACCCCTTTCATTGGTGAAACTTTCAACAAGACTTGTTCACCCTCCATGAACTCTAAGTCCCTAACCTTTCGATCTGCATACTCCTTTTGTCTACTTTGCGCCGCTAGAAGCTTTTCTTGAATGCCCTTCACCTTATCTAACGAATCCCTTAAGAGATCAGTACCCCAAGGTCTAACCTCGAATGCATCAAACCAACCAATGGGAGATCTACATCTCCTCCCATACAATGCTTCAAATGGGGCCATATCAATTCTTGAGTGATAGCTATTATTGTACGAAAACTCCGCTAAGGGTAGGAAGTTATCCCAATGGCCACCAAACTCTATCACACATGCACGAAGCATATCCTCCAACACTTGAATCGTCCTCTCAGACTGACCATCGGTCTGAGGATGGAACGCAGTACTAAGGTCCAACCTAGTACCCAATTCTGCATGCAATGTTTTCCAAAACTTAGAAGTAAACTGCGTACCTCTATCTGATATAATGGAGAGTGGAACCCCATGCAATCGAACGATTTCTGAGATATAGATTTTGGCTAACTTCTCTGCATTGTAGGTCACCTTGACCGGAATGAAATGAGCAGACTTAGTTAACCTATCGACAATCACCCAAATGGAGTCATACTTACCCATTGTCTTTGGAAGACCAACCACAAAGTCCATTGCGATTCTCTCCCACTTCCATTCAGGAATGGGCATTCTCTGAAGTGTTCCTCCGGCCTTTGGTGTTCATACTTTACTTGTTGACAATTTGGACATTTAGCGATAAAGTCAACAATATCACGCTTCATTCTACTCCACCAAAAGTGTTGCTTTAGGTCACGGTACATCTTGGTCGCACCGGATGTATAGAATACTTTGAACTATGAGCCTCTGTCAATAGTGTTGATCAAATCATCAACTAAAGTACACATACCCTTCCCCGATCCTCAAAACACCTTCCTCATCGATTTGTGCTTCTTTAGCCTCTCCTTTCAACACTTTGTCTCGGATTCGCCTTAGTTTCTCATCATCAAACTGTTTTCCCTTAATCTTGTCAAGAAAAGAAGATCTCGACTCCACACTAGCTAACAATCCTCCCTTCTCATTTACTTCTAACCTCATAAGGTCATTAGCCAAAATCTGCACCTCTCTAGCCAATGGGCGTCTAGAAGCTTGCAAATGAGCTAGACTTCCCATGCTTCCCGCCTTTCTACTCAACGCATCCGCCACAACATTCGCCTTCCCCGGATGATACAAGATAGTGATATCGTAGTCCTTTAGTAACTCCATCCATCTCCTCTGTCTTAAGTTCAAATCTTTCTGAGTAAAGACATACTGAAGGCTACGATGATCCGTGTAGACCTCACACTTAACCCCATATAAATAGTGTCTCCATTGCTTTAGTGCAAACACTACCGCGGCCAATTCCAAATCATGAGTTGGGTAGTTACGTTCATGCACCTTTAATTGCCTCGAAGCATAAGCAATTACACTCTTCTCTTGCATTAGCACTGCACCCAACCCAGAATAGGATGCATCACAATACACAATGAAGTCCTTACCTTCCACTGGCAAGGTGAGAATGGGTGCGGTAGTCAACAAAGTCTTAAGCTTTTGAAAGCTTTCCTCACATTCATCTGACCATACAAATGGAACATTCTGCTTAGTCAAGTTCGTCAATTGGGAAGCAATAGAAGAGAATCCCTTGACAAATCTGCGGTAGTAGCTAGCTAACCCAACAAAACTTCTTATTTCTGACACATTAGTGGGTCTCACCCAATTCTTCACTGTCTCAATCTTAGATGGATCTACCATCACTCCATCCTTAGAAACCACGTGTCCCAAGAAGGACAACTGCATCTAGCCAAAACTCACACTTAGAGAACTTGGCATAAAGCTTTTTCTCCCTCAACATTTCCAATACCATTCTCAAATGTTCTTCATGTTCCTTCTTGCTCTTTGAGTATACCAATATATCATCAATAAATACGATCACGAAGAGGTCCAAATATGGCTTAAAAATCCCGTTCATCAAGCTCATGAACACAGCAGGGGCATTCGTAAGACCAAAAGACATCACTACAAATTCGTAATGCCCATACCTCGTTCGAAAAGCGGTCTTTGGCACGTCCGTTGCTCGTATTTTCAATTGATGATAACCGGATCTCAAATCAATCTTAGAGAAGACACAAGCACCTTGTAACTGATCGAACAAGTCATCAATGCGAGGAAGAGGATACTTGTTCTTAATGGTTACCTTGTTTAGTTGTCTGTAGTCTATGCACATCCGAAAACTCCCATCCTTCTTCTTCACAAACAAAACCGGAGCACCCCAAGGGGATGCACTTGGTCTAATGAAGCCTTTGTTCAATAACTCTTGAAGTTGTGCCTTTAACTCTCTCAACTCCGCGGGAGCCATTCTATAAGGGGGTATAGAAATGGGGCGAGTACCCGGTTCAAGATCAATGCAGAAGTCAATATCCCTATCTGGTGGCATACCAGAAGATCTGCAGGAACACATCCAAAATTCTCGAACTACCAAACCGACTTCGATTGAGGGTACTTGGATGGTGTCATCCCTAAGATGTGCTAAGAAAGCTAAACAACCCTTACTAACCATCTTCTGAGCACCAAGAAAGGAGATAATACGCACCGGATTGGAAGTGTAGTCGCCCTCCCACACTAACGGATCTGCCCTGCTTGGCTAACGTCACCGTTTTAGCATTACAATCCAAAATTGCAAAATTCGGGGAAAGCCAAGTCATACCCAGAATTACATCAAAATCACCCATTTCTAAGATAACGAAATCTACGTAAGTGTTGCTCCCCACAAAATTCACCAAACAAGACCTATACACTTTTTCAACTACCACAGACTCACCCACCGGAGTAGAAACACGAATAGGCATATCAAGTAATTCACAATGTAGATTTAGACCATTAGCAAATGATGAAGATACATATGAAAACGTGGATCCAGGGTCAAATAATATAGATGCCATGCAATCACAAACCAAAAGATTACCTGTGATAACAAAGATCGACGCCTCGCTTCAGATCTCCCAGGGAAAGCGTAACAATGGGCCCTATCGTTTGTCTGTCCATTGCCCTACCATGTTGCGTAGTAGTGGCTCCGTTTGCCCTTCACCTCTGCCGTTTTGGTGACCACCATTACCTCGGCCACCACGCCCTCGAATAACGACCTCTACCATTACCACCCCTACCTCTAGCGGTGGGGTTACGTAACTCTGGTTTGGACAATACCTCTTAATGTGTCCAATCTCTCCACACCCATAACATTCTCTGGGTTCACGATCGGCCTCTCGGAGAAGTGTTGACCGTTCGAGGTGGACCCCAACTACGATCTGTAGTGAAGGCTGTATTGGTCGATTGGAGTGACCTCCTGAGTTCTGTCCTCTAGAATAAGAACCATTAAACTCACCTCCCTTCGAAACCTCTTCGATGTAGGCGTGGTGGTGAAGTCATCCGGTTTCACTCCTTCCACCTCTATCACAAAGTCTACCACCTCTTGGAAGGATGTTGCGTTGCCGCTATCTGCAAGGCTGAAATCATGCACTGCCCTCAATCCCTTCACAAAACGGCGGATCCGTTCTTGTGGATCAAACAGAGTTGAGTGGCGATCTGGATAGTCTGCGAAATTTAGCCTCGTATGCATTTACCGTCATTCTACCTTGCTCGAGACTCAAGAACTCATCCCTCTTCCTATCCCTCAAGGTCCGGGGATATACTTTTCCATGAACAAACTCGAGAATGATTCCCAAGTCATAGGTGGTGCCTCTGTTGGTTGACACTCAACATGTGAACGCCACCACATTTTGGCGTTCCCTTGAAACTGATAGCTCACGAACTCGACACCAAACCTCTCTACTATACCCATCTTGTGTAGTAGCTCATGACAATCAACCAGAAAATCGTAGGCATCCTCTGATTCTGCACCCTTAAAGACTGGAGGTTTCAATTTCAAGAACTTACTGAAAAGTTCATGTTGATCGTTTGTCATAATAGGCCCAGTAGTCAGACGTGGAAATGTGCCCATTCCCAATGGTGCATCCATGCGGGGAGCCATAGTAGCCGCATGTCGTACCTCTGAAACCGGAGGTGTTGGTGCAGAAACCCCTGGAGGTGCCTGACCGTGATCAGATAACCCGCTAAGATAAGCGAGAACCTGATTGATCATCTCTGGGGTAGGTTGAGGTGGCATTTCCTCATTCTGTACTTGCTCATTCACCCCATCCTCCCCTTCTCTTATCACCTCTTCAGTCGGTGGAGGAGTCACCGCCCTAGTATCAGATGGGCTAGGTGCTCGTCCTCTTCCTCTAGAGGACGTCCTCCCACGACCTCTACCACGGCCTCTTGCCGTTGTTCTCCCTCGAGCCACAGCCCCAGTGGCTGGCTCAGATGTTTCTTGCTGTGCCGTTGTTGTTGCTGGTGCGGTCGTTGCTCTAGTTCTAACCATCTGCGAAATAGAGTGAAGATGGTCAGATACCAATTCGTATCGTCTAGATACCAATTGGACTCAAGTAGTAGCACGAAAGAAAGAATGAAAGAGTGGAATTTTCCTAAAGTCTTGTAGCCTCTCAAAGAAAAGTAAAGGCGTCCCCCTACCGTTCCTTAAGACTCTACTAGACCTGTTCTTGTGTGATGAGACCAACGAACCTAATGCTCTGATACCAAGTTTGTCACGACCCAAAACCGATCGGGGCCGCGACTGGCACCCACATCTACCCTCCTATGTGAGCGAACCAACCAATTTAACCCTTAACATTTCAGTATATAACAACAGAAAATAATGCGGAAGACTTAACTCATTAATAAAACAATTCAAAACTATTATTAATATCCCCAAAATCTGGAAGTCATCATCACAAGAACATCTATCTCAAATTGCTAAACTAAAACTGTCTAAGAAGCTAAAACAACTACTAGCTAGTCCATGCCGGAAGTGCAAGGCATCAAGACTTGAAGAAGAAGACCAGTCAAGCTAGACGCATTAGCTCACCCTGAATTTCGAAGGTAGTGAAGACTGCTAGATCTAATGTTGAGTTGAAGTTGACGGAACGTTCTTTGCATTGCACAATTAACAAAGAAGAAAACATAAAAGTAGGGTCGTATTACAACCACACGTCTTGAGTAGATATCATCGGCTAACTCAAAATAGGGAACAAAGATATATCAATAATAATGCAAATCAACTACAATACTCAACATGTAGCAATAACAACATGAGTTCATCAATGATTACAACCGAAGTTCACACATGAGGACTCAAGCCTCAATACCATACTCATTTGGGAATTAAGTTCATTAGATTGAGTATATTCATTATCTTTCAAGATTCATTATCTTTCTTCCTCTTGTGTCGGTACGTGACACTCCGCTCCTCTATTTCTATCCTGGTGCCGGAACGTGGCACTCCGGTCCTCATATACTATCCTGGTACCGGAACGTGGCACCCGATCCATATTCTATCCTGGTGTCGGAACGTGACACTCCGATCCTCATATTCATTCTATCCTGGTACCGGAACGTGGCACCCGATCCCCTAATTCATCAAGTCTTCTTTTACACTAAGGCATCATCATTCTCATTATATAATATATCAAGCCTTCTTTCATACTAAGGCATCATCATTCTCATTATATAATATATCAAGCGAATTAGGGTTCTTTCAAGATTTGGGATTCAATAGCTTCATCATGCTTTGTTAATTCATCACAATTTCACATTCATATTCATGCAAGCATACAACTTAAGCACATAGTAGGGTTTACAATAATATCAACACATAATATTCACTATTAAGAGTTCACTACGAATATCGTAACATAAACCATAACCTACCTCCACCGAAGAATTGGAATCAACAAGAATTCTCCCAAGCTTTGCTATCCTCTTTGTTTTCTCTTTCTCGCTCGACTTTCCCTCTCTCTTTTCTTTTTCTCGCTTGTTTTTTCAAACCCTCCTTCTTTTACCCTAATTAATGTATAATTAAGAATAAAAGAGGACAATAAACCCCTCTAATTAACTTAAGGTTACCTAATTTAACCCCTAAGTAATTAGACTTATTAATGTTACCCCTCAATCTTTATAATTAAGGAAAGAATAGTCAAAAACGACCCTTAAAACGTGTGGAGAAATCCTAAACTGCCTGGGATTGTGCAGCCTGTGACGGGCCGGCACGCCTGCGTCGGTCCGTCACACAGGCCGTCGTGTCTCCCCAGACTCCAGGTGGTCTGCGACGGCCCGTCACCCCTGTGACGGTCCGCCCTGGCCCCTCCGTCATGACGGTCAGAAACTCGTTTTCTTGCATCAATTTCTCAAAAGTTGAAGTGTTTTGCAACGGGACTCACGACGGTTCGTCGTGGATGTGACGGCACGTCCTGCAGGTCCGTCACAACTTACAGAGAGTCAATTTTTCAGTACCCAATTTCAAAACTCTAAGTGTCATGGAACGACACTCCCTCGACGGGCCGTCGGGACCACGACGGTCCGTCGTTCCATCCGTTGTCCCAGCCAGTTTTTCCAGAAATGGACTCTGTTGCTCAAAACGACTAAACAGGTCGTTACATTTTTACATTTGTGTAAAAACTTTCTAAAACAGAAAATACCTACTTATAAATCCTTAGTATTTATGATTACGTGTACTGATGTTGCCAATGACAAGAAGTAGATAGGCAGTATACAATATCTCTAATAAAATACTTCATATGCGAGACTAATTTGATATTTAAACTAGTATAAACTAACAACGTACAGACAAGAAGAACGCTTGAACACTTCTCCTTAAACAAGAAAAATAGACAAAAGGAACCTCTAGTTACTCTTCCAAGACTCCTCGACACTTACAATTTCAAATAAAGAGACACAAACATAAACGAGGTTACAGAACTTTACTGAATTCTACCAGATTTCAAACAAATTAAAACAATGAACTAGCAGATTCTTAGTGAATACAAGTAACCAACTCAATTTAATATAAGAATCAAAGCATATGAAAAAACCCTAGAATATGTCAACTTTTCTAGAACACAATAGATTCACATACCTGAAAAACCTCACAAGAAAGCAACGATTCTTCTAGTGCTTCAGAAGTTAGCGATTTTAGTACTACGTGCTTCAACAATATCGATGCTCTCCAAGTATCAGCTCTCTTACATAGTGCAATACTCTAAAAAAGAATAAAGGAAAAGGGAAAGTTGTTGATAAGCAAGCTCTCCAAGCCGATGGTCACCTTCATGAAGATGGGTTAGGTCTCAAGAGAAGTCTCCAAGTCTCCAAGAGCGCAATATTTTGGAAGAGAGAACATGTTTTGGAAGAAAGAAAAACATCCTAATATTTACTTAATAAAAGCAACGAACTTATCTACAAAATTATATATTTTTCGCTTTATATAATATTTAATTATAGAATAATTAATAAAAAACCTTTATCTACGATATAATTTTTTTGCTAAGACTTAAAATTTGTTTTTAAGTATAGTGACAAACATTCGTTGCTACATCCATCGCTTAGTTTTGACGAAAAAATATTTCATGCTTATGTCGCTATTTTTGTTGCAAAATAAAGGCGCCAATTTTTGGCGCAAAAAAAGTTACAAATTTAGCTTGTTGTTGTTAATTGATAATTAGTTTGTCATTAGTGTGGATACAAAATTTATTTTTGTTTTTTTAGCAACATGCACAGTATTATTTCGCTAATTCGTCGTTAGATAGCAATTAATTTTTGGTTGTCACTAGAGATTTGTCGCTAAACGCTATTTTTTGTAGTGTATAACATAATATCTTGCCATTATTAGGCTTACGATCTTCATTAAATTATTAATAAATTATAAAATTCATACAAATGAAACACATACAATTTATCATGACTAATGAATTTTTTTATAAATATTTAGGACGTTTTTTTAAAGAAACGAAATATATGTTCATTTCAATTTCAACTTAAAACCTATGGTTTTTTAACACGAATGATGTAACAAATGAAGAAAAAGAAAATCTTAAATTTAGACCGTTAAACCTCTAAAATTGTACCAAGAATAATTGTTAACACATAGGGTATCACAGATGGCTACATGGTTTTTGGGGGGTAGTGGGTTCATTGAACGTTCCCCCATATCGGTGCTCAATACTACTCCATAATTGGATACTGACCTTTATATTTTAAAACATACTTCTTCCTGTGATTTGAGATTAGTGCTAAAAAACTTAGCTCAAATCCTATCTTAGAAATTTCAATTTCCACTCTTGTTTCATTTAGAAAGTGATTACTCTTTATTCAAAACTAGCCCAAAAGTTGTTTAGAAATCTCAGTTTCCATTCGTATTTAAATGTCAAAACATTTTTAATCTCT
This sequence comes from Solanum arcanum, assembly GCA_027789145.1. NCBI lineage: Eukaryota > Viridiplantae > Streptophyta > Magnoliopsida > Solanales > Solanaceae > Solanum > Solanum arcanum. The sequence goes on from CM050943.1 coordinate 35,438,051, forward strand.
TTTGAATACTTATTTCTTATATACATCTTGGAAGAACATAACTTCAATTTTACTCTTGTCTAAAATAAAAAATTATCTATTAAAACAAAGTTAAAACGTTTGTGAATGAAATTGAAAACATTAAGAATTTATCTTAACTTTACTATTGACTCCTCTTGAATTTGTTCTTAACTGATCTTGACTTGACTCTTAACTGATCAATTGACTGAATTATGGATTCAAGGATAATGATTTGTGATTGCAAAGATCTCATGATGTTTAGGAATGATTCTAGTTATCTAAACTTGAGAAAAGATTGAAAATCAATGAATGAATGTGGATCTGCGACGTGGAGGCATAATTAAATTTTGGGTTTCAAAAACGTCTTTTGAGGCAGAACACCTCGTGTCAACAACGTAACGCGGAACATATTTTTTTAACTACGGTATAGGCGTGTGGCATGCCACCATGTTCAAATTTTACCCATCGAAATTTCTTCTTCGTTTTTCTTTCCCAATTCACCAAACTCGGTTCTTTTTCTTAAATTACTTTTAGATAAAGATACCAAAAAAATTGACTCTATAATGTGACGTAACAAACTGAGAATTACCCTAACTCAAGCAAATTCAAGGACAATATATGAATTCAAGAATAGGTATCAAGATCAACATTCAAGTGATTTTAGGACAAGATTAAACTAAAATAAATATGCTTGGCACTGTGAGAATGACCCCAACGTTATGAGAGCCTCATATACCTGGTAGAGATAATCGCTTGGTGCAAATACCAACTTTCTTGACTTATCTTGATGAATTTGCCCTTTTCTCCTTCTTTTTTTCTCTTCTCCTTTCTCCTCAACACTAATATGAAATTACCAATTCTAATACTAACAAAAATCTGATTTTATCAGTATTAAATCCTAAAAACTTATTAAAATAATAGGGCAATAAAAATACAAAAGTACCCCTTAATAATTCAGATGAACACTTCCTTAATCCAACAACACCACTTCCTCATACAAACTCCAAATTGCGCCAACTTGGCGACGTTGGAAAGCATTCCAACAATATCTGAAACCATGCCCAAATTATCCTGAACTAGGAGATATGATCGTTTAAAGTTGACCAAAAACTCATTTTAACTTATTTTAAAATTTCCATAATTCCTTTTTCTTTTCAAAAGTGACTATTTCATGATTTTAAACATCATTTTAATTCTTTCTAGTAGCGAGAAGTTACACAAAAACACTCAAAATTAGGGATGTTTAACTCAGTTCAATATAAAGAAATAATAAATATACATTATAAATAAAGCTTTTAAAACAATAGATGATAACTTAAAGTATTTAAAAATTATACACAACAAGCATTTTTGTGCACTTCCTTTTGTTATCTATAAATAGTGGAATGTCCTCTCATTTTAAAACAATAAAAATTTTGAACTTCTTCTTCTTTTGGACAGTTAAATAATTGTGTATTTTGTTCCTATTTAATAACTTACTGACACCATTTGATTGTATCAATACATTGGTGAGTAGAATTGTTCCTAAGATGATATATTTTTTTAAATCTCAGGTACTGGGGGAATAATTTCCTTAAGAGACACTCTGCATTCAGTGGGCTCAAATTCTTTCCATTCTATTTATTGTATTGTTTCAGATCCACGTATATTTTTACAATTATTAATTTATGCCTATACTATTCATTGTATTTTTTCGTACATGTTTTAAATTTGCTTGTGTATGTTTCTGCAATATTGTTGTTATACATATTTGTTGGTTCATATTATATAACAAATGTTAATGGAGTATTCAAGCATGTTTTCTCTACTGGAATTGTCTAAGGTACGATAAAAATAAAACTTACAAATCCCTTATTTTTTCATCAACAAAGTCATTTCTTCACAATAAGGTTGAGATTTTGTGTTCTTTCGAAAATCCTCTGAGAGTTAATAACTTTGCATGCCCATATTATTTTTATGTTATTATCTATTTTTACTAAATTTTATTACTAGATGTTATGAGCAGTTTAGGGATTGAAAGTTGATTGATGTGTTAGTCAATTTTCAAAGTACGTTGTTTTAAAACAAGAGAACTTTTCTTGTTAGAATGATTTGTTATCATAATTGGATATCTCAAAGTTTACACCATTGAATGTATATTTTTTCTCCTGTTCTGTTGTCTCCTTAAAATTGTATTGATTAATTTTGTTTTGTATGTATATGATCTCACTTAGACAAAATTTTCGTCATGTTAATGTTTTTTTCCCTTCTCATTCCGATCTACTAAATATTTTTTGTGCGAGTTGTGACTATTTTCAGTAAGCTTAATTTTAAAAATATGAAATAAAACCTTGAATAAAAGTAATATATTAAGCTACAAAAGATACGTCTATTAACATAAATTTGTTTTCCTTTATGTCTCAAGTCATTGCTGAGAATTTAAGTTATCTAAGTTAGGCTCATTTTTAATTTTTGAGAATATTTTTTAACATGGGTCTAGAATCCAAAATCTGATCTACTTTACTTACATAAGGCAACAACTATACATACATATTTCTTAAAAATTCTTATAGATTAATTGATGAACTATCTAAAAGGGCCTTCAGAGCAATAATTTAATGAAGCATGAATTAAAAAAAGGGTTAACAACATTATTTGGTTGTTGTTTCAAATTTATTTTCTCCTTCTATAAATTTTGTTTGACTAATAAAGTAGCAATAACTAAAGGTGGTGAATTTTTCACCTCAGACAAGCAGATTATTTCTAAAAAAATTTATTTATGTTTTTGTGGTCTACATTTTTAAATGTCGTAACTTATTTATAACTAGTATTGATTATTGAGAAATTTTATATAATTTGTTTTAAAAAAGAGTTATTCTAACCATAAAATTATCATTTCTATATTTTTCATGTAAAAATAAAATTAAAAAAATATGTTTAATCGCCACATAAGAACTTCACTCAATATAAACAAGATAATTATATCATCAAACATATATTATAATAAATGATGTTAATGATAAAAATGATTAGCTATCAAGATATTTTTAATCATTTAATATATATTTTAAATTATTGAGATATGTGATGATATCAAATCATTTAATTTATTTTGAAATGTTCTTAAAACCTACTAAAATTTACGTTTTTTGTGTCAGTCAATTATTGGAAATGTTGTTCAAAAGATTAGAAAGATTATTCATGCCTGCACGAAACGCAGGTAAATTACCTAATTATAGATAATAGAATAGTATGAACAAGTGTTTTTTGTTCCTTATCGGAAAAATCACGACCTTTAAAAAAAAAACTTCATTTCTGAATGATCTTGTAAAAATGAGCTTCATTTTTGTTTAACACTTTTTAAAACTAAGAAATTCCTAACATGAATGGGAAATGTCTAAAAGAAAAATGAATATGGATAAATATGTGATACAAACATAGATTAATTGGATGTTGATAAGTAGGTTTTCTTTTGAACTATCCGTAGTGAACTCTTACCAGATGCACTTGATTAATCGGTTCATTTGGTTATTTGAACTATCAAAATGTATTGTATATCTAGACGATACAAATCAAACAACTAATCCTTAACCGTTTATGGTTTTTAAGGTTTAATTTGTCTGAGTCTTTAAAACCTCCTAATTTCATGAGTGCGTAGAGAATAAGTGTTGACTCATATTATCATTGAAGCATCTTACACTTAACATATACATAGGAGATTTCTAAACGCTCAATCCTATAGACAAAGTATTGTTTCAGACTTGAAAATTTTAGAAATCATTAAAAAACATACACATTAATGTTGTTATATCCATGTTTTTGAACAATTGTTTTTTCATCATGAGCATGAACGAAATATTTGATAATGCTAAACCATCCTTATAACATTATAAGACACTAATTATAAGAAAAATCAATATTTATCTTCTAAAGTTGTAATGATCCAAAGTATACCCTAGGTGAAACATGTCTTATAGAGCCTCGAAAGGCCCTGCACAAGCTCTTTAACATGCATTGTACAAAATAATAGAGATAAAAGAGTTCAAATAATAACATTTACTACATCAGAAGAGTTTGACAAAGAGGAAGTCCAACATAAGTATCAATAAGCCATTTTAAACATCACAAACAAAGTAATTGGGATGTAACCCATGCATCACATAGAAATTCTAAAATTTGAAATTACATAAAGCAATAAAGGTATCTCGGTCCTTGGAAAATGAGGACTCACCAATCTTCAAAGTTGCTATAATTGACTAGCCACTAGTATGGAATGTAGGAGCATCAGACCCTATATTAGTGAAATAAACTTTAACCATGGAAGACAGAAGTGAAGAACATGTTTCAGCCATGAGAATGTACTAATCATGTTTGCAAGTTTTTCCTCCATCATGCTTATAGAAGTCTCCTACTGTAAGAACTGTACAACAACGTGAAGATACTGTTGGGTATGTAGCAAGAATTGATGGGAAATAGAGGGAAGGAGAGGAATTTGAAAGGTTTAGAACTTGAAAGGTTGGGAACTTGAAAAGTCCTCTAATGCTTTATTGAAAAAGGCAATAGTCCCTCATCGGTAATGGAAAGGAAAATAGGAGAGTTTAAATAAATAAACACTCCTATTAATTGTTAAAAGGGTTGGAAAGAGGGACCCCCCTCGCGCCGTCGTCGTCGTCGCTCGCTCGCTTCGGCTTCGGCTTTGGCTTTGGCTTTGGCAAATGATCGATCGAGAGATAATTTTTTGGACAAAATTTATTTTAATTATTTATTAATTAATTTAAATGGCCAAAAATTATTTTCAATAAATTAGTTGATAACCGAAATGTTTTCAACTTTTTAGTTAAAACCCGACCCGACTCGGATCCGCGAGTGACCCGTTTTAAAATTCTGTTATATTCAAAATTTCCCGCCATGACTGTTCTGAAAGGTTGCAACTTTCAGGAACAGTCAATACCATTTGAAAGTTTGCAACCTTTCATTGATGGTCGTGTTAATTCTGAAAGGGTTGCAACCTTTCAGAATATATTCTTGCCTATAAATACCATTCAGTCTTCAGAATATTTCAAACGAATTTTTCTGATCTTCCTTCTTCTTAAAATCACATTTTCTTCGTGTACTTTCTTGCTGTGGATTGATTCGCTGACAGTAGAGTTTTTGGTATCTATACTCTACTGATTAAAATCATTTTACCCTGGGAGGTTATATTCCAAATCAAACCTCGGATACTAGAGGGGAATAATTTCCTTAAGGGGACACTGTGAATTCAGTGGACTTGATTTTCTTCCGAAAATTTCAATAAGAGTATTCCAGATTCTGGTACGTTTTAACAGATTAATTTATTTTATCTCTGTTCATCTTATTTACTGGTTATAAAAATTCTCAGATACTTCGTGTTTCTGAATGATTTATTAGAACCAGTAATTTCTGATTTTCTTAACACAGATTGGCAACAATCTTAAGGAAATTATATAAATCTGTGTTTCTGGTGGAGACAAAAATCTTTGTGATTTTATACTCCTTTAAGTCTGCAATTATAATTTATTGCTTACTTATATTGTTTCTGTTTTGTTTATCAGAAATGGAAAATACTGGTGTGACAGTGGCTGTTGCTGCACCAACCCGACCTCTTGTATCACAAGCAGAGAAACCGGGTAAATTCACAGGTGTGAATTTCAAAGGATGGCAGCAACGAGTATTTTTCTGGCTTACCACTCTTGGTCTGCAGAAATTTACAAATGAAGATACTCCAGTCCCTGCTGATGATATGCCAGACAGGGAAAAATTTATGATTGTAGAAGCATGGAAACAGTCAGACTTCCTATGTAAAGGTTACATTTTGAGTGCGTTAGAGGATGACTTATATAATGTCTATAGTGCAATAACAACTTCAAAAGAGTTGTGGAATGCACTTGAGAAGAAATATAAGATGTAAGATGCATGCTTGAAAAAGTTTGTGGTCGCAAAGTTTTTAGACTATAAAATGGCAGATAGTAAAACTGTTGGATCACAAGTGCAGGAACTTCAACTTATTCTCCATGATCTGATTGCTGAAGATATGGTAGTAAATGAAGCTTTTCAAGTGGCTGCAATGATCGAGAAGTTGCCTCCTTCGTGGAATGACTTCAAGAATTATCTAAAGCACAAGCGTAAAGAAATGAAGCTTGAAGATCTTGTGATTCGTCTCAAGATTGAGGAAGATAACAGAAATGCCGAAAAGAAGTCGCGTAAGAGTTCAACAATCATTGGAGTTAATATTGTTGAAGAAGCTCCTACCAAAGACAAAAAGAGAAAGAAGTCCAACGGGCAGAAGTCAGAACAGGCCAAGAAGAAATTCAAAGGCAACTGTTATAATTGTGGCAAGGCTGGTCATAGATCTTCTGATTGTCATGCTCCAAGAAAGGACAAAAACAAAGGCAAAGGCAAAAGTCAAGCAAACATCGTGGAAAAGATGGAAGATGCAGATGACTTGTGTGCAATGATATCAGAATGTAACTTAGTTGGAAATCCCAAGGAGTGGTTTCTCGACTCAGGTGCTACTAGACATATTTGCTCTGCAAAAGAAGCCTTTGCAACGTACACTCCTGCTGAGTACAATGAAGATTTATTCATGGGAAACACAAAGAATAAAGCAAGGATTGCAGGAACTGGCAAAGTAATGGTAAAAATGACATCCGGCAAAGTGTTGACTTTAAACAATGTTCTGCATGTCCCTACTATTAGGAAGAATTTAGTTTCTGTTGCACTACTCGTTAAGAACGGGTTTAAGTGTGTCCTAGTTAGTGATAAAGCTGTAATAAGTAAGAATGAAATGTACATAGGAAAGGGCTATCTCAATGAGGGTCTTTTCAAACTAAATATAATGGTTATTGACAGTATCAATAAAAATTCTGCTTCGCTTACTTATTGAGTTAAATGATTTATGGCATGCCCGTTTGGGACATGTTAATTACAAAGCCTTGCGAAAATTGGTTAGTTTAGAAGTATTGCCTGATTTCAAATGCGATAAGTCGAAATGTGAAATTTGTGTGGAAAGTAAGTTTGTTAAACATCCTTACAAGTCTGTTGAAAGAAATTCTAAAACTTTAGACTTAATTCACACAGATATATGCGATATGAAGTCAACACCATCTCGTGGTGGAAAAAACTATTTTATAACTTTTATTGATGATCTTTTCGATTTTGTTATGTATACTTGCTTAATAGTAAGGATGAAGCAATTGATGCATTTAAGCAATACAAAAATGAAGTGGAAAACCAATTGAATCTAAAGATAAAAATGATTCGGAGTGATAGGGGTGGAGAATATGAATCTCCTTATGCAGAGATATGTTTGGAATATGGTATTATTCATCAAACTACTGCACCTTATACACCACAGTCAAATGGTTTGGCAGAACGGAAGAACAGAACATTAAAGGAAATGATGAATGCCTTAATGATCAATTCTGGTTCACCGCGAAATCTTTGGGGGGAAGCCATTCTTACAGCTAATAAAATACTCAATAGAGTACCCCATCGAAAAACACAATCAATTCCATATGAGTTGTGGAAAGGAAGAAAACCCAACTTGAAATATTTTAAAGTGTGGGGGTGTTTAGCCAAGGTAGAGGTTCCTTTACCTAAGAGGGTTAAAATTGGACCCAAAACAATAGATTGTGTCTTTATTGGATATGCTGTGAATAGTAAAGCCTGTCGATTTTTGGTTCACAAATCTGATAATCCTGAGATTCATGTTAATACGATAATTGAATCAGATAATGCAGAATTTTTTGAAAACATTTATCCGTATAAAACTGAAAGTGAGTCAACAAGTGAAAGATCTAAACGACCACGAGAAGAATCAATGGAAAATATTCTAACTAGTGAGGAACCTAGGCGAAGTACTCGACAACGAAAATCTGTTTCTTTCGGACCAGATTTTGTAGCACTATTGCTTGAAAATGAGCCTCAAACATTTAAAGCAGCTATGTCTTCGTCAGAGTCAACTTATTGGAAAGAAGCAGTCAATAGTGAGATTGAATCAATTTTAAGCAATCACACTTGGGAATTGACTGATCTTCCTCCAGGAAATAAACCTTTAGGATCAAAATGGATCTTTAAAAGGAAAATGAAACCTGATGGGACTATTGACAAATACAAGGCTAGACTGGTAGTCAAAGGGTACAGACAAAGGAAGGTGCTGACTACTTTGACACATATTCTCGATAACAAGGATAACATCAATTAGGATGTTAATAGCACTAGCAGCAGTCCATGATCTTAAAATCCACCAAATGGATGTAAAGAAAATATTCTTAAATGGAGAGTTAGAGGAAGAAATTTACATGGAACAACCTGAAGGGTTTATAGTTCCTGGTAAAGAAAAGAAAGTGTGCAGACTTGTGAAGTCACTTTATGGACTCAAGCAAGCACCCAAACAATGGCATGCTAAATTTGATCAAGTAATGTTGACAAATGGATTCAAGATTAACGAATGTGATAAATGTGTTTACATCAAAAATGTTATGAATCATGAAGTCATTGTTTGTTTGTATGTTGATGACATGTTAATAATGAGTAAAGAAATTGATGATATAAATGCTATTAAGCGCATGTTGTCCAACAAGTTCGATATGAAAGACTTAGGAGTTCTTTGATTTGATCTTAGGAGTCGATTATCAAAACTCCCAGGGACTAGCATTATCTCAATCTCATTATATTGAAAAAGTATTGGATAAGTTCAATTACTTGAATTTCAATGTAGTCAAAACTCCAATTGATTTAAGTTGTACATTTAAAAAGAATGAAGGTCAAAGTGACTCTCAATTGGAATATGCCAGAGTGTTGGGAAGTTTGATGTATATTATGAATTGCACACGACCAGATATAGCATGTGCTATTAGTAAACTGAGTCGGTACACTAGTAATCCGAATCAAACTCACTGGATGGCTATGAAACGTGTGTTGGGTTATCTAAAATGGACACAACATTATGCTTTGCATTATAATAAATATCCTGCTGTGATTGAAGGATATAGTGATGCAAATTGGATCACCGGGTCAAATGATGTAAAATCCACGAGTGGTTATGTATTCATACTTGGTGGAGGAGCTGTCTCTTGGAAATCTTCCAAACAGACATGTATTGCTCGCTCCACAATGGAATCTGAATTCATTGCTTTGGATAAGGCTGGTGAAGAAGCAGAATGGCTCCGGAATTTCCTAGAGGATATTCCATTCTGGCCCAAACCTGTCGGACCAATTTGCATACATTGCGATAGTCAAGCAGCAATAGGTAGGGCAGGGAGCGTTATGTACAACGGGAAGTCTCGTCATATCCGACGTAGACATAACACCATAAGTCAACTGTTCTCTAGTGGAATTATCACAATTGACTATGTAAAGTCAAGCGATAATGTGTCAGATCCACTAAAAAAAGGCCTAGTGAGAGAGGCAGTTGAAAGATCATCTAAGGGAATGGGTTTACGGCTTAGGTCAAGTCAAAGATGACGGTAACTCTATCTAGCAGATCGAGATCCCAAGAGCTAGATTCAAGGAGAAAAACAAAGTTGTGGTGACGGTTCGACATTGTCAAATAACTCAATCCATTCTCATGATGAAGACAATGTTCAGGAAAAGGTTAAGACTTTAAGGCTTGTTAATGAGGTAATAAAGCTTAAAGTTTTTAATGATTTGCTAAGTTTGGTAGATTTGACCAAATAGTGTATCTACGAGATGACACGATTAGAAATCACCTATGTGAGTGTGAAGTGGAAGCCGCTTCAAAGAGAATTTATGTCAAAAGCCTATTCTCTATACACTCATGAAACCAGGAGGTGTTCATGGTCAAACGAACACAACCGTAAGAATCATAAACAGTAAAGGGTTAATTGTGTGACATATGGTTGTCTAGGTATACACCAAAGTTCGACGGTTCAAAGATATCACATCTACCGATTGACCGAGTATATCCGACATATGTTCACTACGGAAAGTCCAAGGGAAACCTACTTATTCAGATGCAATTAATCCTTGCTTGTAAAGTACACAATTGTCCGTGCATTCCTATGTTATAACTATTCCCCATCAATGTGGGGGATTGTTGGGTATGTAGCAAGAATTGATGGGAAATAGAGGGAAGGAGAGGAATTTGAAAGGTTTAGAACTTGAAAGGTTGGGAACTTGAAAAGTCCTCTAATGCTTTATTGAAAAAGGCAATAGTCCCTCATCGGTAATGGAAAGGAAAATAGGAGAGTTTAAAACAATAAACACTCCTATTAATTGTTAAAAGGGTTGGAAAGAGGACCCCCTCGCCGTCGTCGTCGTCGCTCGCTTAAACCCGACCCGGCTTGACTTTGGCTTTGGCTTTGGCTTTGGCAAATGATCGATCGAGAGATAATTTTTTGGACAAAATTTATTTTAATTATTTATTAAATAATTTAAATGGCAAAAAATTATTTTCAATAAATTAGTTGATAACCGAAATGTTTTCAACTTTTTAGTTAAAACCCGACCCGACTCGGATGCGCGAGTGACCCGTTTTAAAATTCTGTTATATTCAAAATTTCCCGCCATGACTGTTCTGAAAGGTTGCAACTTTCAGGAACAGTCAATACCATTTTAAAGTTTGCAACCTTTCATTAATGGTCGTGTTAATTCTGAAAGGGTTGCAACCTTTCAGAATATATTCTTGCCTATAAATACCATTCAGTCTTCAGAATATTTCAAACGAATTTTTCTGATCTTCCTTATTCTTAAAATCACATTTTCTTCGTGTACTTTCCTGCTGTGGATTGATTCGCTGACAGTAGAGTTTTTGGTATCTATACTCTACTGATTAAAATCATTTTACCCTGGGAGGTTATATTCCAAATCAAACCTCGGATACTAGAGGGGAATAATTTCCTTAAGGGGACACTGTGAATTCAGTGGACTTGATTTTCTTCCGAAAATTTCAATAAGAGTATTCCAGATTCTGGTACGTTTTAACAGATTAAATTATTTTATCTCTGTTCATCTTATTTACTGGTTATAAAAATTCTCAGATACTTCGTGTTTCTGAATGATTTATTAGAACCAGTAATTTCTGATTTTCTTAACACAGATTGGCAACAGATACTATGCCTTCCATTTTAATCTTCTCCTTTTTTCTTCTTGTCTCCTCTTCTATGACAACAACTTCTGCATTTTCTTGAATTACATCACAATCTATAAGCTATGAAAGTATTGTTGCTCTTATATTTTTTTGACCAATTATTTTTATTTTCCCCCTCTTTTCCCCCATGCACCGATATTTCTCTTATTACGTAAAATAGAAAATATTTTTTATTCTCTGATGAAAATGGTTCATCTTAAGCATGTGTCTCTTTCTTGAAATGGGGATTTCATTTTATACTTCTCCCTACTAAAGAATTATCAAGAGTTGTGTCATTTTCTATAAGATAGACTGTTATGGTGTTAGCCAAAAACTCTTCTATCGCATTTTCTCAAGAATTTTCAACTATATTGCAAGTCACTCATGTTATATAAAGATTCCCACTTACAATATTGTGCAAAATTGCTTGAGAAGAAGTCAAAAAAAGAGTTTTTAACTAACCCCATAAAACTATATCTCATTGAAAATTATAGAACTCTTGATAATTCTTCAATGGCAACATACTAAATTGGTAAGAAATCTCCATTTGAAGAAAGAGCAACATACAAAGATGAACCATTTCATTAGAGGATAATCAAGATTCTTCTGCTTCAAGTAAGAAGATTAATACGCAGGGTAGGAGGAATAGAGCAAGAAAAAGTAGAAAAGGAAAGTAAATGGCCAAAAATAGAGTAGAGTAACAATACTTTCATGACTCATAGATTGTGATGTAAATCAAGAAAATAAAGAAATTATTGTCAAAGAAGAAGAAGAGAAAAAAAATGGTGAAAATTAAGAAGGAAGGCATTCTATGTTCTAGTTGTTCTACTATTTTTTTTCATTACGAGACTTCTATAAGTATGATAAAGGAAAACTAGCATATATTATAAGTACATTCTGATTCCAGAAACATCTTCTTCACTCTTGTATTCTATTGTCAAAGCTTATTTCACTAATGTACTCATGGCTAGTCAATTACATTGACTTCGAAAATTGGTAAGTTCTCATGTTCCAAGGTACAAGTATGAATTAGCACATGCAATGTACAAAGTATGGGGAAATATGCACAAACATGGACATGATATCATGAATGACATTAAACATGTAGGCATGATCATTCTTTTTACATTAAAACAGTTAGGGAAGAAATGACATGAGAATCAAGAAATATGGTCAAATACATTAGCATAAGGAACAAAAAAAACTTTGAACAAACATTGTAATTCTTATGGGATATTAGTTTTAATCGACAATAAGACCATGACAGCTAAATCATGGAATATGGTACACACCTCATATGGAAATAAGGGGAACCTACTTGCAAGGTATAATTCGTATATATCATTATTTTCTAAAGTAGATCGACTACTAGGTAATTTAAGACAACCTTATGATGTCACGTAATATGGGACTAGAGGTTGATACTAGAGACTACCCTATTTGAGTCTTCACTTCAAATCCCTCACGATACTAAGTTCAAATTCCAATGGAGGTCAAATATAAATATAACATAGTAAGGAAATGATCAATACCAATTGACATACTTTTGATATAAAAATATAGAATAACTCTTTCAACATAATTCAACATGGATGAGAAAACCTTTCACCAATGTGAATCCTTATGTGAGTAATACCTTTATTAATCATGATCATCATAGTAAGTGAGAAATCCTTTCACAATAACATTTATACTTTCCTTTCAGAACAATCCTTCATCATTTCATAAAAACATGCATATATTCATCATTTATAGTTCATGGATTCATTGGTTCATCATAGGTTCATTGTTGAAAAACATGATATAGGCATGACTCAATGTAATTTACACAAATTGTCACGTATTAAAATTAAATCATGCATTGGAATAACTAATAAACAATAATCAATAATAATTTGATGAAACTCATAATGATTAAATTGAAACCCTAACTAAAACTGTTGAATTTGAGATTTAGAAACTTAAACCTTTGGGGAACCCATGGAAGAATAGATTCAATGTCTAAATACCCATATAATTTTCAAGAAAAAAATCCAAGAAAGATATTGGATTGGAGACTTGAATGGACCCTAACTCTTCTTCTCCTTCTTCTTCTTCTTCCTTGGGTAGAAGAAATTTAGGGGGGATGAATTTGGCTAGGTTTAGGGAAATTTGAAGAATAGTATTGAAATGGGTAGTTTTAGTTCATTAAAAACATATATATAGATTAGAGTAGAAGAAAAAATGAAATGGTTTCGATTGAAAACATTTAGGGAAAAAAACTAAAAGCCCTTGAAAAATAAATGTTGAACCATCTCTACAGTTTTGACCTGCGGTCAAAAGGACTTTCTATGTACTGTACTGGTCCCTTTTGACAGAATTTATATGCATTGTCACGCCCTGAGTTACCCCCGAGACGCGGACACGGAACCTAGGATCACAAGTGATCCAAAGCTAACCCTGCTAGCATGATCATGAGCATACTAAAGATAATAAATTGTTGCGGAAGCTAAATCATACTTAAAATGAAAAGATGGGGAATACCCATATTCTATAACTTAGATATTTGAAAACAATGAGTTTAATACAAAACAAATATTAACTCAATACTAAGCTGAATCTAACTATGTCTAAAAATAGCCCGTAAACTAGAGTAGAAATACTAGGACAAGCCCAAGCTAAATCTAGCAAAAACTGAAACTAAATGACTAAAGACTTAAGTGAAACTCAAGACTGTTGTCCTCGGAGAATGAGGACTCACCACTGAATCTTTTGAACTGGAGATCAGGAAATCGATGTATGCGTGATCTGGATGCTGAGAACCTGAACCTTCATCACGAGAAGATGTAGCGCACGTATGCTTCAGTACTTGAAAGGTACTGAGCATGTAGGATAGAGTAAATCTAAAATAAAACATAACTGAACAAGCACAGAAACATCTATAATAATCTGAATGTGATGTGCTGATTTCAGAGCTAACTGGATGCAATGACCAATTTATAACATGCTGAAACTGAATACTTAATATACTGATAAAAATTGTCAATCCAGAGAGTCTAACTAAACTGTGGGAGCTACCAATAACCGATAATAAAACCACATGAGCTAAATGTGGAGTCCGATGTATACGCCCCATAGAGAGGACCCAATATACCCGACCCAAGGTATAAAGGCATGCTGGCGTGATCACTAAACTGATTGCCCACAGAGGATACTTACAACCTACTTGAATAGTAGTTCTGGGACTATTGGGTTTGCTAAACCCTAGTCCAACTCGGTATTATGCTAATCCCAATGAATTCTTAAATTAACTAATTATATCTGAATTTCTGTAAATACTGGATAGCTCAAAACTAAACATTAAAACTGAGAATGCAACAATTAATCTGGTAATTATGTATTTATAACAGAGGATTGTATATCTAAAGTGTCTCAAATATATGCCTAGCATGTGTAATTTAAGAACTAAATAAATACAAAGCAAGGGTTCTGAAATTCATGCGATAATCTGAGTAATAACATGATAATCTTATTTGGAACATATATTTATTAAATTCATGAAGTTATATCAAAGTTGTACAAACCCTAAGTTTAATCATGATAAGAGAATCAAGAACAGACTAAAACTAAGGACCCAATGGGTGCAAGGAACCCACTAGTGAAATACCACATACTTGTTGATGAAATCCTCGGAAAAATACTTAAATTTCATTACTGGAGCTGCTGGAGCTTGTGGCGTTCTTGAACTAGGACTCTAGAGCTTTTTTTCTTCTCTCTAGCTTCTAATTTTCTAAGTTTTGATTTAATGATTTGACTTGGACATGTTTTAGTCATGTTTATAGGCTTAAACTGACTAAAATATGATGATTTAGGGTCAAAAAGATGTAACTTAGGGTTTAAACGGAGTGGAAAGGTAAAAAAGACCCCTAGGAAGGTTGCTGTTGGGCCTCATGATGGCCAGGACTGACGGTCAGTCGTGCGCCCGATGCCCCGTCGTTTGGTCCGTCGTGAGGGCCTGTTTGACATGACTTTACTAAAATGGTCTTAAGTTTTTACACGGAGGTCTGATTTCAGCAAGGTCGGTGGCTATGGAATGATAATTCAATTATATATTTGTGGGGTAGGTCATGGGAAACCTAATTCATTTTGTGCTAAGATTTATGATCATTTTAAGTTGACCCAACTGCATTTCCCTTTAAGTGGCTGCAAATTTTCCACCTACAAACCTTAGGTCCACCTAGGAACCATGATGGTCATCCATAGCTCTTGTCAGAGAGTGGTTGAAGGGATTCTTGATCAACAGTCACAGACTATGGACCGTCGTTTGACCTATGGACCATAAGTTCATTCGTTGTCCAAGACTGAACCAATTTTTATAGGGTGAAATTTTTGGTACTTTCTGATCCCATCGATGGTTGTGCCAGACGGACTCTTGTTCTGGCTACGGTCCGTCGATGCCACCGTTGGTAGCACCTACAGATTTTATGAAAAACTTATATTTAGTCTGTTTTGGCTACGGGGTGTTACATTATCTCCCCATTGGGAACATTCATTCTCGAATGAACACTAAACTGGCTTAAATAGAGGGAGAGATATGCAAACCCCGCTACTAAACACTAAGAACTGAGTTCTGTCTGAATCGAGTTCTGAGTACATGCAATTATGCTAAAAATGAAAATAGGAACTCAGGGAACATGATTCTAAAACTTAATTTACGCATGAATGACTGTAAATTTGAAGAGGAACTATTACCTCAAGCTGGAGTGGAATAGTAAGGAAAAAGGTAAGGATACTTGGCTTTCATGGATGATTTTCTTCCTAAGTATCTCCCTTTAGGGACTGACTCCTCCACAAAACCTTGACTGAAGCAACTTCTTGGTTTCTCAATCTTCTAACTTGACGATCAAGAATCTCAACTGGTACATCCTCATAAGAAAGACTATTTTTAACCTCCACACTCTCTAATGGCACTATAGAGGCTGGGTCGTCCACACACTTCTTCAAGAGTGAGAAGTGGAAGACCGGATGCACTGCCGCTAATTTTTCAGGCAACTCTAACTCATATGCCACCTTTCCAATCCTTTTTAAGATCTTATATGGGCATCAATATCTAGGACTGAGCTTCCCTTTCCTTCCATATCTCATCACCCTTTTCATAGGTGAGAATTTCAGAAAAACCAAATCATGAACTTGGAACTCTAGTTCCCTTCTCCATACATTTACACAAGATTTCTGACGATTTTGGGTTGTCTTATGTCTATATCTAATGATTTACAATTTATCCATTGCATAAAGGACTGAATCTGGCCCTATCAAAGCTGCTTGAGCTACTTCAAAACAACCAACCATAGATCTACATCAACGTCTATATAAAGCCTCGTAAGGGGCCATCTGAATGCTGGAATGGTAGCTATAATTGTAGGCAAACTCAATAATAGGAAGGTGATCATCCCAACTACCTGTAAAATCGATCACACAAGCTCTCAACATATCCTCTAAGGTATGAATGGTACGCTCTTCTTGCCCATCCGTCTGTGGATGAAATGTTGTACTAAGGTTAACTTGAGTACCAAGACCTTTTTAAAATGACTTCTAGAATGAGAGGTAAACTGAGGACCTCTATTTGAGATGATAGACAAAGGAACCCCATGCAATCTTAAATTTATTTAAGATAAAGTTTTGCATAGTCCTCTGCCGAATATGCAGTCTTGACCACCAAAAAGCGAAAAGACTTAGTTATCCTATCAACTATCACCCAAATTGAGTCATGATATCAGCGAGTACAAGCTTACCCTGTGATGAAATCCATATTGATCACATCCCACTTTCAAGTAGGAATATCAATCTCTTGAGTTATACCTCCTGGTTTCTGATGTTCTACCTTGACTTGCTGGCAATTGGGGCACTTACTCACAATGTCTGCTATATCATTCTTCATGATATTCCACCAAAAGAATTCACGTAGATCGGGTACATCTTAGTGGCACCTGGATGAATAGAATACCTGGAGTTATGAGCTTCTGCAAGAATATACTGCCTCAACTCTCCCACATTAGGTACACACAATATACCTTGGTAGCGAAGTACACCATCTCCCCCTTGGGAGTAAACCTCCACTCTCTGATTATTGACTGCACCCTTTAGTTCAAGGAAGATCAGATCACTCTCTTGGTTTTCCTTAACTCCAACTAGCAAAGACGATTCTGCCCCATACTGAACTGTTACACTACTGTATGATATGCTAATAAGGCGAACTCCCAAGCGAGAATGCGTGTGAAAATCCTTCAATAGATCCTTTATTTTTTCCTTAACATGGGCTACACTACCCATAGATAATATACTAAGAGCATCAACCACTATATTCGCCTTTCTAGGAAGATAATACACACTCATATCATAATCTTTAAGGTACTCAAGCAATCTCCTCTGGAAAAGACTCAACTCTTTCTGGGTGAACACATACTGAAGGCTCTTATGATCGGTGAACACATCTACATGAACACCATACAAGTAGTGTCTCTATATCTTGAGTGCAAATACCACTGGTGCAAGCTAGAGGTCATGAGTTGGATAGTTCTTCTCATGCATATTAAGCTTTAAAGAGGCATAAGATATAACCATATCTCTTTGCATCAACACACAACCAAGGCCAACTTTGTATGCATCACAATAGATCACATAACCACTGAACCCTCTGGTAGAGAAAACACGAAGCTGTAGTCAATCTAGTTTTCAATTCTGCGAAGCTTTTCTCACAATTATCAGACTATTGGAAGTTGACCATCTTTTGAGTCAACTTAGTCAATGGTGAGGCTATGGATGAAAATCCTTCCACGAACCTTCTGTCATAACCTGTTAGACCTAAGAAACTTCTGATATCTGTAGCAGAGGTAGGTCTGATCCATTGTTTTAGTGCTTCTATCTTTTGTGAATCTACGCGGATCCCTTTGCTAGATACAATGTGACCAAGGAAAGAAACAGATTGCAACCAAAACTCATATTTACTAATCTTAGCGAATAACGTGTAATCTTTGAGAGCTTGTAGAACAACTCTCAAATGACTTGCATGTTCTTTCTCCCTCCTAGAGTAAATGAGGATATCATCAATGAAGACGATAACGAACAAGTCTAAGTACTGTTTGAACACTCTGTTCATCAAATCCATGAAAGTTGCAGGAGCATTGGTTAGTCAAAACGACATAACTACAAATTCATAATGACCATTCCGAGTTCTGAAGTTTTTTTTCCAGAATTTCACTATCTCTGACTCTGAGCTGATGATAACCTTATCTGAGGTCTAATTTTGAGAAATGACTAGCACCCTGAAGTTGGTCAAACAAGTCATCAATCCTGGGGATGGGACAATTATTCTTGATTGTGACCTTGTTCAACTGTCTATAGTCAATGCACATTCTCCGAGAACCATCTTTATTTTTTACGAACAATATTGGTGCACCCCATGGTGAAATACTAGGTTTGATGAAACTCTTATCTAGAAGGTCTTTCACCTGCTCTTTCAATTCCTTAAGTTCTGCTGGATCTATTCTTTAATGAAGAATAGATATAGGCAGGTATCTGGGAGTAGATCAATTCCAAAGTCGATTTCCCATTCGGGAGGAACTCCGGGAAGATCTTTTGGAAATACTTCTTGAAATTCATAAACTACTGGAACTTACTCAAGAGATGGGGTTTCAGGGCTAAAATCCTTAACTCGAACTAGATGATAGAGATAACCCTTAGATATCACCTTTTTGGCCTTAAGGTAAGAAATAAATCAACCCATAAACGCTAAGCTACTACCCTTCCATTCTAAGATTGGTTCGTCTGGAAACTGAAAACGAATAATCCTAGTACTTTAATCAACTGAGTCATAACATGAGTGTAACAAATCCATGCCTAGAATGACATCGAAGTCTACCATTTCTAACTATACTAGATCTGCGGAGGTGACTTTCTGAGAGATTGTGACAGGGCAATTTTTGTATACTCATCTAGCTATAGCTGGATCACCAACTAGAGTAGAGACTGAGAAAACTTCTGAGAGAGTTTCTTGAATGACATTGAATTGGACTGCTATACTGAGTTACAAAAGGCAAAGTCATCTTTGTTGTCTTTCCACTAAGTTAACCATATGTGAGTCACATCCTTGAGTTTGTAGGATGCCAATATCACCTATCACTACCAGTTACTGACATCATACCAAATATTTTCTTAACTTTATCAATAAAATTTTGTGGGTCCTTACCTACATGCGACCCTAAAAATTTAGACGGATTAATCCTAACAAAATCACAAACTGTTGATGCCATTGATCGATCATCTCTATTAGCAGGAACGACAACCTGCTGATTGTTCTTGTTGGTCATACTCTTAGCCAAAAACTCAATAAGCTTTCCGAAATTCTGCATTTCAACTTCCTTATCTGGTACTAGAGGAACTGTGTTAGCATTACGTGCATTAACATTCAATGCCTAAACTCTACGAGAAGGGATGATCTTAAGCGTTCAACGTCGAGTTAGAATGAAATAAGATCATACCTTACGCACGGTAAGAATAACAAGAAGGTTAAGTTTTTCCCAAAAAACATCATAGACTCCCTCTTATTGTGGTGCACTTCACACCCATAAAAAGGACTCTACTTAGTGCGGCTTTTTCAGACATCCTAGGACTCTTGAACCTAGTGCTCTGATAACAAGTTTTGTCATGCCCCAAGCTACACCTGAGACGTGGTCATGGAACCTAGGACCACAAGTGATCCAAAGCTAACCCTGCTGGCATGATCATGAGCATGCTAAACATAATAAACTGTTGCAGAAGCTAAATCATACTTAAAATTAAAAGATGGGGAATACCCATATTCAATAACTGAGATATTTGAAAACAATGAGTTTAATAAAAAAGAAATATTGACTCAATACTAAGCTGAATCTAACTATGTCTTAAAATAGCCTCTAAACAAGACTAGAAAAATACTGGGACAAGAACCAGCTAAATCTAGCAAAAACTAAAACTAAATGACTTAGACTGAAATAAAATTCATGAATGTTGTCCTCAGAGAATGAGGACTCACTACTGAATCTGCTGACCTGCAGATCGTGAAATCGATCTATGCGTGATCTGGATGCTGAGAACCTGAACCTATATCATGAGAAGATGTAGCGTACTTATGCGTCAATACTTGAAAGGTACTGAGCGTGTAGGATAGAGTAAAACTGAAATAAAATATAACTGAACTAGCACCAAAACAAGTATAATAATCTGAACGTGATGTGCTGATTTCTGAAATAACTGGATGCCATGACCAATTTATAACATGCTGGAACTGAATACTGAATATACTGATAAATGGTCAATCCAGAGAGTCTGACTGAATTGTGGAGCTATTAGTAACCGATAATAAAACCACATGATCCAAACGTGGAGTTTGATGTATACGCCCCATCGAGAGGACCCAATATACCCGGCCAAAGGTATAAAGGCATGCTGGCGTGATCACTAAACTGATTGCCCATAGAGGGGACTTACAACCTACTTGTATAGTGTCACGACCCAAAACTGAGCCACGACTGGCACCCATACTTACCCTCCTATGTGAGCGAACCAACCGATCTAAACCTTAACATTTCAATGTATATCAATAGAAAGTAATGCGGAAGACTTAAAATCATTAATAAAAACCAACTCAATAACTATTAAAATTCAACATCTATTATTCCCCAAAATCTGGAAGTCATCACCACAAGAACTTCTATGATCAAATAACTAAACTAAGAGTATTCTAAGGAGGTAAAACAAGTAAAAGCTAGTCCATGCCGGAACTTCAAGGCATCAAGACATGAGGAAGAAGATCCAGTCCAAGCTAGAAGAATTAGCTCACCCTGAAGATCCGGTGTGACAAAGACTGGCTAGAATTGCGGTTGAGTTGAAGACGACGGCACGTTTGCTGCACTCCACATATAACAAAGAAGAAAACATAAAAGTAGGGGGTCAGTACAAACACAAGTACTGAGTAGATATCATTGGCCAACTCAAAATAGAAGACAATATATATCAAGTAACATTATAAAACCAACTACAATACTCAACATGCGACATTTACCATTATCATAACTCTTGGTCATAACACCAAGCACATCAATGAGGACTCACGCCGCCCCATCATACTCATTTTGGAATTAGTTTCATTAGATTGAATTTATTAACATATTTCAAGATTCATTATCTTTATTCCCCTCGTGTCGGTACGTGACACTCCACTCCATATACTATACTGGTGTCGGAACGTGACACTCCGATCCTCATATACTATCCTGGTATCGGAACGTGGCACCCGATCCATATATTATCCTTGTGTCAGAACGTGACACTCTGATCCTCATTCTATCCTGGTACCGGAATGTGGCACCCGATCCATGTACTATCCTGGTGTCGGAACGTGACACTCCGATCCTCATTCTATCCTGGTACCGGAACGTGGCACCCGATCCTCTATTTCTATCCTGGTACCAGAACGTGGCACCCGATCCCCTAATCTCACTACTTTCGTTCATCAAGCCTTCTTTTATACCAACGCATCATCATTAACAAAGTAGATTAGGGTTTCTTTTGAAGATTTGGGATTCAATAGCTTCATCATGCTTATTTATTCACAATTACATAATCATATTCATGCAAGCATACAATTAAGCATATAGAAGGGTTTACAATACTACTAACACATATCATTCGCTATTAAGAGTTTACTACGAATAGCGTGAAAACCATAACCTACCTCCACCGAAGATTCGTGATCAAGCAAGCAATATCCCAAGCTTTGTTTCTCTCTTCTCGTTCGATTCCCTCTCTTTCTCTTTGTTCTTTCTATTTTTCTTTTTCAAACCCTCTTTCTTTTACCCTAATTAGCATATAATTAAGTATAAAAGATGACAATAATAACGCACTAATTAACTCAAGGTTACCTCTTTTAACCTCCAAGTAATTAGACTTATTAATATTAACCCACTTTCTTTATAATTAAAGCAGGAATAGTCAAAAACGTCCCTTAAATCACTTAACGAAATCCGACCCAGACTGGGATTATGTAGCCTGTGACGGCCCGTCGTGCGTGCGACGGTCCGTCCTGCTGCTCCGCCACAGAGTTCTGAGACTCAATTTTCTTTAAGAGTCTATGACGATCCGTCGTGCCCACGACGGTCCGTCCTACCATTCCGTTATGAAGTTCAGAGAGTCGATTTTCAGTACCCAATTTCGGAATTTCTAAGTGTTTTGAAACGAGACCCTGCGACGGTCCGTCGTGGGGTCCGTCGTCTCAGCCAGTTTTCCAGAAATAAAATCTGCTGCTCAAAACGACTAGACAGGTCGTTACAATAGATACCAATTTACCCATCGTTCGTCCTCGAACGATCACAGGAAGAAAAACAAGGGCGAGAAGGAGTAACTGAATCTGTAAACAGTGTAAACAGGTGTGGGTATCTTTCTTGCATATCAGCCTCTTTCCCCCAAGTGGCTTCTTCAACCGGTCGATTCTTCCATTGAACTTTGATGGATGCAATCTCCTTCGACCTCAACTTGCGGACTTCTCTATCTAAAATAGCAACAGGCTCCTCCTCATAAGACAAATTTTAATCAAGAAGGACTGAATCCCAACGAATGATGTAGTTTCCATCCCCATGGTATCTTTTCAACATAGACACATGAAATACCGGATGCACTCCAGACAGCCCTGGAGGCTAGGCTAACTCATAAGCCACCTCCCCTACTCGTTTTAGTACTTCAAAGGGACCAATATACCTTGGGCTTAGTTTACCTCTTCTGCCAAACCGCATCACCCCTTTCATGGGCGAAACCTTCAGTAAGACTTGCTCACCCTCCATAAACTCCAAGTCTCTAACCTTTCGATCTGCATATTCCTTTTGCCTACTTTGCGCCGCTAAAAGCTTTTCTTGAATAGATTTCACTTTCTCTAATGAATCCCTTAAAAGGTCAGTACACCAAGGTCTAACCTCAAATGCATCAAACCAACCAATGGGAGACCTACATCTCCTACCATACAATGCTTCAAATGGGGCCATGTTAATAATTGAGTGATAGCTATTGTTGTACGAAAATTCTGCTAAGGGTAAGAAGTTATCCCAATGACCACCAAATTCTATCACACATGCACGAAGCATATCCTCCAACACTTGAATTGTTCACTAAGACTGACCATCGGTCTGAGGATGGAACGCAGTACTAAGGTCCAACCTAGTACCTAATTCCGCATGAAGTGTTTTCCAAAACTTAGAAGTAAACTGCGTACCTTTATCTGATATAATGGAGAGTGGATCCCCATGCAATTGAACAATTTCAGAGATATAGATTTTGGCTAACTTCTCGGCATTGTAAGTCACCTTGACCGGAATAAAGTGAGCAGACTTAGTTAACCTATCAAAAATCACCCAAATGGAGTCATACTTACCCATTGTCTTGGGAAGAACAACCACGAAGTCCATTGCAATTCTCTCCCATTTCCATTCAGGAATGAGCATACTCTGAAGCGTTCCTCCGGTCCTCTGGTGTTCATACTTTACTTGCTGACAGTTTGGACATTTGGCAATAAAATCAACAATGTTGCGCTTTATTCTACTCCACCAAAAGTGTTGTTTTAGGTCACGGTACATCTTGGTTGCACCAGGATGTATAGAATACCTTGAACTATGAGCCTCTGTTAGAATAGTGGTGATCAAATCATCGATGCGGGGTACACATACCTTTCCCTTAATCCTCAAAACACCTTCCTCATCGATTGTTGCTTCTTTATCCTCTCCTTGCAACATTTTATCTCGCATCCGGATCAATTTCTCATCATTAAACTGCTTTCCCTTCATCTTGTCAAGGAAGGAAGATCTTGCCTCTACACAAGCTAAAAATCCTCCCTTCTCATTTACTTCTAATCTCATAAGGTAATTAGCCAGAATCTTAAATTCTCTAGCCAATGGGCGTCTAGAAGCTTGCAAGTGAGCTAGACTTCCCATGCTTCTTCCTTTCTACTTAAAGCATCCGCCACAACATTCGCTTTTCCCGGATGATACAAAATAGTGATGTCGTAGTCTTTCAGTAGTTCCATCCATCTCCTCTGTCTCATGTTCAAATCTTTCTGAGTAAAGACATACTCTAGGCTACGATGATCCGTATAGACCTCACACTTAACCCCATATAGATAGTGTCTCCATTGCTTTAATGCAAACACTACCGCAGCCAATGCCAAATCATGGGTCGGATAGTTACGTTCATGCAACTTTAACTGTCTTGAAGCATAAGCAATTACACTCTTCTCTTGCATTAGCACTGCACCCTAACCTGAATAGGTTGCATCACAATAAACAATGAAATTCTTACCCTCTACTTGAAAGGTAAGGATAGGTGCGGTAGTCATCAAAGTCTTGAGATTCTGAAATCTTTCCTCACATTCGTCCGACCATACAAATGAAACATTCTGCTTAGTCAAGTTCGTCAATTGGGAGGCAATGGAAGAGAATCCCTTGACAAATTGACGGTAATAGATAGCTAACCCAACAAAGCTCCTTATTTCTGGCACATTAGTAGGTCTTACCCAATTCTTCACTGTCTCAATCTTAGAAGGATCCACCATCACTCCATCCTTAGAAACTACATGCCCCAAGAAGGACACTGCATCTAGCCAAAACTCACACTTAGAGAACTTGGCATAAAGTTTTTTCTCCCTCAACATTTCCAATACAATTCTCAAATGCTCCTCATGTTCCTTCTTACTTTTAGAGTATATCAGTATATAATCAATAAATACGATCACAAAGAGATCCAGATATGGCTTAAAAATCCCGTTCATCAAGCTCATGAACGCAGCAGGGGCATTCGTAAGACCAAAAGACATCACTACAAATTCGTAATGCCCATACCTGGTTCGAAAAGCAGTCTTTGGCACATCCGCTGCCCGTATTTTCAATTGATGATAACCGGATCTCAAGTCAATCTTAGAGAAGACACAAGCACCTTGTAACTGATCGAACAAGTCATCAATGCGAAGAAGAGGATACTTCTTCTTAATAGTTACCTTATTCAGTTGTCTATTGTCTATGCACATCCGAAAACTCCCATCCTTCTTCTTCACAAACAAAACCGGAGCACCCCAAGGAGATGCACTTGGTCTAATGAAGCCTTTGCTCAACAACTCTTGAAGTTGGGCCTTTAACTCTCTTAACAGCCATTCTATAATGGGGTATAGAAATGGGGCGAGTACCCGATTCAAGATCAATACATAAGTTAATATCCCTATCCGGTGGCATACCGGGAAGATCTGCAGGGAACACATCCAAACACTCACGGACTACCGAAACCGACTCAATCGAAGGTACTTGGGTAGTGTCATCCCTGAGATGTGCCAAGAAATCTAAACAACCCTTACTAACAATTCTCTTAGCACAAAGAAAGGTCACGATACAAACCGGATTGGAAGTGTAGTCGCCCTCCCACACTAACGGATCTGTCCCAGGCTTGGCTAACGTCACAGTTTTAGCATTACAATCCAAGATCGCAAAATTCGGAGAAAGCCAAGTCATACCCAGAATTATATCAAAGTCAACAATTTCTAAGATAACCAAATCTACATAAGTATTGCTCTCCACAAAATTCAGCAGACAAGACCTATATTCCTTTTCAACTATCACAGACTCACCCACCGGAGTAGAAACACGAATAGGCATGTCAAGTAATTCACAAGGTAAGTTAAGACCAGTAGCAAATGAAGAAGATACATAAGAAAATGTGGATCCAGGATCAAACAATAAAGAAGCCATGCAATCACAAATCGAAAGATTCCCTGTGATGACAGCATCAGATGTCTCCGCTTCAGATCTCCCAGGGAAAGCATAACAATGGGCCCTATCATTTGTCTGCCCGTTGCCCCTACCAGGTTGTGATGTAGTGGCTCCAGTTCGCCCATCACCTCGGCCGTTTTGGTGACCACCATTACCTCGACCACTGCATCCTCCAGAATGACGGCCTCTTCCATAAACACCTCCACCTCTAACCATTGGAGGTCTCTAATTTTGATTTGGACAATACCTTTTAATGTGTCCAGTCTCCCCACATCCATAACATTCTCTGGATTCAAGCATCGGCCTCTCAGAGAAGTGTTGACCGGTCTGAGGTGGACCCCCAACTACAGTTTGTAGTGAAGACTGAATTGGTCGGACTGAGTAACCTCCGGAACCTTGTCCTCTAGAATAAGAACCATTAAACTCACCTCCCTTTCGAAACCTTTTTGATGTCGATGCCATGGTGGAGCCAACTGGCTTTACTCCTTCCACCTCTATTACGAAGTCTACCACTTCCTGAAAGGATTTCGCTGTAGCCGCTATCTGTAAGGCTGAAATCCGCAACTCTGACCTCAACCCCTTCACAAAACGGCGAATCCGCTCTTGTGGACTGAAACAAAGTTGGGTGGCATATCTAGATAGTGCGCGAAACCTAGCCTCCTAAGCAGTAACCGACATCCTACCTTGCTCTAGGCTCAAGAACTTATCTCTTTTCCTCTCCCTCAAAGTCCAGGGGATATACTTATCCATAAACAAGCTAGATAATGAGGCCCAAGTCATAGGTGGTGCCTCTGTTGGTTGACACTCTACATGTGACCGCCACCACATTTTGGCGTTTCCTTGGAACTGATAAGTCACAAACTCAACACCAAACCATTCTACTATACCCATCTTGTGTAGAAGCTCATGACAGTCAACCAGAAAATCGTAGGCATCCTCCGATTCAGCACCCTTGAAGACTTGAGGTTTCAATTTCAAGAACTTACTGAAAAGTTCATGCTGATCATTTGTCATTATAGGCCCTGTAGTCAGACGAGGAAATGTGCCTATTTCCAATGAGGCATCCATACGGGGAGCCCCAGCAGCGGCATGTCGTACCTCTGAAACCGGAGGTGTTGGTGCAGAAAACACTGGAGGTGCCTGGCCCTGATCAGATAACCCGCTAAGATAAGTAAGAACCTGATTGATCATCTCTGGGGTAGGTTGGGGTGGCTTTTTCTCATTTTGCACTTGTTCATTCTCCCCTTCCTCACCCTCTCTTACTACTTCCTCAGTCGGTGGAGAAGTCACCGCCATAGCGTCAGATGGGCTAGGTACTTGTCCTCTTCTTCTAGAGGACGTCCTCCCACGACCTCTCGCCACTACTCCTCTTCGAGCTACAGCCCCAGTGGCTGGCTCAGACGTTTCTTGTCTTGCCGGTGTTGGTGTTGGTGCAGTCGTTGCTCTAGTTCTAACCATCTGCGAAAAAAGAGTGAAGATGGTCAGATACAAATTTGTATCACCTAGATACCAATTGGATGCAAGTAATAGCACGAAAGAATGAATGAAAGAATGGAATTTTCCTAAAGTCTTATAGCCTCTCAAAGAAAAGTAAAGGCGTCCCCCTACCGTTCCTTAAGACTCTACTAGACTCGTTCTTGTGTGATGAGACCAACAAACCTAATGCTCTGATACCAAGTTTGTCACGACCCAAAACCGAACCGCGACTGGCACCCACACTTACTCTCCTATGTGAGCGAACCAACCGATCTAAACCTTAATATTTCAATGTATATCAACAAAAAGTAATGCGGATGACTTAAACTCATTATTAAAAACAAATTCAATAACTATTCAAATTCAACATCTATTATTCCCCAAAATCTGGAAGTCATCACCACAAGAACATCTATGATCAAATTACTAAACTAAGTGTATTCTAAGGAGCTAAAACAAGTAAAAGCTAGTCCATGCAAGAACTTCAAGGCATCAAGACATGAGGAAGAAGATCCAGTCCAAGCTAGAAGCATTAGCTCACCTGAAGATCCGGTGTGACGAAGACTGGCTAGAATTGCGGTTGAGTTGAAGACGACGGCATGTTTGCTGCACTCCACATATAACAAAGAAGAAAAAATAAAAGTAGGGGGTCAGTACAAACACAAGTACTGAGTAGATATCATCGGCCAACTCAAAATAGAAGATAATATATATCAAGTAACATTATAAAACCAACTATAATACTCAACATGCGACATTTACCATTATCATTACTCTTGGTCATAACACCAAGCACATCATTGAGGACTCACGCCTCCCCATCATACTCATTTGGGAATTAGTTTCATTAGATTGAATTTATTAACATATTTCAAGATTCATTATCTTTATTCCCCTCGTGTCGGTACGTGACACTCCGCTCCATATACTATTTTGGTGTCGGAACGTGACACTCCGATCCTCATATACTATCCTGGTACCGGAACGTGGCACCCGATCCATATACTATCCTGGTGTCGGAACGTGACACTCCGATCCTCATTCTATCTTGGTACCGGAACGTGGCACCCGATCCATATACTATCCTGGTGTTGAAACGTGACACTCCGATCCTCATTCTATCCTGGTACCGGAACGTGGCACCCGATCCTCTATTTCTAACCTGGTACCGGAACGTGGCCCCCGATCCCCTAATCTCACCACTTTCGTTCATCAAGCCTTCTTTTATACCAAGGCATCATCATTAACAAAGTAGATTAGGGTTTCTTTTCAAGATTTGGGATTCAATAGCTTCATCATGCTTATTTATTCACAATTACATAATCATATTCATGCAAGCATACAATTAAGCATATAGAAGGGTTTACAATAATACTAACACATATCATTCGCTATTAAGAGTTTGCTACGAATAGCGTGAAAACCATAACCTACCTCCAGCGAAGATTCGTGATCAAGCAAGTAATTTCCCAAACTTTTGTTTCTCTCTTCTCGTTCGATTCCCTCTCTTTCTATTTGTTCTTTCTATTTTTCTTGTTCAAACCCTATTTCTTTTACCCTAATTAACATATAATTAAGTATAAAAGATGACAATAATAACCCACTAATTAACTCAAGGTTTTCTCTTTTATCCTCCAAGTAATTAGACTTATTATTATTAACCCACTTTCTTTATAATTAAAGCAGGAATAGTTAAAAACGTCCCTTAAATCACTTAAAGAAATCCGACCCAGACTGGGATTACGCAGCCTGTGATGGCCCGTCGTGCCTGCGACGGTCCGTCCTGCTGCTCCGTCATAGATTTCAGAGACTCAATTTTCTTTAAGAGTCTTTGAAGGTCCGTCCTGCCCACGACGGTCCGTCCTGCCATTCCGTAACAAAGTTCAGAGAGTCGATTTCAGTACCCAATTTTAGAATTTCTAAGTGTTTTGAAACGAGACCCTGCGACGGTCCGTCGTGCCCATCACGGTCCGTCGTGGTGTCCGTCGTCTCAACCAGTTTTCCAGAAATAAAATCTGCTGTTCAAAACGACTAAACAGGTCGTTACTTATAGTAGTTCTTGGACTATAGGGTACGCTAAACCCTAGTCCAACTCGGTATTATGGTACTCCCAATGAATTTTGTAAATTAACTAATTATATCTGAATTTCTGTAAGTACTGGATAGCTTGAAACTGAACATGCAAAATGGGAATGCAAAAATTAATCTGGTAATTATTTATTTATAACTAAGGCATGTATATCTGAAGTGTCTTAAATATATGACCTAGCATGTGTAATTCAATAACTAAAGAAATACAAAGCTAGGGTTCCAAAATTCATGCGATAATCTGAGTAATAACAATATAATCTTATTTGGAACATATATTTATTAAATTCATGAAGTTATATCAATGTTCTAGAAACCCTAAGTTTAATCATGATAAGAGAATCAAGAACATACTGAAACTAAGGACCCAATGGGTGAAAGGAATCCACTAGTGAAATCTCACATGCCTGGTGATGAAATCCATTGAAAAATACTTAAGTTTCGTGGCTGGAAATGTTGGAGCTTGTGCCGTTGTTGAACTAGGGTTCTTGAGATTTTTTTCTTCTCTCTTGCTTCTAATTTTCTAAGTTTTGATTTAATGATTTGACTTGGATATGTTTTAATCATGTTTCTAGGATTAAACTGACTAAAATCTGATGATTTAGGGCCAAAATGACGTAACTTAGGGTTTAAATGGAGTAAGAAAGGTCAAAAGGACCCCTGGGAAGGTTGCTATCAAGACTCACGATGGCCTGGACTGACGGTCTGTCGTGCACCCGATGCCCCGTCGTTTGGTCCGTCGTGAGGGCCTGTTTGACAGGACTTTACTAAAATGGGCATAACTTTTTACTCGAGGGTCTGATTTTCGCTAGGTCGGTATCTATGGAAAGATAATTCAATTATATATCTGTGGGTCGGTCATGGGAGACCTAATTCATTTTTTTCTACGATTTATCTTCATTTAAATTTGACCTAAGTGCATTTCCTTTTAACTGGCTGCAAATTTTCCACCTACGCTCAGACATATGGACCGTAGGTCCACTTACGAACCATGTTGGTCATCCATATCTCTTGTTAGAGAGTGGTTGAAGAGAGTCTTGGTTGACAATCACGCAGTACGAACCGTCTATTGACCTACGGACCATAAGTCCGTCCGTCGTCCACGACTTAACTAATTATTCTAGGCTGAAACTTTTGGGAGTTTCTGATCCCATCGACGGTTTTGCAGGACGGACCGTGGTTCATGCTACGGATTTGTAGCACCTTCAGATTTTTCTGAAAAATTTATTTTTGGTTTGTTTTGGCTACGGGGTGTTACATGCATATCGTAGGTCTTTCTATACACCATAGTCACCAATTTCTTTAACAAATTTTACACCATAAAATATCACTAAGCCAGGGACCTTCATATGATACATATATATGGATCGTACATACGATAACAGGTCTTCTCAATGAACAATAAAAATAAATACTAGATTTTATTTGAAAATTTATTTCTCCTTTCCCTACGCTTCTATCTATGGCCCATAAATGCTTGTATTGTCTTTAGATGGGAATCGTAGAGACAACCTGCACTAAAGACTTAAGTTTTTTTCTTCAAAATTTTGGGGTGTTACAAAGGGTGTTTTATTACTAGTTATTAGATGGATCTAGCAAATCATAACTTTTGGAAATAATAATTTTTTTGTTATTATTACTACTACTATATTTGTATGGAAAGATATCAACTTGTTTGTTGTTTTTATATGAATTCTCTTTTTCTTAGTGTAATTTATGTTATAGAAACATGACATACTTGAAGACATTATCATTAAAATGACAGCGGTTTTGTTGTTATAGAAATCCCATTAGGGAAAAATTTGAGGTTGAAAAAACTTTATCATAATGTAATGATTTTTTCAACTTGGTCCTGATTATGAGGAAATAAGAAACATTAAGGTGTAAGAAATCTAGTAGCAATGGAATGGTGTAAATATGAAATTGATTGCATGATCGGATAGATAACTTGTAAAGGAATCTACATGACTTTGCAATACCAAATATTGATAAGTAGATCTCTCGGAATCCATCTTAGTGTTAAGGGTATATTTTGGGCGTAGTGGGTTATGGGGTGTTGTAAAAATGGGGAATTTAATTTCCCCTAATAAGGTTTAGTCCCGATTTATTTCCACTGAAATGGATGGTTTTGTTGCTGACGAGATATGACTTAGAAAATCGTAGTTTTCAATGCCAGCTCCCTAGTCGGAAGGTGATGCTGCAGCTGGACTGTACATAAATCAAGTCATTACTTAAACCTCTACATGACCTTATTTGACACTTTTTGACTTTTAGAAATAAATAATGACCCCTGGGCTACCTAAACTTGTTACTACCATTCTTGAGGCTAAAGGTAAACTTTTCACTAGTAGAATTCACTTTTCTACCCATAAAACGTAGTAGAATGTGTCAATAATGATGGGGAAAGGTTTCTTGATAGATCCTTAGGTTTAGTTGACCATAAATTGACTAGTTTTTATAATGGTTTTGACCTAGGATTCATAGAATTATTAGTAATCTGAGAAATTAGTGATTATCTATTGATTCCTATTTATTATTTATTGTTGTAGACCACGAATAAGCGGAATGAATCCGTAAAGGGAAGGATAAAGTCTCTTCGAGTTCAATATTATTTCGAGGTAGGTGTTGGTTATGATTCTATGATTGTGTGATGTATTCTTTTTTTATTTCATTGTGATACATGTATATGTATAAACGTAGCAATATTGATCACACAAGTCGTGAATGAAATAGATGAATTTTCATTGCAATGAAATCATGACTTAAATGTATTATCTTGATGATATACTTGTAATTGTGATAAAGGTTTGTGATTGGAATGAATTGACACATTATGCCAAGATAACTTGGATCAAGTTGCCACTTTCTAGAACAACTATTCAATCGGATTACCACGTTCTTACACAAATATTGTATCGCGTTGCCATGTTCCGTAACAACTTTTGGACCAGATTGCCACTTTCTTGCACGTTTACTGTATGGGAGTTAGTTCCATAATAGGACTAATGATATGATATAAATGTGACAATATGTTGTTTGTTCTGTATGTTGATATTATATATATATATATATATATATATATATATGTATGTATTTATGTACGTATGTATATATATGTATGTATGTATGTATATATATGTATATATGTATGTATGTATGTATATATATATATATATGTATATATATGTATGTATGTATGTATATATATATATATATATATATATACATACGTACATAAATACATATATATATATATATATATACATACATACATACATATATATATATATATATATATATATATATATATATATATATGAGATTATAATGTTGTTTGACTTGTTTATGTTACACTAGTGGGATAGCCACGTGATCTTACCAGTACACAATAATTGTGTATTGATTCTACACTTGCTCTTATTTATGTTTAGTAAAAGGTATCTTCCAAAAGTCATTGACAAACCTCACTTAGGCGATCAGTGATCGAATTCAAGGGTGAGCCACTTCATTAGGGTTTCCATGAGATTCTCCTTCGTTTATTTCCACTTTTTTGGACTTAGACCATTGTTTAGTTAGTTGAATACTTCCATAGTATTCTCTTGTTTAGACTTAGTGATGGTATAATAGTTTTGGTACATTGACTTAAAAATCTATGTTTATTGTCCACAATATTTTCTTGTTCAATCATTGTTTAGTTATGGATAAACTTCATATTTAGTAATTTAACTTGCTGTTATAACTTAAATTCTCTTGCTTTAGAACAATTGTTTTAGTTGGATAGTAGTAGTGGTTGTCCCACAGGGTTGTAAGTATGGGAGTCAATGACAATTTGTCACGACCCAAAACCAAGCCGCGACTGGCACCCACACTTACCCTCCTATGTGAGCGAACCAACCAATCTAAACCTTAACATTTCAATGTATATCAACAGAAAAGTAATGCGGAAGACTTAAACTCAATAATAAAAACCAAATTCAATAACTATTAAATTTCAACATTTATTATTCCCCAGAATCTGGAAGTCATCACAACAAGAACATCTATGATCAAATCACTAAACTAAGAGTATTCTAAAAAGCTAACACAAGTAAAAGCTAGTCCGTGCCGGAACATCAAGGCATCAAGACATGAAGAAGAAGATCCAGTCTAAGCTAGAAGCGTTAGCTCACCCTGAAGATCCGGTGTGACGAAGACTGGCTAGAATTGCGGTTGAGTTGTAGATGACGGCACGTTTGCTGCACTCCACAAATAACAAAGAAGAAAACATAAAAGTATGGGGTCAGTACAAACACAAGTACTGAGTAGATATCATCGGCCAACTCAAAATAGAAGACAATATGTATCAAGTAATATTATAAAACAACCTACAATACTCAACATACGACATTTACCATTATCATAACTCTTGGTCATAACACCAAGCACATCAATGAGGACTCACGCCTCCCCATCATACTCATTTGGCAATTAGGTTCATTAGATTGAATTTATTAACATATTTCAAGATTCATTATCTTTATTCCCCTCGTGTCGGTACATGACACTCCGCTCCATATTCTATCCTGGTGTCGGAACCTGACACTCCGATCCTCATATACTATCCTGGTACCAGAACGTGGCACCCGATCCATATACTATGCTTAATATTTTTAGTATAGTAATATACATGCCTATGACTCAATGAATATTCCTAAGTGATTTGATATGGTCTTGTTGATTATGCATAAGTGTTTCCAAAGCAAGTTGCATACCTCTATGAAATGTCCCTTTTCATAGCATATTTCCAATGTATGTGTGCATATGGTCTCATACTTAGTACAAGTGGTGTACTAATCCCATTTCTTTTTTTTCCTAGAATTTAGGATCCGGTCATTGAAGCTCTTTGAAGACGACTTGAATAAGTCTGGAATATCTTATTCATCCAAGTAGTGTAGATCCTCACTTTTTGAGGGTCATGCAACTATCAAGCTATGGTGTTGTTCTAGTATTAAAGAATCTTATATTTCTTTCCTTTTCATTTAGTATGAAGCATTGTATACCGATGTGAGGCATTTTAAATTTGATGTATGGGCTATGCCAAATTCATACACTCTTATTAGATTGTTATCAAATGAGATGACTATAATGACTATTTTATCTTTTAAATATATATATGTGCAATAAAAGTAGAAGAGTAAGTAATGTTCCTATACGAAGGGTGTATGCATACTCGATATGTATATATACTATGTGTATGTAGACGTCTATGCAAATCTCCAATTAGATGTATTGAAAGAGTTTTGAATTTCTGCTAAATTTGACCTATGAATATAATGATGTTATGAAAGAGGTTTGTCTTAGTCCTCAAAGAGGACTACAACATCGTTTACGTCTAGGGTGTATTCCCAGAAGTGACAAACTTTGTATTAGAGCATTACGTGGAATAATCTTTGAGTCATTTTCTCTCTCAACCACCTCTATGTAAGTTTGTATTCATCATTGTAAAGAGCTCCACACTTATGGATAGGAACCTATGTGATGCTTAGGAAACTCTCACTTTATTTGAAGTCCAATATCGTGCCTTTGTAGTGTTAGATCTATGTGCTTTTGCATCTAATCCTATTATTGTGATTATAGTCAATGAATACTCGAAGGAACGCGGTACGAAGACATGAAAAAGAGATTGCCAATGTGGGAGTCCCTCCCCGCTGTGATCAATTTCCCTATTTTGAGGAAGATGTGAATGATGACTGAGCTCCAGTAAATCCTCCTCCTTTGACGGATGATAACATTAGGTTTGCTCTCTTCCAAATATCGCAAGCCGGTAGTACCCAAGCACAAGACACCACTACTCAATATCAATCCATGATGTCCCAAGCTAAACTGGAGGTTTTACCACAGGCAAATCAACAAGTTTGTAATATGGCCTCTCGTCTAAGGGATTTCACTAGGATGAGTCGTCCTACTTTCTATGGGTCCAAGGTTGAAGAACACCCTTATGAGTTCATTGATGAAATCTACAAGATCCTCCATGCTATGGGGTTGTCTACTAGTGAAAAGGTCGACTTAGCCACTTACCTACTCAAGTATGTGTCCTAAAAACATTATATGTCGAATGGAGGAGAAAATAGGTTGTTAAGGGGTGGACTGGTGACTTAGGAAGTGTTCATGAATACATTTCTTGATAGATTGTTTCTTCAGGAGAAGAGGGAATCCAAGGTGGTTGAGTTCATCAACCATTTCAAAGGAGATGTGAGTGTTCTTTAATACTCTTTGAAAGTCACTAAATTGTTAAAATATGCTCCTTCTTTGGTTTTGACCCTAAGGATGAATTCCTTTGTGACCCGAGTATCAGATGACTTCCATGAAAAGTTTTATTCAGCTATGCTACATGACAATATGACAATTTCTTGTCTTACGGTTCATCCTCAACAAGTGTAAGAGGCAAGAGCTAAAAGGAAAAGTAGATATGCCAAGAGGGAAAGATCCTTTGATGGTGGTTCTTCTTAGAGTAGGCTTGCGATTCAAGACAAGCCTAGATTCAAGAAGAGGGTGTCCAATAAAATTCCTTCCAAGTTCCCAAAGTCTAGTTATTATAGGGAGTCTAACCCTAAGCATAAAAAGGGAAAGGGTACTAGTTCACCAAATGAGAAGCCAACATGTGGAAAGTGTGGCAAGAAACACTATGGTGATTTCTTTAAAGAAACAATAATAATTTTGTTGTTGTAAAAGTGGGCACAAGGATAGGGGTTGCTCGAATATGAAGGGCCAAGACAAGGGTAGTTATCAAGTGCAAGCTAGTGGTTCAAATAATGCTCCAAAGAAGAATCGCTTTTATGCTCTTCGCTCTAGGGGTGAGCAAAAGATTTTTCCCGACGTGGTGACCGATATGTTGAAAGTCTTCTCTATTGATGTTATGCTTTACATGATCCGCGATCTACATCATTTTTTTTTACTCCCTTCATAAATAAGAAGTTTGAAATCTTACCCGACATTCTAAATGAAATTGTTATGGTGTCTACCCCGGTGGGTAAGTCGGTTGTTGCTAAAATAGTATATAAAAATTGACATATAAGGATGTCCAATAGAGTTACATATGTTGAAATAGTAGAACATGATATGTTTGATTTTGATGTCATATTGGGTATGTATTTGTTGCATGCTTGGTTTGCGTCTATAGATTATGGAACAAGGCTAGTGAATTTTAACTTTCCAAATGGCCCATATTAGAGTGGAAGAGGGGAAAATCTATTCCTAAAGGTCGCATCATCTCTAGTTTTAAAGCTTGTAAAATGTTCTCGAAAGGGTCTTTATACCATATAGTAAGGGTCCAAGATTTAGACTCCAAAATTCCTCCCTTTTAGTTGATTCCCGTAGTGAAGGAATTTCTTGAGGTCTTTCCTAATGATCTTCCCGGTATTCCTTACGAGTGAGAATTTTTTTTTGTATTGACTAGTTACTGGATATAAATCCTATTTCAATTCCTTCTTATCGGATGGTTTTGGTTGAATCGAAAGACTTGAAGTCTTAGATCAAGGAAATTCAAGACAAGGGTTTCATTTGCCCTAGTATTTCTCTATGGGGTGGTCCGGTTTTATTTTGAAAAAGAAGTATGGGTCATTTGGAATCAACTCCAAAGGGCAAGCTACTTTTCTAAGATTGACTTGAGATTAAGGTATCACCAACTTAGGAAGAGAGGTGAGGATGTACTAGTGACAGCAGTTCAGACTAGATATGGTCACTATGAGGTCATTGTAATTTTCTTTGGTCTTACAAACACCCGGCAGCGTTTATGGATCTCATGAATAGAGTATTTTAGAGTTACCTAGATTCACTTGCCATTGTTTTCATTGACGTCATATATTCGAAAAATGAGGGTGATCATATGAACCATTTAAGGGTGGCTTTACAAGTATTTAAGGAGAATCAATTATTTGCCGAGTAGTGAAGATGTGAGTTTTTGTGGTTGAATTTCTTGGTCATATTATCTATAGTGAGGAAGTTGAGGTTGATCCAAGTAAAATCGAGGCGGTCAAGAATTAGACTAGACGATTGACTCCAACCGACATTAGGAGTTTCTTGGGTCTAACAGGTTATTATAGGAGGTTTGTGGATAATTTTGCGTCTCTTGCATCTACCTTGACTACTTTGACAAAAAAGAGTAAGAAATTTGAATTGGCGGAGGCATGTGAAAAGAGATTCCAAATGCTGAAGAATAGGCTTACATTCGCTCTGGTATTGACCCTACGTGAGGGTACAAAGGGTTTTGTAGCATATTGTGATGCATCCCGAGTCGGGTTAGGGTGTCTTCTCATGCAACATTGGAAAGTTATAGCCTATGCCTCTAGGCAACTCAAGGTGCATGGGAGAAATTATTGACTCATTACTTTGAATTAGCGGCGGTGGTATTTGCTCTTATTATACGGAGGCTCTACTTGTATGGGGTCCATGTGGATGTGTATACAAACCATAAAAGTCTTCAATACATATTCACTTAAAAGGAGTTAAATCTTCGACAAAGGAAATTGTTACTATTGTTGAAAGAATATGACATGACTTTCCTTTATAATCCTGGTAAGGCCAATGTGGTTGTGGATGCTTTAAGTCGTTTGTCCATGGGAACTGCATCCCATGTATAGGAATCCAAGAGAAACCTAGTAAAGGATGGTCATAAGTGTTGTACATTATAACTCCAAGTCATCTTTTGAAGTAGAGGTGAAGTCCAAACAACACCTTGATCAAGCATTGATGGTGTTAAAGGAATAGGTACTTGGAAAACTCAATGAGTCATTCTCCTTAGGGGGGGGGATGGTTTCTTGAGGTACCAATGAAGGTTATGTGTCCAAATACAGATGGTTTGAGGAGTTTGATTCTTGAGGAAGCTCATGGGTCCATTACTCCATTCATGAGGGTTCGACGAAGATGTACCACGACCTTAGGGAAGTATTTTGGTCAGAAGGTTTGAAGAAGGACAAAGAGGAATTTGTTATTAAGTGTCTGAGTTGCAAAGAAATGAATGCCGAAGATCAAAACTAGTTTATTTACTAGTCCAAGTCCCTACTAGGAAGTTAGAAAACATCAATATGGATTTTGTAGTAGGGTTGTACCGGACTAACAAACAATATGACTCTATATGGTGATTTTTGATAGGTTGACCAAGTCCGCTCATTTTATGCCCGTCAAGTCTACTTATTCAGTGGAATATTATTCAAGGATCTTCATTGATTAGATTGTGTGTATCCATGGTAATCCATTATCCATCACATCGCATAGGGGTAAGCAATTCACATCTACTTTTTGAAGGTCATTTCAAGAAGGGTTAGGTACCAAGGTGAAGTGAAGCACCACTTTTCATCCCCAAATGGATGGTAAAGCAGAGCCTACAATTCAAACCCTTTAGGATATGCTGATAGATTGTACTATCGATTTCAAAGGAAATTGGGATAAACATTTGCCTTTAGTGGAGTTTGCTTATAATAATATTTTTCATTCATCCATATCCATGGCTTCGTATGAAGCCTTGTAAGGTAGGAGGTGTAAGTCTCTTATTCAATGGTTTAAAGTGGGTGAGCCTTCACTTCATGGTATCGATTTGAGCTATAAGACTTTGGATAAAGTTCATAACATAAGAAACCAGTTGAAAACTTCCTATTGTTGGCAAAAGCCTTATGCCGATCATAGAAGAAGAGATTTACAGTTTGAAGAAGGAGATAAGGTGTATTTGGAAATTTCACCTATGAAAGGGGTGGTTAGATTTTTGAAGAAATGGAAGTTGATCCCTCGTTATGTGGGTCCCTATAAAATATTGTAATGGTTCGGTAAAGTTGCCTATGAATTGAAACTCCCTAGTGAATTGGCTTCGAATCATCCGGTTTTCCATCTTTCCATGCTTAAGAAGTGTATCGGTGATCCCGAGTCTATTCTTCCTATTGAGGGTCTTGGTGTGAAGGATAATCTTTATTTTGAGGTTGTTGAAGTTCAAATTATTGATATACAAGTAAGGAAATTGAGGAATAAAGAGGTGGTTTCCGTAAAGTTGTTATTGAGGAATCACCTAGTTGAGGGTGCAACATGGGAGGCCGAGGCCAACATGAAGTGCAGTTACCCTCTTTATTTGGTAACTAAGGTTAGTATTTCTTACTAATAATGAAAATAATAACTAAAAATTGATTTTTCTAGATTTTTAGTGAAGTTATGCAAAAGGTGCATTTTTGATGTCATTAGAGTGAGCATTATAGTGAAGTATGCTATTAATCTGAAATTTTTGTTGTTTGAGTCATGATGTGCATTTTGATATGGTGAGTTTTTATGAAACTATATGTATCATGTTAATAAGTTGAACTTTAGCATACTTGACTCATACATTCTATGTTGAACTCTTGATGCTGTTAGAAGGATATTCTTCATAATATAATGTGGAATCTTATGTGTGGTAACTGAAGCTTTTTGAATTGCCTTTTGTAAGTGATATGATTTATATTTTGAGTCATGTTGTTATGTGTTGTTGGTTGTCAGGCTGCTAGTCTTGAGTCTATTTCTTCCTTCAAAAGAACGTTAGTGTCATTCGAGGACGAATGTTCTAGATCCTGACATAAGTATCATAAGGTGTAGACACTGTTTTAAGGTCTTTTTTAATGATAATAAGTCATTTAGTAAGTCTCGAAACCAAAATGTCCAAGAACGTCCATGACGTCCGAAATCTAGTTAAAAGGAGGTACTATCGTGCCATAGCCTATTTGATTAGCTTTTAGGAGTCGGAAACTCATGAAATTCGGTGGAAGGGCGTCTAAAATGTGTTGAAGTTGATCTATGGTCGAAAAATTTGGGTACGACTCCCCAAGGAACAACCAAGGTCCCTTGAGGAGGACCCTTGCAAGAGTGTGCGAAAGCTGTCAAAAGACAGTGGCATCAACAGATGCCACAGATGGTCCGTTGGTGAATCGAGGGGCGTCGATGCCACCTTAGATTATAATATATCCAAGATTATTGATGGGTAATGTTTCATAGTATTTGACCAAGATAACGGATGTGCGCATGGAAGTGCATAGTGTCTATCGATTGACCCACGATCCATCGATGGTGGTGTCGTATGTGGTCACTGTAGTTTCCTGCTCGTTTTTAACTAGTTCTAAAAAATTAATGAAAGTTTACTTTGTTATTTATGGGTTAATGGAAGACTAATTAATTTATTTAATACAACGTATAAAGACTACAACCCCATTAAACTAATCAAAACTCACAAACCCAAACTCTCTTCCTTCTCTCTTCTTTCTCTCTCTAATGAAGACTCCATTGAAGACAAGGCTAGGGGAGGGTTCTAGGTATGCAATTAACAAGGACATCAATTACAAAGGTATGTGATCTAATTCACCTTTGAGACCTCTTTCCTCAAAGGGTTCAACCAAATTGATTTCCAAAAATTGTGTTTTCAAGTGGGTTTCATCCAATCTCAAAATTGGTGTTATTAGTTGATTGGTTTATGATTTATTTTGTATAATATGGATAGATTAACATGTATTATAACTTAATTATGATGTATTTTAATGGATTGGTATAGTTGTAGAATATGACCCTTATCCCTTAACCCTAGATTATGATCTTTATATGAATTATGTTATATTGGTTCAATTGACTTGGTTATTTGTTTAATTACTAGTAGATGAAGTTGTTATACAAATTATGAATGAATTTGGGCGATTTATAGTGTTTTTAAAGATAGTACTTGAGAAGTAGATGTAGGTTATGAAGTATGTTGTGAGTTTGACCTAAGTATCTTGTCTTAAGCTATAACCTAGTATTGAATTGTGATGTCGTGATTCCTCTAGTAATGTTATAATGTTGGGAATTAAAGTGAGATGATGTTATACACTAATTGGGTTGAATTAAGGGTTGATGGTAAGACCTTGATTGATGAGTTATGAAGGATACTTGGTAAGTCTTATCATCCCTATCATTTACTTCAAATTTGGGTTATTGTGATTAAGTCATGATGTCGTATTGGAGTATGACTTGATTATGGATTAATAGGGTGGTATGATGCTGAATTTAAATGTCTTAGACTATGATTTATTAGGTGTTATCTTAAGATGTGAATCCTATAAGGATGGTGAATGATTTGTCAATGTGTTTTATCATGATGTGAAAATGTTAATGTGCTAACCTCACTTATGTGAATTATAATGAAAGGACAATAATCACTCTATCCTTAATGAGCTATGACGATGATAATGATTTTTTTACAAGGGTTAGACCCTATTACCCACAATTAGCTATGATGATTAATAAATATATTAAAGACATTTCAAAAAGGAATTCTAGCTTAGCACCTATGAACTAGAGTGAGGAGTATCCATTCCCACATAGGGAAGACAGGATCAATAATATACCTTTGAGATTGGATAATACAATGCATGTAGCATAAAGAGGGTCCCAACTATATCTCCTAGTTCTTGAACTATGTTGCCCCTGTTGAAATACTAGCTAGTGGATCTAGGTAGTTGTTACGTTCAGGTTTTGGTACTACCTTGGCAAGTAGCCTGCTTTTTGATGTAGGGTTCCATGACACAAGATTCCACATTTGGTCATGTTCTCTATGTCAGTTAAGGCATGATTTTCCCAGAAGGTAAAATGAACTAAAGAAATGAGCTCTAACATAGGTGACCTAAGGGGTTTAGCTTAGTCTATAAAGAGGTATGAGACTCCAACTATACATTGCACTAGTTGGCCTAAAAGGAAGTCTTAAGAGGATTTTCTTATGTATGCATATGCATACAAATGAAAATGATATTATTATGATGATCATACATGTTAATTATAATGTCTGATGTCCATTACACTTATGGACATGTATTTTGTCTATAAAGTTAAAATTTTGATATTTTGTACTCTTAATGTTATGTTATGAGAAGTGGTATATTGGTCATGATTCTTATTTAGTTAATTGATTGAGTAGGGTTATGGCGATTTGTTTACTTGACTATGCTTTATATTGTTAGTGGAGTAATATATATGCCTATGACTTAATGATTATGCCTAAGTGATTTCATATGG
This sequence comes from Solanum arcanum, assembly GCA_027789145.1. Lineage (NCBI taxonomy): Eukaryota > Viridiplantae > Streptophyta > Magnoliopsida > Solanales > Solanaceae > Solanum > Solanum arcanum. The sequence continues at coordinate 35,480,546 of CM050943.1, forward strand.
TCTTTTTGGTTATGTATAGGTGTTTTCAAAGCAAATTTCATACCTCAATGAAATGTCCCTTTTCTAAGCAAGCTTTCAACATATTCGTGAATATGGTCTCATTCTTAGTACAAGTGGTGTACTAACCCTATTTCTTCTTTTTCCCCAACATTTTAGATCGGTTCATTAAAGTGTTGTGAAGAAAACTTGAGGAAGCCTTGGATCTCTTATTCATCCAAGTAGGGTAGGTACTCACTTTCCGAGGGAAGTTCCACTATCAATCTATTGTTTTGATCTAGTATTATTTCTTCCCTTTTCATTTAGTATGAAACATTGTATATCCCATGTGAGGCATTCTTACTTTGATGCATGGGCTATGCCCAAGTTCTTACACTCTAATTAGATGGTTATGATATGAGACAATTATTATGACTATGTTATTTTTTTATAGATATCTATGTGCAATAAAAGTAGAAGACTAAGTAATCTTTATATACAAAGGGTCTAAGTAAACTCAATATATATATATACTACATGTATGTAGAGGTCTATGTAAGCATCCAATTAGAAGTAATGAAAAAGTTTTATATTTTTGCTAAATTGACCTATGAATGTAATGATGTAAGCTAAGAGGCTAGTATTTGTCCTTATAGAGGAAGACGATGCCGGTTACGTATAGGGTGTATTCCGAGATGTGACATCCTCGAATGTGAATAAAAATGTAAGGAACATCCTAGCGTACTTTGGAGAGGATAACATAGAAATCCCTATCCCAGGTAGAGCGGGCATCCAAGGGAACCTCAGTCACTAGACTCCACCCTAATTCGACAAAGCGGGCATAGAAGGTACAATCATTCTCCTCCACATTATGATGTGTCTTTGCCCTCTCGCCGCAAAAGAAATTACTTCAATAGTCATTGAGCCTCTTGCGACTAGTGGCATCGGGAAACAAGAGGAAGGGGAGATATGACCATTTTTGCCAGGCATTTGGGATAACCTCTGATTAATAAGAAAAGTTAGAAAAATATAGACCAGGTAGGGAAGCCAAAAACGTAAAAAGAATTTATTTGAAAAAATGAGCCAACTATAAGTCTGGACCATGCCCTTGTAGCGGTAATCATCCTGCTAGAACACGATGGAGGTTGCTGTAGTGGCCTTTGTCTAGGACGAACTCCACAATAGAAGTGATAAATTTTTGTCTAATAAATCCCATTTCATTAGGATTTAAGCATATTAGAGTATATAAACTACCCTTGAACATGAATTAACAGTTTTTTAGGCATAACTCCTAAATTGTGTCTAAATTTAAGTTTATGGATTTTTTTTTCCAAATTCTCCAACCCATTTTCGTATCGATTTAACCTTACTTTCATGTAATTGTTTCACCCTAGTTATAGTATAAACGTTCGGGACGTAAGTGAAGTAACATGCTACGGCTTTCTAACAGATTAGAAACCTAGTTCACATTTGAAAAATAGCTACCAAAAACTTTTCAAGATTCGATTAGTTAAGTTGCATGAAATCAATTAAATAAAGCTAGGATATAACAACAATAGAGATAACGAGAAACTTACTAAAATAAGACAATTTGGAGGAGGAAGGATTTAATATAAAAATTGATATTTGGAGGAGAGTATAGGGATAACAGATGTTCTTGATACTTTTCCCCTTTACCGTCTCCTTATTTCCTACTCCAATAGAAGATCTCCCACGATAGAGGCAAGGATACCTCTCCAGTTGGCAAAAATGTGGGTCAAATGTTTACTTAGTGGACCTAGTTTTATGTATTGCAGACTAGACTAGACTAGCCTAGCATTGAAATCCAACACTCTCTTTGTGTAGTGAGTTTTACCCCTTCAGTCTAGCGTGTTATTATTATTTTAGAATATAAAAATGTACAGGGGTCGTTAAATCATTCCATTCTATGTAAGAGTTGTATTGCTAGTAGGAAGAATCCCATAGTAAGAGTGTGTTATGATCGAGCTTTAGTCATTCGAGGATGAACGAATAGTAGGTTGTTTTCTATTTTAAGGAACAAAACCGTTGTTGTTTGAGAAGAGAAATTCACAAAAAAGTCATGTCATTGCCCCGCTACAATTCTTAACATACAAAAGTGGGATCAGTGAGGAAGAATATGAATTTCAAGAGATCCTTATTTTTTCATGTTTTCCAAAATAACCTAAAGGTCGTAAATTGCTATAGGAACCCCACAAAAATTATTTTAACTTAGATAAAGAAGAAGAGGAAGATTTCTAGAACAAGGATGGTTGAATATTGAGAGATCTTTGCAAAACTCACCATGGCGAATCTGGAAAAGCTAAAAAAAAGACCAAACTCCGTACAAATTTCTTGGTGCCCATGTAGGTTAAGTTTTGTGCATACTGTAGTTTTAACTCCTTTTATACCATGAAATATATGAAATAAACAATATGAGTTATGTGTAGAATTTCGTGTAGTGAGTAAATTCCTTGTAAAGTTGCTATAATTTAATGTTTATGGGGTTAGTTTTGTGTTGAGACTGTAACCAATTGAGGTTTTTATTAGTGTTCTTGAATGGGGTTCTTGTTATGTTGTGGTACTAGTACAAGGAAGCATTTGATACACTATTTTCGAACATTGTTGTGCTAATTTTGAAGAAAAAATTGTATTTAGCTTAAAGAAAACTAGTAACGGGACATTACGACGATATAGGATTGGACATGTGTAATCCCAAAAGAAAAAATTGAGGAATCCATATATAATAAAACATATGACTAGGTTAGGCAAGTGACTCAATGATGGTTTGATATACACTTGTTTTGTTTCACTGTAATGCTTGTATATGTATGCGTGTTGCAATAATTGTCTTAGATATTGAAATGAAATATGTGAATTATAGATGCCATGAAAGTTTTGCTTAGATGTGTGATATTGATGTCTTATTGTGATGTGTCATTGAAATTATATGGCCACATTTTGGCATATTAACTTGGATCTGATTACCACATTCCGACATACTAACTGCAATATGGTGCCACATTACGACATAAAACAAGGATCACATCGCAACATTTCGGTATGATTACAGGGATCAGAAGTCATGTTCAAGCATTAAAATTGGATCTGATCACCAAGTTCATGCATGCTAACAGTTTGACTTTGGATCTCATGAGAGGGCCAACTACTTGTGATAAAATGCTTATGGTGAAATATATTATGCTAAATATCGTAGGGTGTGTAGAAGTATCTATATGTTGGGGTGTTTAGTTTACATTTAATGGAAGCTTAAGGGCGGTATTGGTACTGATAGTATATAATCTGGCAAGTGTGTTTAAGATTTTATTTTTATGGAACTTTTAGTGTGGTAGTGGTACTTGTAGTATAGATTGTGGCTTGTATTTTAAGTTATGAACTAATGGAGTCTAAGGTATTGTAGAGGTACTCGTAGTATTCAAGGTGGTTATAATATAAGATTTAAACCTCGTAGGAAAAATAAAGGTTGTAATTGGAAAACATTCTAAGAAAAGTGTATGTGTGGAGAAGAAAGGTGTCCAAAAACGATCATTTATTGTTCAGGTCATATATTGTGAGGTGGCTATCAGGTTGACCGATGATGCCTACCAGTATGTGTGGTTGTAGTAGTACTTCTTTAGCTATATCTTTTTACATAGTCTAGATGAAGGATTGATGATGTTTCCTTAGGTGATGATGTATAAATCCTTTAGCAGCTTTGACTTTTCATTTGGAATGGTGGAAGCTGCCTCTTTTGTTTAATTGGACCTATTATTCTCCCAATGACTCTTGTACTTATTAGATTAGGTCCTTTGGGATTAGTAAACTATTTTGTATAATTTAGGAAAGTTTTATGTAGAATCGGTTAAATCTTAAACTTCCTTAGCTTGCCTTAATTTTCTTTAAATTTCCCATATTTTCTAGTTTTAGTGTTATGAGGGTTCTCCTACATAGGTTTTAGAGTAGGTGTTTGCACGGCCCCGTGGTTTGGATCGTCAGAAAGTTGTATTACAACCTAGGTAACTGATCTCCCCGTAGAAGATCAAATATGGAATAGACTCTTGTGGACGTGTATGTTGACGTCCACATCTAATCTATGAGAGGCTAGAAAGAATTTTAGGAAGTCATTCCATTCATTTACTCCTTTAGTGAGAAGTATCACTTGTTATATGGGTTAAGTCAAATTGGAATATCCCTATTTAAATTGCTATCTTAACGATGAGGACTGTCGTTGTTGATACGACAAAAGGACACCAATAAGTTAATTGGAACACGAAGGTTCTAATTTGTATCTAGTCATAGGGCCTATAAAGAGCCTAAATAATCATAATCGGTTTTCTTTGAGACAAACTAATTGATATACTGAAATTGCATGTGCATTATAATAAGTATGAATGTGTGTTTCGTGTTGGTGGTAAATAATTGGAATGTGTGCTTGTTGTTGTATTGATTTGTTGTTGTATATTGTGTGTTGAATGATGTATCTGTGAATACGATAGTGTGTTGATATCTTTAATCCTAGAATAAATAAAGGAATGAAGTCGGGGTAATGAACATTATTTAAGATAGTATGCTGAGTGTCTGAAGTTGATGCGAGTAGAGTTATGGTTGGATAGTCAAAAATGTATACATGTTTTTAATTTCTAGGTGTATCTTGTGGATGTGTTAGTTGTAGTGTAATGTTATTTTCCACTTTACAACTCAAACCTTCTATACAATAGTCGAATAAATAAAGAAGCCTTATTGGATGGTTAAAAGGAACGTCGGAAAGTTATTGGGAAGTGAAAAAGTACACAGAAATTTTTTAGCTAGGTTCGGGTCCCACCTATGCCCCTACCACGATATTAATCATGTCGACACGGTGCCGCTACACTGTGATTATTCCATTAAATAGATTCTAAGGGAGGTAGAACCTCAATAGAATTTTTCTGTTTTATCAAGTATTCAATGGACAACAGAGAAAGGATCCAAGCCAATCCATGCAACTCCTAAGCCAATGTTTAACAATAGTAGTAATTCGAAGTGATTACAATTATAAATTAGTTGCATAAAACAATGGAAATAAATCCTCAATGTGATGCAAAACTTACTAATGTCGAAACGGAGATTTTAAACTAACCATAAGAAATAAAAACCTAGGAGTGAGCAAAGGAAGGGGAAGATGATTAGGACTTTGGGACAGGGTAATGTCGATGTTTGAGTCAAATTTCTCGTGACGCTTTCCCCCTTACAAGTTTCATTGAACATGTTAAAGTTCTTTAAAATATAGTTGCTTGAGCCTAGGAATAGCCTAGTCGGAGACTACACAAGAGAAGATAGCCTTCACCATCTTCTACATCCTCGCATTAGGCAATCCCACTCCATACACTTTCTCCTATTCTTGCGCAGTTGATTCTGAAGAATCTAAGCCTCCAGGGAAGTGCTAGGTTGGACCAGAGTAGGTTCACTATGAAAAATTCCCTTCCTTCCCTGGACAGGAGTTAAATTTTCCACCACTCATGCTCCATAAAGTGTGTCCTCGCTGTCAGAATCTTCAGTCACTATGTTGCTACTAGTCGTGCTAATCCTCTTCCTTTTTCTAGTAGAATTAGAACAACCCCGTATCAAATGAGGGTTGATAAGGGGACCCATAGACAATGCCTCATTATCATTAAACAAGGTCACCCCTGCCCGCTTCCATAGGGAAGTGATAAGTGTGAGAAAAAGAATACCTTGTTGTTTCCCTGGTAGATGATATTCCATAAGGAGATAATCAATGCCTTCAAACTCAGGTAAACGACATGTATAGAACACGCCACGCCAGAGCCCAAGGGAAGTTTATATTGGTGCATTTTATTGATGGGAGAATCCTCATGGATACAATGTGTAGCTACCTCTTAGCATTAGGTGAATAATTGGTTCAAGTAATACCCTCTACAGTAGCACAGTAAAACGAATACTATCTTGCGGGATCTACAATAGTGTCCCACAGAATCTCTAGGTTAATCTCCCTAAGCGTGTTTGCAAATTCCAGGTTTGGGACCTCTTTCACCTCAAGTACCTCATTGATAGTAGTGTTAAATCCCCGAGTGAGAATAACTAGGGAAGGAACATCCACCATATTGTTGTGGATGACCCATAGAAAATATCTTACTCAGTCAGCGGACGCCACCCAAACAAGACAAATTGCGCATAGAAAGCAAAAGCCTTCTCCTTCACCTTATGAAGTGTCAACTACCTCTCACATCAAAAACTAATAGTGCTATAGTTATGGAGCCTCTCTCGGAAAATGACATCAGCAAACCAGATGAAGAGGGGGGGGGGGTTATGATTATTCTAACATGCCATTTGGGATAATTTTTAAAAAATAATAAAAATTGGAACTATATAGACAAGGTAGTGAAGCGAAGAATGAAAAGAGATGATTTTTTGAAAAAGGGAGCATGCTACTTATCTGGGCCATCCCGCTACAGAGTGATGCAAGCCACTACACCGACCTTTATCTCAGACGAACTACAGATGCAAAATTGTGTCTTTTCATCCAAAAAATCCCCGTTGTATCATAGTTTTTGCATGTCAAATTATATCAACTACCATAGACCACGAATGAACAATTCTTTCGACCAAATATCCTAAATTCTATCTAAATTTGAGTTGACTCCATGAAAATTTTTTAACTGCGCCCACCCATTTTTGGTATAGATTTAACCTTGATTCTCATAATCCTTACGCCAAGGTTGTGTATAAACATTGGGGATATAAGAGAAGTAACCATGCCACGACTTTCTAACACATTAGCAACCTAAAATTTTTCAAATATGACTACCCAAAACTCTTGTAGATTCGATTAGTTAAGTTGCATGCAATAATTGACATCAAGCAAGGATTTGACAAGAATGGAAATAACAAGAAACTTACCAAAATTGAAAATATTCGAAGGAGTGTCTATTTGACAGAACAATTGAATGTTGAAGGAGAGTATAGAGAAACTAGGAATTTCGGTTCCTTTAATCCTTTTGCTGTCTCTCGATCTCCTGCTCCAATGGGAGATCTCATACTACAGTGGCAAGAATGCCTCTCTAGAAGGCAGGAACTTAGGGAGAATTTTGACCTAGTTTTTTGGCATTGTTTGTCGAACTACCCTCGCCTTTAAACCCAACACTCTTTCCATGTAGTGAGTTTTTCCCTTTGTTCTATCTGGTTTCTATTCTTTTAGAATCTCAAAATCTGTAGGGGTCACAAACTTTTTTCATTTTTTGTAGGATTCGTATAGCTAGTAGGAAGTGTACTGAAGTTAGAGTATGTTATGACCGAGCTCTAGTCATTTAGGGACAAACGTGTACAAAATTGTTATCTATTGTAACGACACTAACCATAGTTATTTGAAAAGAGAAAAATTCGCAACAAAAATTCATGTCATTGCCCCACTACTACGGGGAAGGTGCCGTTGTTGTGGCAGCTTACCTAGCTAAAGCGGAATCGGCGAGGTAGAATATGAATTTTGAGAAATCCTTGTATTTCCATATTTCCCAAAATAACATATAGGTCTTAAATTAACGTAGGATCCATAGGAAAATTAAGTTAATTTCGGGAAAGAATGAGAGGCAGCTTCCTAGCATAAGGATGGTTGAATCTTGCAAGATCTTGGCAATACTCACAATAACAAAATTAGAAAATCTAGAAACGAAATCAAACAAATTAAAAATTGTTTGGCACCCAGGTAGTTTAGTTTTATGCATTTAGTAGTTGTAAATACTTTCCTACAATGTAATATATGATTTCAACTGTATCATCTATGTGTATACTTTCGTGCACCGATTAAATTCCATGGAAAGTTTCTATAATCTAATGTTTATGCGGTCAGTGCCGTGTTTAGACGGTAACTAATCACGATTTCTTAGTGTTATTGAATGGGTTTTTTGTTATATTATGGTACCAGTAGGACGAATTATTGTTTAATATATTATTTTCTAACGTTGTAGTGATAATTGCGATAATGAGTTGTAGTTAGTTTATGGGAAACTATTAATGAAACATTGCGAAGTACTTGGATTGGACTTGTGTAATTTCGTAAGAAGAAATTGAGGGAACCCATGCATAATTAAGAATGTAACTAGGTGATGGTTGTGACTCTTTGATGGTGTGATATACACTTGTTTTGTTTTGTTGTGCTACCTGTATATGTATGCACGTTGCAATAATTGTCCTGGATGTGGTAATGAGATATGTAAATTATCGATGCTATAGAAGTTTTGGTTAGATGTGTGATCATTATATCTTAATGTGATATTATATTGGTGTTTGATTGCAACATTCTAGCACACTAACATTGATCAGATTGCCATGTTCCGGCATACTATCTGCGATCGGTGGCCTTGTTCTAGCATAAAACATGGATCGGATTTCCACATTCGGGTATGCTATCTAGGATTAGTTTCCATGTTCCACCATAAAAATTAGATCAGATCTCCATGTTCTGTCATGCTAAAAATTTGACTTTTGGTGTTGTGAGAGGGCCACCTACTTGTGATAAAATGCATACAGTGAAGTATCTTATGCTCAATATTGTGGGGTGTGTATACGTAGCTATATGTTGTTGTGTTTTATTTACGTTTTAATTGATGCTTAAAGGTGGCAGTGGAAGGAGAGGAATCACCGCCCAATGGTGCTTTTGCGAAAGTATGGTCACCTGTGGCTAATACCTTCTCGAGACGATTGAACCTGAAATCCATTTCCATTTCCCTTTTTAGGTTGGCATAATATAGAAAGAGAGTGCCATTAAAGAACATATACCTATCAGTTTTTGAAAGTTTGGAACCCTTACTCAACATAGGGACAAAAAATACGACATACCCTTTTTTTAGAGCGTATAAGGGGAAAATAGGTCTTTCATCGTTAGCCGCTTTTCTGTATTTCCTGCCTGAGTTGTTGACCATAACCTGACCTCAAATGGTAGACCCCACGCTGAATGATTCTCCACAAAAAAATCTACATGTGATGTTCCCAAAATAGATTCATGTGATTTAGTAAATTAGAACTCATTGTTGGGTGCAATCAGGGAACAACTATCAACTAGTTTGAAAAGTTCTTCCATTTAGTAATGGAATTCATGCGTTGTCACCTTCTAAAGGAATGGTAGAGAGGCTTGAGAAGGTTGACAGTCCTTTAGTGAAGACCTAACGAGAGGCTGAATTCAAACACACCCAAAATCCACAAGAATCATCCGAACATCTATGGAGCGTAGCAAAGAACCTTGACTAAACCTATCGCCACCTCACTCAATCCTAGAGAGGAAAATGGAGTCGATGCGCTGCAAGAGAGAAAAGAAGCACTTCTTGTAACTAAAACAAAAACCCCATTGATCCACAAAGCAAAGGCTTGTTCTAGACCACGCCACTAGTTTGAGACTACCACCTTCCTATTTGAGTAAGGAATGAATATCACGACCTACTGACATTAAACCAACGACCATACTTAGTGGTGCTTGCGGCTTTACCGATTTTAACTTGGATTAAAAAATACTAGACCGGGAAGGAAAACAAGCTATCTAGACTTTCAACCCCTACAAAAAAAGGGGGATGCGTTGCTGGCTCCACTAATCCCACTTCTGCTCAACATCGATCCTCTCACATAATTTCTAAATCAGCGGAAGACTCAACTCCCAAGAAGTTACATGGTGTTGATTTCAGACCTTCCGGTAGAGTGAACAACCATTCAGTGAATTGACTTGTGTTACTAAGTTTTAAGACGTTCACTGTATCCTTCACTATGTTTTGGTGGCAGGTTTTAGTAGATCGAAGCTTTAGATTGTCGCTGGACTCCATATAAGCCGTTAGGAAGTTCCATCAGTCTAGGTCAGGCGATTCAAAAGGACAATACATAAACCACCCCCTAAGAAGAGGGTAAATAAGACAAGCGATCAAGCTAGCAAGTCAGGGATGCAAGATGAATTTTCTAGGGTGTGTAAGCTTCCTTATATAATCAGTCTCATGTGCGGGTGTGAAAGGATTTTATGGTCTCGGTTATTCTCTTATGAAATATCGATTCTATCAATCATTCTATTTTAGAATCAAGTCCCCCCTGAATAATTAAGACCCCGTGATCTTCAAAAAAAGCTCTTACCTTACCCTGCGGAACCGGCCAAGGTTATACGGCATGGGCGAAGAGAGCATCTGAAGGGTTACTTTACCTTTGGTGATCACTCACCGACCCGGGTAATTATTAACTACTATCGATTGAATTTTGATTGAAACTGTTCATAAAAAAAGCAGACTGAATCCCCACCCCCTGTTCTATATAGCCGCATAACGATAACAAGTTTTCTCAAATGGCATACAAAACAAAGACCTTTCCTACAAGGAATAAAAACCCGCATCTCTGATTTTTTAATACCCCCTTAATCCCCAGAGTGAGTTTTTTTTGCGGGATTAAGGATTCTTGTCTTTTTCTCATATGATCTCCTATGGATATGGATTGACATGGGACTTTATACTTCTTACCTATTCACTTGTACTTGGACCGTTAAACGAGCGTTCTAACAATCCAAAGGAAAATATCCTGGCTCAGCACTAGTCAAATTGTGCGGTGTATCATACCCTACAAATGACAACCGCATCAGTCACCAATCTGGTCCCCTACCCCACAAAGTAGTTTGGTGGCCGAACCACTCCCTAGGCGAATAGTGCTCTATAGGGGCTCACACGGCACCAACGTGCTCAAAATCTCACGCAATATGAGTTGAATGAGTCGGTATTTTTCTACAAGAGGCTCACTTGTATTCCTTTCGAGGCCTCCCCCTTGTAAATATTCATAGGTAAGAAAGTAGAACCTCACCTCTTTCTGTTGCTGAACATAAAACTACTTTAGATCCACTAGAGCATGTAGATCTACTAGACTACAAACAAAGAAGTTGGTAGTAACAAAACTCTTTCTAAACCACTAGAGACACTCACCTACAATAATCAGTGTACCTACGTAACATTGTAGAGAGACGTTAGACTCCACATGTCCGCTAAAAAATTCCGAATTAGCAAGATGAGGGAATTAAGGCACTGTAAGCAGTAGTGAATACTTTTTCAATGGATTTGGCGAAAACGTTCCCTTTGTCACTATAGACTGTATTTCATTGTGAACCTTATTTCAATTAGTAGTAGCATTTCTTCAAGTAGCCTTATTTCTTTACAAAAAAAGGATGCATGCCCCTTTCCTTATAGTCAAGTGGCTTTTCACTCCTCTCTCTTTTTTTCGATAAAAGCCTCAATGCTCGCGTTATACGAGAAACTTTTTAGAGTATTTACCTTTTCCAAATGCAAAGGGCGAAAACTCCAAAACTAGTAAGGGTGCTTGTGTAGTGGTTTTAAGTTACTTGGTTTGTGTTCTAATAGTAACCTCAAGAATAAGGCGTGGAACATGTTACCTAGTCTCGTTTTTTCCAAGCGTGATTCTCTAAGGCATGGACATCTTTATTGGATAGAGACATATAAAGATGCCCAAAAGTCTCATGCCTTTCTTGGTCGGACAGACCCAGCCGGTGATTTCCAATATGTCTTTCTTAATTGGAAGAGCAAGAAGCGCAACTAGAAGAAAACTTTCTTTCTCTTGATGGATATCCAATTAATTTTCAAATATAGTTTGGAGACATTACCCAATAAATAGGTAAAAAAAATGGAAAGTTCAGAATATGGGAATAGATCTGATACCAATACGCACAACCTATTTCAATTTTGTGCTTTATGAAATTGCATATCTATACAACGGTTAATGTTTTGATCGATATTTGCAGAGTTGATTATCCCTCTCGAAAACAAAGATTTGAAGTGGTCAATAATTTACTGTGTACTCAGTATAACTCATGCATTTGTGTACAAATCAGTGCAGACAAAGTAACAAGAATATCTCTGGTAGCCAGTCTAATTCAATAAGCCAGGCAGTGGGAGCGAGAAGTTTTGGACATGTTTGGTGTTTCTTCCATCAATCATCCGAATCTGCGCCGTATATCGATAGATTATGGTTTCGAGGGTCATCCATTATTAAAAGATCTTCGTCATATGGATATGTTGAAGTACACTATGATGACACAGAGAAATGTGTGGTTTCTTAACCCATTGAGATGACCCACGAATTTTGCTATTTCAATTTTTGTAGCCCTTGGGAACAGCGTAGGAACGGATAATTCAAAATGAGAATAGGTCTTGTCCAGGGGACAAATAAATAGGAAATGTTATTTTCTTCGTAAGAATAAGAATAATTTTCCACGAAGGGAAATAGTTTTACGGGAATTGTCTTGATCGTCGGATATGATTGAGAACGAAATAGGAAGAATTGTTATCGAACGATTTCCTGAAATTCTTCCTAGTATGGGATGAGTAAAAAATCAAGCTACAAGTCTCGGTCTATATGAAAGGCACTTGTTTTTTGTCTCTCTTTTTGTTTCATTGATAACAGAAAAGACATACTCTAAAGGGGCGGTAGCGCTTGACTAATAAGATATCAAAGGGGATTGAAAAAACGTAAGAGGCTTCTACTCTAGGATCGCTGCGCTTCTTGAAGTTCCGCCCCTTCTTTCAAAAATCAACAATTAGCGCTAACGAGCAAGAAAAAGGGGATGCACTAAGGTGCAACGACATTCGCCCAGATGCTACACCCATGAGTCTAACCTTATCTTACTTAGTAAAGACACCTTTCGTTCTAGGTATCACATTTTTTGTCTGGGTGGAAGATTGCGGGCAGGCCTTGCTTAACTAGATACACGAAATTTGGATCTCTGTTGCATCCAAATCTTTATATCGAGAAAGTTTCTCTTATTCAAAGGGCTTCTTATTTATAACCTTTTTTTTGTTTAGTTTTAAGTAAGCGTTGGTAGGAGCGGCGGGATGATGATGATCATATAAATCAATAAAGACCAAAAAAGAAGAAATGACAAGATAAATTAGATATCTATGGAAAAATTAATAATGTAGAGGGCGACTCGAAAGAAGGCTCGACCTACGAGAGAGTGGTGGGTAGGGATTCTCTACAATAATACTATTGTAGACCAATGGAAAGGGATGTAGCACAGTTCGATAGCGCCATTGTTTTGAGTAAAAAATGTCACGGGTTCAAATCCTGTCGTCCCTACATATTCTTCTCCTCTGGGCAGTAACGAGGGTCTATTAAGGTCGATTCGAATTGGACATACATATTTTCGTTTTATGAGACTATATGAATGCAAGATGTATTGGGGTACAAGAAGAATCCTTTTTTACAGTCGTATCTACTGTAATAAGAAAGCTCTCTTAGTTTAGTTTTGTACAACGTGCGTCTCCAGAACCCAATGTCGTAGGTTCAAATCCTACAGAGCTTGATTTTTTTATTCTTAGATCGAATTTGAATGAAATAGATTCGTTCAATAACATTCACAACAATCTGAATTTGACCTCCTGTGCCTGTGAATTAAAGAAAGGAGGAGCTGAAAGCCACTTGACTGTAAGGAGAGAACTTTCAGGGCTTGATCTACGGGTGCGTCCCGTGGTTTGGTAGAATAGACACTTCCAAGGATAGTCTACATACAAAAACCCAATCTAGTTTTCTCAGGATTATGTTGGAACTATGTTTAAATTGACTTTTCCTCCGCTTCAACCTTTCCCAACTCCCTATATGATAAAATAGAAGAGTCTGATATAATATATGCAGCAATCCTACCTATTGTGAGAGGCATCTTCAACTTTGTAATTGAAGGGCTCCAAACTTCGCTTCATCTCTCAGTCCCTTGCTTCTTTCCTCCTCTTTTTTTCCTTTCCAGATCTTTATACCAATGGGATTTAATTCGAGGTTCATATTTCAATTACGTCTTCCATGATTCTTAGATCTAGAGGTAGCACCGCTCCATCAATAGCAGCGTCCCTTCCTCTCGCACCCGATCTAGTATATCTTATGTCAATATCCAGTAGCTCCAGTAACAGTAGAGGGAGAAGATTGGTAGTAGAAGGTAACGAACTAGAGACTCAGAGAGAGATCAGAAGCAAAACTGGACAAGGAGAAGGCAGAAACCAGGTGCTACACTAAACTAGGCGTTACTTTGGGCTGCACGACTTGGGCAGAATCTTCCCCCGTGCGCGTGCCTATTTCGCTTTAGGGATATCAGAGCGTAGTTTTGGGTAAAAACCTTTCGATTTCTACTAATTATCTTCATGTTGTACCATATACATGACGATAGCAGTGAAGTGCTATTGGCGGCAAATTTAGTTAAGGAAACACTAAAGGATTGATTGACCTAACTTGATGGCAAGGTCAACCATTTGGATGGACAGGTATATACTATGGTAGAAAGGAATGGGAATCCGGGATCGTTGTCACCAGACACACTCTAATGAGTACCGCGTCTTCAAAGTGAAGTATATACATCTTCATGGGGTCTCAACGATCCTGGTGGTGATGTCTAAATTGGGACGGACCAGGTCAAATTGAGGAGCTTACTGTGGAGATAAGTTTCCGGTTTGTGAACCGAATGTCTCACCTGGTGACTCTAGACTTGAATCATGGGACCAGAACAATTCAATGGGATTCAAAGTGCCAAAGGTCGAAGACATCTCGGACATGGAACTGTACTTTAAGGATATTCGTGCCCCTTTCTTTTGACGACCAACCCTTTCTTTTGACGACCAAGGCACAATGACAACAAACTATCTCTCTAGGGATGCGAATAATATTTTAAACGACCTTAAAACCATCACACTAATTCTGACCCAACTACCGTAAGAACCGAATGGAAGGGAAAAAAGGATTCTAAGACCAGACGTGAGAAAGATTCTAGCTTCTTTTTTTTAGAGAGGAATGCTCCCTTCGTCTAAGAACTGACATTCACGTACTATTCCTTCCCACTAAAAAGATCTATAGAGAATCTCGATAACCTAAACAAAACGCAGAAGTGAGCGTACTCTAAGGCTCTCCTTTCTCCCTCTTTTTTAGACAACACCATCAACCCCATTTTTCGCTGTGTCTAAGCCAAAAATATGACTTATAGAAGGAAATGAGATCAGAAAAATAGGCGAACGACTTGACAATAATATAGGATAGATTTTTGTGTGAGCAGTTAGTAGAAGATTTCCACTTATTTTTTTAAAGCTGGTGGCTACGTTCGAATTTTTTCAAGAGAAAGGGCATCTTGATTCTATATTGTTGTTTGCTCTTATTCGGTTGAGGTGGTTTATGTTTTCCAGCATGTAGGTGTTCTAATTTCATATGACCGAGTCTTTCTGGCCCCTATGAACATCTGTTCTTTATCTATTATAGAGGGCCTCTCTAACCGCGGAGAAGTGGTGGGTGTCCACTAATGGACATTCCTGGCTCGGCTGCAGTAATGCAATTTCGGGAGGAGCCGGTAGCTGGGCACTATAGCCCTTCGGAGGTGGAGAAGGTGTGACACTGGCTTTGGTGAACCAAAGGGTCGATCCTCTAGTTTATGTATAGGACCCCTTTTTCGTTTCCTAGGTTACACCTTTGGAATACCCCATAAGGGAAATATTTTTACTTCCCCACTCTTCATTTTATGCCACGCCAACTCCCTTTTCGTCGTAAGGCGTGGAATTAGACAAAGTGGAATCTCTATTGGAACTAGTCCCTTATATTTCGCACAAAGAAGATCGTGACACAGCCCAAGGCTATGGGGAAAGATTTAGATCGATCGCCCTAGATAGAAAACTACATAGAGGGCCTGTACCATTCTAAATATTCTTTGATTTTGTTCCCCCAGTAAGATAAATATTAAAACCTATGAGGTTTGCAAGTTTAACATCTAATTAATATCCGATCCGATAGTTTATGATATAGATAGATATATATATATTGCTAAAGAAAATTCCAAGAAAATATATTAATATATATTTGTAGGTGTCCGTTGGTAACAAAACAATAATATTCCAGAGGGAAATACACCTAAGATCAAATATTTTGAGCTGGCTTTAGTAGAAAATCCAGACTTTCTTTTTGATGTTGCGATCACATAAAAACAAAAACTTTGAAGATCAATATCTAAATACATGGAATTGAATCATAAGCAGAGATCATAAAGAGCATACAACAATTAGGAAGTAGAATTATTACAATGGATTCAAAAGAATCAAACCTCTCTTGTTCAAAAAAATTGAAACACATCGAAATGGTAGCAGGCATATTTAATAATAGAAGGATTTGGCAGAAATATGTAAAATTGTCCCTTCTTAAAATATTATTAAAAAATAAATTGGTAATAGTAAGGAGAGGTGCACAAACATCGCGTAAAAGCAAGGTTATTACATATTTTATGAAAGCCCGGCCATAACCACACGTGCAAGTTTCCCTGCATATGGCTCGTTCGTGATAACATCTTTGAACTTGCGTGAAATAGCGGACCAATAAGTATGTGGGATGCTCCCTCCAACATGAGCGAACCCTTTTGAAACTGGTTAAGAATGGGCGCTACTATCCTAGCCCAGATCTAGCCAGGTTGTATTGATCATTTCCCCTTCCCAATAGTTGTACCTTTTCTTAGGGTGTCTCTGGATTTATGATAGAAAGATCGATGGAGAAATGCAGGTGCCGTATGTAAGCTCTATTTGGCCTGGATTATTGATTTACCATAACTAATTGGCTAGCTCTATCTCTTAATTACCTATCTTACTCTCAAAAAGGTCCCTCAGTTCCTCAACAGCACCTGGACGTTCATTTAGTTATCTTACATGAGACAATAGACTTTCCCCACTCCATGCCGTGACACCTTTCTCTCATCCATTCTGCCCGTCCATACGCGGCGCCATTTGTCATTATCATCTACTGCCTTTTATTTCCTCCCGGCTATTCACACATGAAGATCTTCGTATGTATGCTCGACTTTGGTTGTCGGTGCTATAATAGGTAGAAGTACATTTTTGCATGATCAGTTACCCGGGCAAACAACCCTACTCTAAAAAGAATTGTGCTATGCCCCCCGATCCTTATAGAGAGAAAGAGCTGCCTGGTGATCCCTAGATTTCAACATGTCCGATCGTTTACTCCTCGCGCCACTGCCGCCATTTCTAGGACTAACAGACACCTCACCTGCACATGTACCTACGTAGGGTAGTCTCAGTCGAACCTTCAACAAAGCATTCGAACTCATGTGCATTCGAGAACCAAGGGTATTCGAGGTTTCTACGTACGATGAGCCATTCTTGCAGTGGAAAAAGGATTAGACGTCCCCCATGCTACAGTTCCCTACGGTCTAAACCCAGTACAACTTTAGGTTAGGGAGCTGTATCATAATAGCCCCTCCACATCCCAAAGCGCGCTTCCCTCCTAGGCGCGCAAGACATAGTTATCCAAGCCATCCCAAATTGATGTCTAACAGTGGATAATCATATTTCGTAGAGGTACTAAATACAACTGCATGAATGAGAAAAACAAAGGTTGTATTAATGATAAGAATCTCTGGGGAAACCGCTAAAAAAATATTGAAGATGTGGGAGGATCCGAACGAATTCTGCTTTCATTTCCCCCGTATAGAGCATTGAGTCACTTATATTACGATCTTTAGTAGGTAGGGTACACTCTAGTTGGCTAGGACGTCTCTCTAGACCAGCAACCAGACCAAGAATGAATGTTTAATTATGGTAATTCGACACTAGGCTCAATAAATAATTGAATGTAGAAAGGGGATCCTAAACTAAAATGGAGTCCGTGACCCCCTTTTAGAGTGTATAAGGGGAGGCTGAATTCCAAACCCTTTCTCTCAAGTATACCCATTAACAAAAAATATATGTCCCTTTAGGACACATACACACAGCCGCCACGCATGGCTAAGAGTCAACCAAAAAAAAGCGCCCAAACTCTTTTTTTTAGTTCCATTGAGAAAGTCTTTTATCATAAAATATGCCACTCTATGAGGAAAGATGCTGATAAAAGGCTAATAGCATTATGTCAGCTTCTACGACATAATCATTAGATCTATATACAAATAATAAACACTTCATAAGAAAAGAATAATTTGGAGTTTCAATCTCAAATAACGGTATAGGTTCAATTTTTCACAATCATTTCAGTGTTTTTCTTCCAATTCTAAGAAACAAAAAACCTAAAAAATCCGTCAATAAATGACGAATTGCAATATACAGATGATAGGACAAGGCGAAGGAAGTAATCTCGACAGAGATTAGGATGAGCTTTGATTATTAAAATAAGAATCGGTAGAAATTCTCATAGGTGAAGCAAATCAAACCTATTTTAGGACAAAGAAGACATAAAAAGAAAACTATAGTGTCTAGGAAAGCTACGGTGATTCTATGGGAAATTGAAAATGTCAAAGTAAGTTGTGTATTATTAATAGGAAGATGAGGAGATAAGAGGCATATGATTTTCATGATATTCGTAAAGATTTATGTGAATTTGTTGTGCGAGCATAGCGGTATACCGGAGAAAAGAAGTCACTACCTTAGTTAAGCAATTGTTCTTATTCTTCTTCTTTCTAAGTAGAAGTTCTTATATTGGTTTTTTTCTTTCTTTTATGAATGTTATAGCTCCTAATTCTTTGGTAGCGGAGCTCATTGATACTTCGACCGTTATCCCCCTTCTAACTCAACTTTTTGACTGTACAACTGTTAAGATTGAGAGTTGAATGAAATGAATAGGAGTGAAGTGAGGATCATGAACAGTCTCAAGTATGTTTGAAAATTGACTTCTTTATTACAAGAAATGTAATTCCCTGTGATTACTCTTCCAAGACTTCAGCTTGAATTTTTCTTGTAAATACTCTCTTTTCCACTTTCTAAGGAATGTCAAGCCTGTCTATTTATGAATCTTCTTTTCATGAATCGGATGTGCGATGGGACCCCTTCCTTGATGAGGATTTCTAATATCATTATGTTTAATGAAAAAGACCGGGTTTCTAAGTTTTATGTATGAAGTTGAGGTTACGGAGACAGAATACCTGAGTTATGTAGCTCATTTCGAGCAATAAGGAATTCATTCTAAAAAAAAAGATCTATCGAGTAAGGGATAAGAAGCTAAGGCAAGCAATCACTACATGATTCCCTTACTCTAAAACGAGTGTACCGACCCCTTCACGCTGGAGTTCATACTCATGTTGATCTACGAACCACCCTTCTCTTTGATTTGTCCTTCCTGACCTCTCTTAATCCTTTCAACGATGTTTAGGTAGCCTCCTTAAGACTCACAAAAAACTAACTCGTCCTGATACCTATTCACTCTCCTTGCCTACTTAATACATAATATATAATATGATCGACTATCGAGAGAAATCCACCTCTTAGATAAAGTGTTCTATCACCTGAAGATGGCACACAAAGATAAAAATAGGAAATCGATCTAAGATAAGACAAGATGTAAAATTTATCCAATTTTGATTTTTACCACTCCATGGAATTAAGACTAGCAACTATTATAGGTCTATTTTACTATTAGGGAAACTACTAAGACTGGCTCGCCGAGAACGATTGCAAAGACAACTATAACTCAAACTGCAGGAATAAGAGAAAGAGAGGGAACTAGATGAGCTTACTACTCCAAGTATAACTGGATCAAAAAGAGAGTGGATTGAGAAACTTTCAAATTTCAAAGATCTATCAAACCCCATTTGAAATGAAGACCCCTACCTGCTTTCACACTTTCCAAGTGCATGCGAGTAAACTCCTTCTAGCTTTTAGGCATTCTAACCCATAGTCTACAAGAACCGGCTTGCTGGTAGTACAAAATACTTGAAGCATATAGCTTGAAACTTGAATTTACACTAGATATATCTCAATGGATGCAAAGGCTTACCTTGGCATTCCTACTGTTAGAACCCCAGCTTACAAGGGAACTCAAGTGGAAGACCTTAACACTTCCACTGCCCAAAAGCCTTATCATTTGAAGGAAACTGCACGATTAGCAGTGAATATGATCAATCCTCTATAGTATTTGCATCGGCATAACGTGTAAGCAGCATACTACAACAATACATTAGTTCTCTAACAGTGGTATACAATAAGTCAGTATAAGTTAGTACATGAAGGGCATGCGAACTACTTACTAGTCTAGGATAGTTATTTTTTCATCTTTCCTTTATTTTACTTTACCCTAGTCAAAATTCATTTAATAAGTTACTAGGTAATTAGTGAAGAGTTTTATAAAAGTTACAAGCTTTGATGAAAACTCTTATATTATGAGGAAAGTTTAAGTATGCTCGAGTAGTCTTTATATTGGTTGGTATGAGGTTTGGTCAGTTTTATAATAACAAGCAAGCTTCGGCTACCACTCCACCTAGCGCGTTAGCCCTAGTATTATAATGAAGGCCTATGCGAATAAAAGGCATGCCCATAATAAAAGCAAGCCAAAGTCCATGCAAGAAAGCCCTCCAGATATGTCCAAATTCAAAGCCCGTCAAAGGCATTTGAAATCATGCAAAGGATCTAAGACCATCCAAATGATGTTCAGCGGGCTAAACCCAAGTAGATCTGGACGATTATCCAAGAGACCCGAAATTTGTTAATAGTGATATCCTTACATTCTAACCACTTGGTCAATACCTCTATCTTTACTTTTCAACCAACCATCTCAATAAGTGTTTCCAGCTGTATATAATCTTAGACCCGATAGATGCCTAAAGAAAAATGGGTTTTCTAGTAGTGAAGGCAAGAATCCACGAAATAATTTTCTTTCTCCTTTTTGTGTTCTTTCTGTATGGAGCTACTCTACTGTGCAGCAACAGGGGACCACTTTCTTCCCCAAAAAAGTGTCAGTTCCGCCATCAGGGCCTAGAAAGAAGCATAATTCTGTTCCAAAGCTTTGTTTCATTCCAGCAACAGTAGTGTATGGTTCGAAGCGTTGTGTTCCATCTGCTACGAATCCTCTCCTTATATAGTATACTGGAGGTCTTACTTGTATTGCAATAATAAAAAAATATATGAACACAAATAATGAGTAGACTAACCCACTTTTATATATGGGTTGATTTCTGAATGTGTTTTTTTTTTGTTTTGATTAAAGAAGTGCATGAACTATTAGTGTAAGGCAGGTGTTTTTCAAGGTGGACGGATGGGATGAATTCCTATATTGCTTTATAACTTAATTGTTATGTTGATGTTATATTAAAAAATGAAATCTAGAAATATTACTTATTCCATTCGTTAGAATTGACGTTCTCATATTGTGTAAACGAACTTCAAGTCTGAATTGTGTACTATACTCAACATAAAGCATCACAACCACCCCCAATGTCGATCAATAGTATTAATTTGAGAAAGTCATTTGTTTTCTTAGCTAGAGCGATTGGTTTACATGTATCATGCGAATGTGTATTTGAAAGAAATATGACATTTATGGATAATGAATGACTTGAAAGGTATGCAAAATCCTAATACAAAAGGTAATACCTAAAAAGATAAAGGAGATTAGCACAACACGGGATAGAAACCTCATACTAAAATTAGAAAATCCATCACTTAACAATCATAGGAACAGAAGAAATGGGTTCAGACCAAGTAACACAACTGTTTATGAGTTGGGCTACTTAAAAGATCTTTTTCTACTAAAATGGATGTAGGCTTAACTAAAGCATAATGTAGGTTGAACTCTATGGAATCTAAGACTCAGTACTCTTACCCTCTTAGAGGGTTACAAGGAATTATTTTATGGCCCCATATAGATTCATCTTAGGGGTTTATGAGAGAATGATGGATGGACCTAAGATAAACAAATAAGATTGAACCTAAACTAAAACCTATAGACTAAATTAAGAGAACAGAGGTTTCATTCATGACTAGGGAAGCAAGTTATATTGAAGCCTAATGCCAATCAAAGACTTGAATAATAAGTGAAGAAATTGGGTTCAACTAAGCCTTTAACCTTAGATGAGGTGGAGCTTTAATCCGAGACAAGACGGGCCCAGTAGGATAGTGAGCTTAGTCAGCCTAACATAGGTTGTTAACAAAAATGAAGATGTCCTCTAAAGCGGTTGAGTGGTAGAAAGAAGATGTATTGGCTGATAACATATCCATTTCCCTTCCTATGTCCATCCCCATATCAAGCTTCCAATAGGCTTCTCACCACGGACTGAGAATCTCTCTTCTCGTCCAGAAGAATAGTTGTCTTTCTTGTTGACTAATCGCTGGTCTTTGGCTCCAAAGGAAGTCGAGAAGGTAAGGACGTAAGGTGGTTGTCTCTAAAGAAACTCTGGAAGCAGAATCTGTTAAAAAGTCATGTGCATCAAAGAAATGGAAGGTCTCTCCCTTTCTAGCTTGAACCTACCTCTGCCCAGCTTGGATAAACAAAGTGTGCAATGCGTGGAGTGACATCACTACCATACCCTTTTTAATTTGTCTAGTTAACATAGGCTTTGAGTGCGTACCAGGAGAGACTATGACTTAGTTAAGTGGACACCCACTAATCTGTGCTTCGATTCGCGACTTGAAGACAATCCATTGGCGATCCTCGAAGGACCTTTTAAGCCTCGATGCTTCAATTCGTTTGCTTTCCCTTTCTCACTCTGAAAGAAAGAAAGAAAACCTAAGCGAGTGAGATAAGAAGGAATGTTGGAGCTATTACTTAGTTTAGTCATTGCCTCTAGCTTCAGTTCTTAATCAATTGGGTGGATTAATACTATATTATCGTACCATTCTGGGCAAGACAATCTGATGCGAGACAACGGGTCGGCTAACTTTCAGGAAGAAGTAGCTACTAGAGTGATTATATCTGTTGTTCGTATATCACTCAAGCAAGCCTGTCCCAAGCCGGCCAAGAAGATTCATTGAATTGTATGTGAGGGATTGAATTACTTTAGTATATTAGTATAAATATATCTTTCCCGGAGAAAGAAATGATAGTAGCTTGTTTTACGATCTATCTATTGATTTATAGTTTGAGGATTCCTAAAAAGTTGGGGTCGATTTTATTCTTTTTTGTTGATATCCTATAGATATTAAGTCATTATGTATTTCATCCCTTTGATTTGTAGATTCATTATGTTACTTATTTTATCGGAATGAGTTGATAAACAAAATGTTCCTTATTCCCTATGTTTCGTTAATTTGTTTATCAACAAAATGAATTGAACATAGTGAAACGAAATGTTCCGTATTCCATAATCCCTATTTCTTTCTTTTTGTTTACTTAATAGCAATGAATATGTATCTCAAAAGCCCCAAGTTCAAAGGCACCACCTGTAGCCAATCCAAACATACCCAACGCCCCATTGTCTTTCGCTTAACCTCCCCACTCTGATGCTTTTGGCTACCGAGGTAAATCAGCCCTTAACGAATTAAAGGATGAACTTATTCTTTCAAATATAAAATGATCTCGGGGATGGAAAAGGAGTTGCAAATTTTAATGTGACAACTAGTTTGAGATTATCGAGGAGATGAAAAAGGAAGCGGGAGCTAAAAAAAATTGCCCCACGAACAGTTCCGTGTTTAATGGTATTAGGGAATACAAAAGTCACGTCCAAGATGTACGGGATGGAGGGAGACCTACAATTGTTCAAATAAGGAAGGGGGGAAGACAAGAGTACTCAACGGGGATAAGGGATCCCCCCCAGATAGAGTAAGTAATACATGGCTCGCTTTTGGGAGGTAGACTGGGACAACAAGATATCTATTGTCCTAACCAAGAAAGAAAAAGTAGATCGATCCCAAGGCGACAAAAAGAGGTAGAATCAAAATCTTTATTTTCTACGTTTTTTTCTATTACAAAATGGAGAGCGTTACTTTTAAAGCATTTCAAGTAGTAGCATCTCAAGCCAGCATAAAAATTGTTTCCAAGTGAAGTGACTCCTACCCTCTCTGGAAGAAGAATTCTCTTAAGCTTGGCACTACGTTATTTATGTGTAAAAGGGCTAATTTTCTTCCTATCGTTTACCTGGCCTTGCAACCTATGCATCAATCCCATTTTACCAATATGTACTTATTTGGAACAACTTTCCCGATCCCATCATACTCTTTACCTTTGTACCCCTTTTTGGTATTTGTTATCATTTAGTATGGTCCCTTATTTTAGGCTTACCATGTGGCTAATTCCTTTTGCGACGTTTGTCAAGAGGTAGCATCAAATAGATCTATCTACTAGGCCCTTCGTCGTGGAAGAAAATAGGAAAACAAAAGTAGAAACAACTAGATCAACTGCCGAATTAGTCAAAATTGAATCCTTAGCTCCTATATCCATGGTTGGGATAGCTTATTATCTTGTTAGTTAGGAAATACAAGCTTCAAGTCTAATAACAGGACATGACAAACCCCGACTCTCTAAACCCTCATCTTTACATGAATTTTCACAACTAAACATAGATGACTTCCCGCAGATTGGGCTAATTTTATTTATCAATGTAGAAAGAATATCATACTTTACCCTGAAGACTAAAAGCGAAAAAGAACCTCTCATCTTGGGATGAGACACTGGAAGCTTTGGCCCTATATACTACTATCATATCAGGGATTAAATATGATCATTTCATGTTTTTAGTATCTATGGCTATTCATTTGAGTATTCAGGTAATGAATAGTCAATTAGCAAAGGGCGCAGTTACCACAACTACAAGTTCAAGCAGCTACCCTATAATAGTAGTTCTTGAGGCTCGACAGACCTTGGCTAAGGACATGATCTGGGTAAACCCCCTTCTTGGGTGAGGTAATCCACCTCCCACTTTCTGGTAGAGTAAAAATGAAAGAAATCGTGTATGTAATCCACCCTCAAAGATAGCTCAGCTCAAGAGGACTACATTCAATAGAAGAAAGAACGAAAAAGGAATTCCTCCAGGGAAAGGAAACTTGAGTCCTTTGGAACAACATATTAGAATAGATAAACAAAGAAAGACAGAGAAAGGGTTCATCAAAGAATATGACTTGTGATTCTTCACTTATTTATTGTGTTTGTTCTCCATCTAAGTTCCTTATTGATTCAACTGCAAACTCTGAAAACTGATCCCTCCTTATATTGCTTACCGTTTGATATCTTCTATAATTCTCACTCCAAGTATCTCGTTCGCACTGACTCTCCATTCTGGTTAGCTCGATAGAGTTGCAGGCTAAATCCGTCTCTCTTTATAGATATTGAGATAGATTTTATGTAGGTAGGCGGCTAGTCACTTCTTACTCGTGTGGTAAGAAAAGCCTTATTATATTCTTAGTTTAATAACGAGTTGAAGGTTTGCGATAGAAGTTGCCTCTCCTGGATAAATGATATTAAATTGGCTTTTTTATTGTAACAGATCTGTGAAAATAATCGGTTCATTTGTCCATGGTTCCGGTTTGAAGTGTCATGTGTAGCGGAAATCGATATCTGTATTTGTACAAATTTATGAGATGATTTTTGCTTGGTCTTTTAAGCCGATCTAGAAGATATTGGTAAGGATATCTTCCCTGTCTATTTTTTGGAGGGTTCTTGTCTCTACTCTGAGTCTTCTCTCATCCAAGCAGTGAAGACAAGCAAGAGTCAAACTACGCGCTAAAATCTTAAGTGCTCCTATTGAGAATGCGAGACCACCTCCCACTTGTTTAGCGCACTTGTTTGATGAGCGCTTTTAAGACTAAGCTCCCCATGAGTAAAAATCTAGCAAAAAAAGGTAGAAGTAGTAATCTTTGTAGTGGTTGTAGGTGCAGATGAAGAAAACTTGGATAAAGGCACGTATGAGTAGAAGAATAGGAGATTGTTTTTTTTTTTTGATAAGGTTTTGAAAAGAAATTTTTTATATTGTGCAAATTACAGTTTTTCTACTTGTTTTACCTTTACTGTGGATAGAGTCCCATCAAAGCATATCCTGATATTCTAGTTTAAGCCTTTTAAAGCTATTTTCAAGAAAGTTTAAGATGCATTGAGTTCTTCGCCACTTCCAGTTGCTGTGCCAATTGCTAATCACTTTCCCATATGATGTTGTTGGTGTTGTGTTGCAAATCTCTCATTAGAAAGATCTAAGAGAATTTGATGCCACTGAGTTCAATTCTAAGATAAACCCATTCAACTATAGTCAAAAGGTAAAATATTCCCCAGCACTGATTAAAAGATTTTTATTTTAATCCAACTATTAGCATCATAAGAAAAATGTTAGCTTAGGGCAGAGGAATGCCACAAGACTACTCAGTTCCACAACATTGATGTCGTTGTTTATTCGTTTTTTAAGTGACCGTTTAGGAAGGAACAATGACCAATTCCTATTTAATCGAACTAGAAAATTAGACACCTTACACTCTAAACTCTGACAATTAGAACCACTAAATCAAGTTTCTATTAATTTTTTTTTTGCTTTCTATTCTATATATATGATAGATTGGATTGACATATGGTGCACCTAACAATTCATAGATAATGTTCATTTTTGTCTGCTTCGCTTTATCAATTGCTCTTATATAGCAAGTTCATTAGGAAAATCAAATTGCAGCAATAACCGTTCATGCATTCTATGTCAATAGTGAATTGTTCCAATATCCACATTTTGTTTTTAAATATATTTAAATAGAAAGGAGGTAAGAGAAAGATTATGAATTTAGAGATAGAATCAATCAAAATTGAAAGGACGAATCAAATCCAATTAAAATCTAAAGGGAAGAACAACTAAGGAAAACAGAACTCAAGGTGCAAGTATTTTAAAAAACCAGTTCAGTAATACGGGAAAGGTTTTAATCGATTTAGTATTTGTAGCATTTTGGCGTCATGGCCGAGTTATAAGCAAGATAACTGGAAATCTGTTTTCCCCAGTTCAAATCTGCGTGTCGCATGAGCAACAAAAAAGTCATAATATATTCTTTGGATATAATGTGGGGAAAATTCAATCGCATACAGTTGATACTTGTTTGATTCTAAAGACTAAAACTATTGCATATTTAGGCTTCTTCAAGGAAATATTCAAATACTAGAGGGTCTATCAAAAGTTCTAAAGATTTCTTACATTATACGATAAATTAGTAATGGCATTTTAGGATATGATACTAGTGAAGAAAATCCCTTAGTATGTCGGGTGCATCGAAAGGGAAAGGAGAGTACGCAAGGCTTTTATCAGAAAAAGATGAAAATCGACTCTTTATCCCCAGTTCATTCTTCAAACAATTTATACGGATTTATGAGGCACGCTTTTTATGCAGAATGAGTCTTCTTTGGTGCAAACTGTTGAAAGATTCCCTAGTTGTAGCAAGCTCTACTATAGCACAGTTTATCGGGGCGGTGTGGATCAATGGCAAAGGACCCCTGACAATTTTCTCTAAGTATCGGGGTTAGAAGGAACCTTTTCGCGTAAGCGTATGTTGACGGTCCCTCTAGAGGAGGATTCCTGTAGGTGTAGGGGTTAAGAATGTCCTCTTTCATAGGTTTACGGAGAAAGGGATGAAAACACATTAGCTTTTAAACCTGAGTTTGGTTGGCCTTTAAGAGTTGATAACTTTCTTTCTGAGGCTGATCTTTCAGCTGAGGTTAGGGAAAAAATAGCTTTATCTTATTTAGGGGCTTTATTTAGTTCTTGTTTCGGCGGTTGAGCTTTAAGCATCTTTAGTTGTCGGTGTAAGCGCGTAAGCGAGGCCAGATTTGACTTAAACACATGAATAGTATTTAAGATTCCAACCCTTTTTTTCAAAGAAGTCTTTAACACCTCAGATCACCGTATTTTACCTAACCTTAAAAAAGGAAAAATATATACACGGTATTGATGATATATAAGATATAAATATCCCTTAATATTTGATATGTGAGAAAACTCACTTCTTGTATATCCTATTAAGGAATTTAAGAAAATAAGTATATAGACTATGTAGTCAAAGTATATATACACTATTGATGATCTATAAGATATAAAAGAATCACGTATGTGAGGGATAGAAGTAACAACATGTATATCCAATTACGCATTACCACCCTAAAATCAATTGCGTTATGATATATTACTATCCTAAACCACTCTTAAATGGATGATTTACTCGAGCATATTTTCATGTAAAAAAGATCATAAATCCTTTTTATAGGAGTCTCGGTGAAAATGCTTAATATAACTATGATCATAAATTTTGTTGTATATCTAAATAACAAAACGCTGTCTTTGATTTGTTGGATAATTCTAAATGTGAGGATGATACACACCACCCTGATAGTTTAATACAATTACAAAACCAGATCGAGTCTCTTGCATATCCTTACGATAGTATGAAAAATATGTTTCAGGATGCACCACAGATCATGAAATTATTATTTCAGGATGATGAACCCACTGCTAGAAGTTATTTGCTTGATAAGGAAGAATATCTCACTTTTGAAGAGAAAATATTTATAAAGTATTTTCATCCTTATACCCTTGAAGGTATTATAGTTCATAAATTTGTAAATAGTATAGAGGATAGCACCGTTTGACTTTGTAACCTAGTTGATCAACTAGATCTCACTGTTAGAACTCAAGCTCTAATGATGCATGAAAGGAATAAATCTATAAAAGGATAATTTTCTCTTTACGGTAAACATAAGAATGTAGTTATCTTATTGGTAGTATTTTTATTACAAAGAAACCTCATAACAATTACTAATGATTTATCTATATCAAGTCAAAAGATAGAAATTAAAGACAACAAGGGTAGGTTTTACATGAAAAAAGCATCCTATGTTTTTTGTAATTTTGATTTAGGGATTATTCCAATCCAGCTAAATCTGCCTATGGTATATCCGACTAGAGATTGGCATGTTGCAAAACCTGGTGGTGGTAAATCTACTAGTCTACTGGACCTCTACGTATAAACATATTTACAATTTCTTTCTATCGGAGCATATACAGTACTTAAAAGCCACTGAAATAAAATTTTAAAGGATATTCCAATTATTATCAAATATGCATGCACCCTTATTCATATAAATTTAGTGAAGTCACTCCTAATGCCCTTGGTCTATGGGAAGACTACGTACATTATAGCTGACAATCTATATAATGAGTTAAATGTCCTTTTAGGTGAAAAATAATTCATGGAACTGGCTAGACATATATAGAAATTTTCTTTAAAAAGAGATTTCCTCATATAGTAAACCTAATGGCTTTAATACGAGGTGTAGGTAGCGTTGTATATGCAAGTGGGGCACCTGTCTACTATTCGACAACCCCTATGTTTACTGCAATGTAGGAATATATGAAATCTGAAGCTACTAATAAATGGCTATATGATCATCAAAGAAAGAAAAGACACCAGGTAACACTACGTATTCTTACACCCAAACGTGATCGAAGAAAGACTACATCAACAGTTTTTATGAATTTTATTCATCAGAAAGATGCTATTATAGCATTTAATATGATCAAGAATATGAAAAGAGGGGAATCCCTATATATACAGTTCACGATAATGTCACCACGACCATGGATTTGTCACATGAAATGGGTGAGAGTTACATCAAAATATTATTAAATAGCCCCTACCCAATGGAATATATTAACTCATTCCTTGCGCTAAATCTCTTTAATCAAGCCCATACCCTCGGCGAGCTGTGTTAGATAGATCTAGATGGATGCTTCGCTATAGATGATTTGTACAACAGCCTTGATAATATACCCTGCCCTAAAGAATACACATTGACAATAAAGAGAGGGATATATGGTATAAGTTGCTAAAAGAGATCTACCAAGCCTACTATCATTATATACTATCTATACAATTAAAGGAATCAGCCCCTGTACCTAAATGTACTAAATCATCTTTTGATCATCCTATTATGCTAGATTAATAAGTATTAAAGGGAAATACATAAATAAATGTATTACCAATATATTTATAGTTTGAACTTATGAATAAGACTAATCCATCATTGAAGTGATCGATGATAATATAGAAAAGACGTTACAGCAGGAGGATTTGTATGGACTACTTACGATGTCTTTTATATATCAGGAAAATGTATTGTAAACACACCTATACCTGGCTGAGAATCACTTATGATGAACAGATTGACGACTTATAAAGATGTAAAGAGTGTGAGTTCTAATGAATCTTATTACGTACCTGATATTCAACTATGCATACCGTAAATATTGGGAGTATGGAAAATTCACTATTCATTATAACATAGAACCCACTACCGGTATAATGATATATGCCCTGGACCAAGCTATCACATTTAGAGTGGGTGGGGTAAATCTGCCTATTTGAGATATAGTTGATGAATATGTTAGGGAAAAGGCTAAGGCATACATCGATGCCGTTCTAACTAACATATTCATTCAAATCTAGTATGATCAAAACCTCGCTAGTGTAGAATGAATATCTCTAATAATTAGATAGCTCGCCTAATTGCTGAATGCGTTGTAAGGGAGATGAGATATATGATCGTATAGCTATGGGAAATATTGAAAATCGTAAACCTAAGTACCTTAAGCATATAACAAGACTCAAACCTAATTGCAAGGAAAGAAGATCCATCATTGTTGAAGATACTAAAACCATTCTGGTAGAGTCTGATACTTATTAGATAGATAAAGTGCACATGCCATATGTCGTGGTCTTTGTAGTGGTCAAACTCGGATCTACACAATCTAAAGAGTAGGTTGGAAGTATTGAAACATATTTCAGTGAAGATTATTCGGTTATTCTTTATGATACATTTCGTAAAAGGAGCTATAAGACACTCACTGAGTTTATAGATCATTAAGAAATCCATCTATTTATACAATCTACTTTTAGAACATATCTCGATTTGATGGCTATCTCTTTTTGAAATTCTTTGTGTCACACTTGTAATCTAGACCCCAGATAAGACCGGTGTTGTTGACCTCCCAAAGGTCACTGACAAGCCTGCATACGTCATCCTTACTTAATCTAGGTTTATTGTAACAGAAAATTTGAAACTTCTTGTTTCTTAACATACATTTATACATATTACTGAACATCATAGGCATTCACAAATCAACCATCTAATAAAGAGACAATAAAATGAAAGAATCAGATCATAATTTTACTAAACGTATTTTTGCCAAAACGAAACCAATACAAAGTCTGAATAAAAGTTTCAAGAAACACTAGTGGAACATGCTCCACTAGCTATTGTCTACATCTCATCTAGATAATAATGGTATACATCCTCGAAAGCATTAGGGAATACGAAGTCCGGATGAACATCTGCCCATCCTTAAAGAAGGCATCATCGCTCATGGATAGTGTATCGGTGCTCAGCATAAAGGTCCTTTACATTCAATTCATACGTCACGGAAACTGGCTTCTAGTATGAGTACATCATATTTCAATAGATTATTTTTCATATCATCTATTTAATTATGTGTGTAATTATCTCAATACTTTTATTAGGGTATTCATAGATACTGGTCTCTTCATGAACTTTACACTCTTATAGGTGAGTATGTTTTGGTAACATTCACTTAGGCTCATTTGATATTGTTGTCATCTTTTACATTAGCCTCTTATCATATTGTCACCACATTCATTAACTTTAGAACATTTTCTCTTAATAGTTACCCACCCCTTAGTAGTTGAATGTTCATTTCATCATATGTCAATGAACTTGTCAATTTACACTCTTACTTAACCCTTCTAGGGTTTCATTATTTCATTGTTCATTTCATCATATGCCAATGCACTTGGCCATTTAGTGTGTTTCACAGTCTTACTTAACCCTTCTAGGGTTTCATAATTTCATTAGTCATTCATAATTTCATTACATACATCTTAGATTCACTTACTTCTAAGTGCATGCAAGACTTATGGGTCCATACATACAAACCATGAGGCTATATTCATAGTTTGTTTAAATGATTCATTTCTTAATAATATTATGTGATACAAAACTTATGCATCTTGTATGTATGCCAAGACTCAGTTTCAATCTATGTAGGATGCATTATTCTTGAATATTTACTCACGTATGACTAATGTATCAATAAGTAATTTGGGCAAGGGAACCCGATTACAAATCCCAATGACAACATTTATATTTTTATTTAATTTGATTTGATCCACACGGCTGGGGGATCCAAGACGAGCCCCAAAACCTTAATTTCATTTTCCCTTGATTTCTTCCTGCACTTTTTTCGTTCATTGAACTGAGAGGATGTGGGATCAAACCTTCATAGCGTCATTTTCTTTTTATTCCCTTCTCTTTATGTTCTCTCCTTTGGCCGAGGGGGTGTGGGTTCAAACCCCCACAAGCCCCACTTTTTAATTTTCTTTTCTTAATTTTCCTTGGTTCTGCCAAGAGGTCCTGGGTTCGATTTCCATACGCCTCAACCTTTAATTTTTCTTTTTATTTCTCCTTAAATCTGATTTAGAGGGGTGGGTTCGAATCCCATTCCTCTCATTTCTTATTTTTTTATTTCATTTTCGGATCAAGGAACATGGGTTCGAATCCCACAAGCCACATTCCCTTCTTCTCACATTATTTGAATGAATATTAAAATGTGTGAGCTTATGGGTTCAATTATTAGTAGCCTCACATATTTTGATTCATTTTTTACATAGCATGTTAATCCCGTTAGCTTTGCCAAAACTCATAAACAAGATGCTGGAAATTTTTACAGCATAGTTTCTCACATCTTTCACATTAAATGTTTAGACATTTTAAGTAGTTTTTAGTGAGTTCTTTAGATGCATTTTCATGGATTTATTTGACTATTAGTTTCCACTCAAATCAACATTTTTACATCACTTATGAACATCAAGATTTAAGCAAGTTTGTGCAGATGAAATACAACCATAAACATTACACATTAGAGCCTTAAACCCGAGAGCATATTGTCACGGTACGCATTGCACACACGTACACATAGTTTCAGATCATATAGCTTTAAATTAATACACTTTCAAACACACTTTCATGAACATATTCATCACGAAATCACAACACGCGCCTAATATCTACTATCAAACATACATAACCTACGAATCATTGGGAGCTAGTAACAGGGACATGCATCGGGGAACAACCCTAGTTTTCGGATTTGAATAAACTGCACCTTAAGGGTTCTCTTGGGAAAGGGACCAAGAGAGAAGAGAAATCATAACTTTTTTATGTTAAAACCATGAACTTGATGCCCAAGACTTCTAAATAATTTTATCTAATCCCACAAGCTACAACCCTAACTCGACGAAAAAACTCCTCTCTTTGCCTTACATTTTTCGTTGTGTTTTGAATAAGTTTTTAACGTGAAAGTTCTTCAAGTGTGATGAATTTGTAGGTGCTGATAAGTTCTCGTGTTGTTTGCAGAGAGAACATGAAAGAGAAGAGGGATACTGTCGTGACAGAGAGGGATAGAGTTAAATGTGATAGAGAGTTAAAAGAGGTGTAGTAGTTTAGACTTATTCAACTAGGACTCTTTAAAATAATATTAAAAAAATCTGATTTCGCTCTTTATTTTGAATCAGCCAATAAATATTAATTAATTATATTAATAACCAATTTAAACAAAAACAATTTAAATCATTGCTTCCACCGTGGTTCGAACGCAGGTGGAGCAAGACTTCACTCAAAAAGATAATCTTAGGCCCTCTCTCCTTAAATTTCCCATCAACCATATTAATTAAATAATTAATTACATATTTAGGGTAATTACGATATTACCATTAGACAAGAAAAAGACCATTTTACCTCTAGACCCTCCAAACATAAGATTTCTCCTTTTTAAGTCTGATAAAGACTCATCACGTTAAATCTTCATTCCGTGAGCCATACATGGATAAACCAACCTTTCCTAGCTCAACTAAATCCCCATTCTAGTTGGCTTGGCTGTCAAAAGGGTTCAATGATTTGTTTCTATGCGTATCAATCCATGTGAACCCGGTCTAATTGAAGGCATTCTAGATACATTAAGCATTATTTCGCTTAGCCATTTTTAGGGTTGTTACATTATCCCCCCCATAGGAAAGTTTTTCCACTAATGACAGTACTAACTATCGAGCGTAAAGCCACTCAGACCATAACATAAATATTATTCACTAACAAGCAATAGCAAAAAAGAGTGGAGACATAAGGAAACATAGACTTAAGAGTAGGAAGTCTAACCTCAAGAGCTGAAAAATGAGTGTAGAGGGATCTCATATTGGACTCAACCTCCCACATATCACTCTAAACAAAGTGATTCGTCCACAATACCTTCACTGTGTCAATCTCGTTGTTACTTAGCCGCTTGACCTTTTTGTCTTAAATCTCAACAGGTACCTCCTCATAGGAATATTTTTTATCACCCCCAAACCTTCAACACGTAGAATCGATGATGGATCACCTAGTCACTTTTTTAACATACAGACATGAAAGACTGGATGAACAGAAGCTAGATACGTAGTAATTGTCAACTCCTAGGCCACCTCACCCACATGCTGTTGGATCTCATATGGCCCATACCTCGGACTTAACTTCCCTTTAATGCCAAACCTCATTACCCCATTCATAGGTGATATCTTCAAATAGACCTGGTCACCAACATGAAACTCTAGAACCTTTTTCACTTGTTTGCATAAGACTTCTGTCGAGTGTAAGAAGTAGTCAACCTGTTCCTAATCACCCAGAACATCTCTAAGGCCTCATGTATGATCCCAGAACCCAAGATTGATGTCTCTCCAACCTCTAACCAATAAACAATTGACCTATATCTCCTACCATACAGTGCCTCAAAATGCTTCCATCCCAATACTGGAGTGATATCCATAATTATACGATAATTGTATCAAAGGCCGATGGTCGTCGCAGCTACCCCTGAAGTCAATGACACATGCCCTTAAGATATCCTCCAATGAATGAATGGTGCGCTCTGCCTATCCATCAATCTGAGGATGAAAGGCAGTACTAAGCTTTACTTGTGTGCCTAAGCTCTTCTAGAAAGATCTCCAGATATGTGAAGTGAACTGATCTCCTCTATCTGAAATGATAGACAAAGGAATCCCATGCCATCTCACAATCTCTTCAATGTAGAGTCTCACATAATCCTCAGCTCCGTAAATAGACTTCACAATCTCAAATGTCGTTCATGATCTTCCTTGGTCTTATAGTCGATGAGAATTTCATCAATGAATACTATGACGAATAAGTCAAGTTATTCATGGAAGACCCTGTTCATGAGATCATTAAATGTGGCAGGTGCATTCGTGTGACCAAATGACATAACTAGAACTCATAATAACCATAACGGGTATGAAAGGCTGTCTTTGGGATATCTCCATCCCAAACCCTGAGTTAATAATATACTGAACGAAGATAAATCTTCAAGAAGAAACTAGATCCTTGGAGGTGGTCGAACAAATCATCTATTCAGGGAAGTGGATACTTGTTCTTGATAGTGTTTTTGTTAAGCTGCCGATAATTGATACACATTCTAAGGGTTCCATCTTTCTTTTTCACAAACAAAATGGGAGTACTCAAAGGGGATATGGTCGGCTGAATGAATCCCTTATTAGTGAGATCTTTTAACTTCCGCTTTAACTTTTTGAGTTCAGCTAGAGCCATTCTGTAAGGAGTCACTGAAATTGGTTTAGTATCAGTTTCTAAGTCGATACATAAGTCAATATCTCAAGGGGAGGAAATACTGGCAAATCATCAAGGAATACATCTTGGAACTCATTTACTACATGCATGGAGTTTATGGAAGGAACGTCACGATCTAAATCTTTAACACTCGCAAGATGACACAATAACCCCTTGGACATCATTTTATTTGCCTTAAGGTTTGAAATAAAGAGATTAGGACGACTCGAGTTGTACCCCTCTCAGACTAGCTCTTCTTCATTAGGGAAACAAAATCTTACAACCCTACTACAACAACCCATACAAGCATACTATGAAGCCAATCCATCAGAAGAATAACATTGAAATCATTCATGGGTAACTCAACCAAGTATGAACACTTAGTACTAAAACATACAACTATTGGGCGATCCTTATATACTCTATCAGTTCTTATATTCTCTACTAAAGGCGTTCTATCCACTATAGGATCATGCAAAACTTCAGGCAATATCTCAAAAGTGAGAGAAAGCAAAGGAGTTACAAAGTAAATGATATACCCTTGATGAAGTAAATCATAAACATAAGTTGAGAATACTGGCAGAATTCCTGTGACCACAAAATCGGACTTCTCTTGCTCCTCCCTACCCTTAAGATTAAAAACTAATTACTCTTAGGAGGCTCGGCTGCTACTGCATCCTGTGGATCACTCCTTGTCTGAGCATTACCTACAGCCTGACCTCTTTTCTGTGGGCAATCCTTAACCATGATTCCGCTCTTACCGCATCCGAAGCAGGCATTAGTGCCCTGTCTAATGACTATATTGTAAGCACGGCCACACTTAGCACAATCCTGTCTACGATGCTGTATCTCACCTCCATTGTCCGTCTTTGGCTCGGGTCTATCTCCTCTAGGTGTTGTACTCCTATGAAAGATAGAGTTCCCTGAACTTTGTTGCCTCATTTTGAATCTAGGCTGCTCATCGATGCCAAAATTGTTTCTGTTACCTCTATTGCTAGGACTTTCCTAGTCATGAGGCTTAGGACTCCTAATATCACGTACGCCCCTATTCTTCCAGCTGTCCTCCACCTGCTGGACATGAACCATCAACTTAGAAAGGTCTATGTTATCGTGGAGCATCGCAGACTGATACTCCTCCTCCAAATCACCTTTGATTCCCGTGAGGCACCTGCTCATCTCATCTCTGGTGTTAGATACAAGGGAATTAGCATACCTGGACAATTTGACAAACTTCAGGGAAATCTCCCTTATTGTCATGGATCCCTGCTTAAGGGTGATAAACTCCTCAACCTCGGCCTCCTCATCTCTCTGGAAAAGAAACTCTCCAAAAAGGTTGTCTTAAACAACTCTTGAAGTGACCGAAACTCCTCCCAAAACTTGTCTATCGTTCCACATCTTGCACAAAGTCTGTGAAACATCCTTGAGTTGATAGGAAGATAACTTTCCTTTCACAGAATCTCTGGTCCCCATAGCCGCCAAAATCATATGCACCTCATCCAAAAACTCGTGAGTATCCTACGAAGTCTTAGACCCTGTGAAAATAGGAGGATTCATCCTCGTAAAGTGTCTAACCATGTCATCCATACTGCGAACCAGTGGGTTCTCCCTCTGAATATTCTCCTGGTTGACCTGGTCAATCATGGCATGGGTCGCATAGTAATGGCTTATTCCATCTGGTGTTGAGATGCCCGCACCTCAGCATCTGTAAACACATCAGGGTTAACCGGCATAACCACACCTTCAGCTAGAGCCTGGGGTTGAACCTTATTGCCCCCAGCAACTTATCCTACTCTCCTTTAACCAATTCTTATTCTATTATTCATTCTATGAAAACAAAAAGGATTGATGTTAGACACACTCATAACACCAAGAAAATCATACATTAGGAAACGCAAGATAATATTAGAAGAAGTGAAATTTTCGTACGAATCATTAAGTCTATAATCCAGGATAGTGGTGCACTTCACTACCATGACTTAGAAACTACTCAATGTGGTTAATGTGAAGTTGTTATGTTCAAAATTTAACCTAGTGCTCTGATACAAACTTTGTCACACCTTGAATCTAAATCCAAGACGTGACCGGCATCCTTGACTTCTTAGAGGTCGCAGACAAGCCTGCATACATCATCCTTACTCCATCTAAGTTAATTTTAGAGGAATATTTGAAACTTTTTGTTTCTTATCATACATTTATACTTACTAATTAACATCATAGGAGTTCCTAAATCAACCATCTAATATAGAGATAATAGAATGAAAAAATTGGATCATAATTTTATTAAATGTATTTCTTGCCAAAACGGCACCAATACAAAGTCTAAACAAAAGTGGTAACAAACGCTAGTGGAACATGTTATACTAGCTATAGCCTACATCTAAGATATATAATAACGGTAGATATACTTGAAAGCATGAGGGCCTACCATGTCCAGATGAAAGATCCACGTCCGTATAGATGCAACGTAAACTTGTAAGCTCTAGCATCCACCTTGCCTGCACCTTAAATTGTAGAATTTTATGAAATTAGTACACAATTGAGTTAAGTATAGGTATATTCAAGAACACACAACGAACATTAATGAGTAAGAACAACTTTTTCCTAAAAACATGATTATGGAAAGTCAAGTCAGTGGACTTTCCAAATTGTAAATAAGGAAAATTAGTGAGCTTTCAAAATTTGAATTAGGAAAGTCATACCATGATATTAACATGCACCATAATACTCATCATACTTCACACAAAAAATAACATATTATACATTGCAAATATCATTACGTATCTAACACATAACATCTTACAAATAACACATATAGTTTTGCATATAGCACATAACATCTTCCATATCATTCATTCATATGCCATGAGACCTTGGAATCATGGACTTGACATTAAAACTTCCAAAATGAGGGCTCCAAATATGGAACCTAAACTAGTGAGCCTTCATTAACAAACAAAAAGTCTCCTTCATTCATTCATTTGTACTTCACTTAATTTCGTTCATCGGCTAGTGTGAACACTAGATATACCTAGGATGTAGTTTAAGACTTTCATCGGGATCGCTGTGCAATGATCAAGATTTACCTAGTGTCGTTACTTAGGTCTAGATCATCTCTTGATTATCCTATCCTAACACTTTTGCTATCATGAATTTCATTGTGTACATCAATTGAGGCTGGCCTCATTCATTCATGGGGAACTTTAATTTTAACCGACATAGATTATGTGAGCATCACGAAATCCAGTGTCTTCCCAACAGTGAAAAGAGGTGGAATCACCGGCAAAGGTGACCCAAGACATGCTAGTATACATGGGAAATGAACCCCGTCAGATACCTATATTGGTAGTATAGATTCGAAGACTAGGAGATGTAAGGAGAACAATACCCGGCATGCCTGAAATTATCATGCCATGAGAGTTACCTAAACCTCCACCCTTCCTAAAAGAAGACATCACCACTCATCTCTAGCCTATCGGTGCTCAGTATAAAGTTCCAATACATTCAACTCATACATCATGGATGTTGGCTTCTAGTATGAGGACATCATAGCTAAATAAATTATTTCTCATCTCCTAAGTAGTATTAAGTGTGTATTAATCTCAATACTTTCATAAGATTATTCATAGAAACTGGTCTCTTCATTAACTTTACACTCTCATACGTGAGTACGTTTTGGTAACATTCACTTAGGATCATTTGAGGTTGCTCTCATATTTTACATTAGACTGTTACCATATTGTCACCATAATTATTAACTTTAGCACATTTGCTCTTCATAGTTACCCACCCCTTGTTACGTGAATGTTCATTTCATCATATTCAAATGTACTTTGTCATTTAATTTAACACTCTTACTTAAACCTTCTAGGGTTTCATCATTTCATTGTTCATTTAATCATACGCCAATGCATTTGGATATTTAGTTTGTTTCACAATCTTACTTAACCCTTCTAAGGTTTCATCATTTCATTGTTTATTTCATAACTTCATTAAATACATCTTAGGTTCACTTACTTCTAAGTGTAGGCTAGACTTATGGGTCCATATATACAAGCCATGAGGCTCCATTCATAGTTCGTTTAAATGATTCATCTATTCCTAAGATTATGTGATACAAGACTTATGCTTCTTTTATGTACGCCAATATCTCAGTTTCAATCTATGTAGGCAACATTATTATGGAACATTTATTCATGTATAACTTATGCATCAACAAAGAATTCGGGACAAGGAACTCGATTTTGAATCCCTTGGACAAGACTTTTATTTTAATTTATTTTGGTTTGATCCACACATCTTGGGGCCCCATGATCGAGGCCCAAAGCCTTCATTTAATTTTTCCCTTAATTTCTCCCTTTACTTTTTTCATTCATTGGGACTAAGAGGATGTGGGATAGAACCCCCACAAGCTCATTTTCTTTTTATTTCCTTCTCTTTAATTTTATTCCTTTGGCTGAGGGGTGTGGGTTCAAATCCCCACAGCCCCACTTTAATTTTCTCTCCTTAAATTTCCTTGGTTCAGCCTATAGGTCGTGGATTCGATTCCCACATGCCTCAACCTCTAATTTTTCTTTCTATTAGTTGTTAAATATTATTGGGAGGTGGTGGGTTCGAATCCCACTCAACTCATTTCTAATTTTTTTAATTTCATTTTTGGATCAAGGCACATGTGTTCGAATCCAACATGCCACATTCCCTTTTTTCTCACATTATTTTAGTGACTTTTAACATGGTGAGGTGACAGGTTCGATTCTCTATGTCTCACATATTTTTGTTCATATTTATATAGCATGATAATCCCCTTAGCTTGGCCGAAATTCATCAACAACATGCTGGAAATTTTTACAGCATAGTTTCGAACCTCATTCACATTAAATGATTGGACGTTTGAAGTATTTTTTAGTGAGTTCTTTAGGTTCATTTTCATGGATTCATTTGACTATTAGTTTGAACTCAAATCAGCATTTTTACATCAGTTTTGAACATCACGATTTAATAAAGTTTGTGCATATGAAATACAACCATAACCATTACATTTTAGAGCCTTAAACCTGAGAGCACATAATAAGAGTTCACATTTCTCAGACGTACACATGGTTCTATATAACGTAGGTTGTCATTCATACGATTTCAAACACACTTTCATGAACATATATATTACAACAACACAATGCACGCCTAATATCTACCAGCAACATACCCATCCTATGAATCATCGGGAGCTTGTGACACGGATATGCAACGGGGAACAACCCTAGTTTTTGGATTTTAATACACTGAACCTTAAGGGGTCTCTTGGGAAAGGGACCAGGAGAGAAGAGAACCCACACCTTTTTGATGTTCAAAATTTGAACATTCTTCCAAAACCTTCTCCAAAATTTTTTCTAAGCCCAAAAGCTTCAACCCTAACTCGATGGAAAAACACCTCTCTTTGCCTAATTTTATTTGTTATGTTTTGAATAAGTTTTCAACGTGAAAGTTCTTCAAATGCGAATAATTATTAGTTGCTGATGAGTTCTTGTGTTTTTGGAAGAGAGAACGTGAAAGAGAAGAGAGATATTGACGTCAGAGAGAGATCTAGTTACACGTTAAACAGAGTTAAAACAGTTGAAGTAGTTTAGACTTAGTCAACTAGGATTTTTTCAAATAATATTAAAAAAATATGATTTTCATTTTTATCTTACATCATCCAATAAATATTATTTCATTAAATTAATTACTAATTAAAATAAAAATAATTTAATTCATTGCTTCCACCTAGGTTCAAACCCGGGTGGAGAAAGACTTCACTCATTGAGGTGCTATTTATCCGATAAATTTTTCCACTATTCACTAACCATAAAAAAAAATTATATGATTTTATTAATAACTTATAACGGCACATTCTTCTGGTGTTATGACCTGGTTCTCTCTTGTGAATAGCCAAAAGCTCTTGATATAGAGAGGTTCGGTCCAGTATGTTCACCTCAATTTGCGCCCCATTTGATACTAAAGCAGGTGGGGTGGCAACCTCGTCTTAAGATAAAACATAGCAATATGACTTTAAGTGCACCAACGCGCCTTTTCCCATATAGAATACTAGGGATGAAAGTCTCTAGGGGGTTCTATAATGCAAGACCCCCATTTCTTTCGCAAACCAATAGGGACACCCCCCCTCAAAAAATGAGTTTTTCACGCGGTGATCCTTATTTGAAATATGAGCCGCTAAATTTTTTATTTTTTTTTACATTTATATATCCTTATGAACGTTGCATACAAGTCTTTCTGTTAGTTGGAAGGCTTATGCATAATACATAACCAAAGGAATGCTTATAATTTAACCATTACCTTATAAAACAATTTTTTCCATTAAAAAAATGATCATTCCCTTATGTTCGTCTATAGAAGGAACCAAAAAATCAATAGCTTAGAGTCTTAGTTGTAACCTAGTTCAAACAATGCACTTCTCGGGACATCATCAATAGGGGAAAGTGGAACTTCTTGACGTTGTATTCCAAATACAACAAGCCCGATTCACATCATTATGCTTAATAAAAGGAATGAGGGAAGCTAAAATGCAAAATATTGGAATTGGAAGGAAGGGAAAATTGGAAGATGAATCTTTTCCCCGGAGCTGGAACAACTTGTTCTTCCTGACCCGATTCAACGCCAAAAAAGGGCTTGTCCCTACCTGAAAGTATTCATATTTCCTGAAGAAAGCATCTGTTCTTTGATATCTGAGATATTTCATAAAAGTCTATATGGACCCTAAATCACCAATCCTTACATGAATATGGGTTGTACTCTAGAGGCTATGAATCGATTGGACCTGCCAATCGAATGAATCGTAACACTCGTAATGATCGACTTTACGAAGATTCCATTGGATTCCGGAAGCTCGTAGCATTGGTCCGGCACAATTCCCAAACTTAAGAAGCTGGGGGCGTGCCCGCCGGCCCCTGACCTGCCTCCGATTACTGAAAGTGAATTCGTTTTCAATTATCCTAAGCCGGCCTATCATTCATTGGTTAGGGTTAGGGAAAAAAGCTAGCTGGAAGTAATCTCTTCTTCTCAGTGAAAGCTAAAGGCCCTGGTATAGTAGGAGTGTGGTGCGTGCTCTCTTTATTCTGTAGATGCGCTCCTGGGAAGGGAAGCCAGAATTTTGGATGTAGATCGATCAATCCCGCCCTGTTCAAGTGATCGCCCCGAGCCGAGCGAGATTGGAGACCGCCTTAATGATTGTTCGTAATGGGCCTACCATTTAACGTACGTATGTCATGTAGTTTTTGTTTTTGTACCTTTGCCGTCCCTCAGCCCCTCTCCCACCCTTTCTATCTATCATTAGAAGTAGGGCGGGTGGCGTACCTCACTGAGCTATCGATCGCGAAGCTATCGCCCGGTTCAACCAACCGTCCGTCCTGGTGCCTTTGCTACTGATTTGACCGCTTCTCATCGTTAATCCGGGTTCACCTTGGCCCTCGCCCCAGAGTTCTTATGAAGACTCTGGTGGTGCATGTGTATGATAGGGCCCCCCATAAGCGCCAAAGATCGGTGATGTTGTCATGATAAGTGTGGGAAGTCGATAGTGTACTCGATGATTGAAGGACCTATCGACTTGCATTAACTTCCCGTGGCTAGTAGGGGGAACTTTAATGTAATTGCGGATCCATTAGAAAAAACTTGGGGGTCGGCCTCCTGACTTCAATGCCTTTATTGAAGTGATGAGCTTTGAAGATATGATTTTCTCGTTTGGATTATTTGATTGGGCTTTCAATGACAGCAAATTGACTTGGAGCAATAATCAAACCGGTCAACATTGTATCTGGGCCAGACTAGATAGAATCCTTTTGAATGGGGACTGCCCGCTTCTATATAAAAGCCGTTTTGCTTCCACCAGAGTTGACCATTTGCCTAGAGTATCCTCTGATCACTCTCCTCTAGTAATCTTCTTAGAAGATTATAATACTCGCAGGCCTGGGGTCTTTCGTTTCCAAAGAATGTGGATTCGGCATTACATTGATCTCAACCATGCTCGGGAAATCCTTTTCAAGTCTTCTCCAGGAAGATTGACTCGACAAATAAAGCACTGAATTGGCGAACTATTTCAGAATATAGAAATGCCGAAAACGAAGAAGGCCAATTTGCTCTTGAACAGAGTTGGTCTGCTGATAAGAAAATGGAGTTAGATTCGGCCAAGAGTAACCTTGAAAAACTTCTGCTTTACGAAGAAAGATAGAGAATAAGCACCTTGAACCAAATTCAGAACTTGTCTCTGTATGGCAGGAAGCTCTCAATTTATTTCATACATTACTTTCTTCTCAAGGTTCGGTGCTTGAAGATGAGATCCTTGAGACCATCCCCTCTCTAGTCACAGAGGAAGATAATAAGATGCTTACGAGCCCTCCTAATATGGAAGAAGTTTAAAAGGTAATTTTTAGCATGTCGGCGCGCACTAACCCAAAAAAAGGTCTCCCCTATCCTTTAAAGCCATCAGGCTTTCCGGATTCTTTTTATATAGAAAATATTGTTGGGATTTCAAAAACTTCCAGCCGGTCACCTTATTTCTTCGCTGAAGGTGCGATCCCCCGTTCCATCAATGCTACTTTCCTTGCTTTGATTCCTAATATTTTGATCTAGGACTACCTCTATTTAAATCTAAAAAAAAAAAATTCTCATCTTCTGGATAGAGTATAAAATAAAGTGGTAGGAGATGAAAGCATTGTTATCCAGTGGATTTTGCAAACATGTTCTTTTCTCGATGCCTATACACCTTCTTGCAGGGATTCCAGTTTCAAAGGGAG
The DNA here is from genome assembly GCA_027789145.1 of Solanum arcanum. Taxonomy (NCBI): domain Eukaryota; kingdom Viridiplantae; phylum Streptophyta; class Magnoliopsida; order Solanales; family Solanaceae; genus Solanum; species Solanum arcanum. Next base: position 35,524,666 of record CM050943.1, read on the forward strand.
TTCTTGACCAGTTGGAAAAAATGTTAGCTAACTTTTGGGGAGGCGGTGATGAAGACAAAAGAAAGCTTCACTGGATATTTTTTGATACTATGTGCCTACCTATTCAGGAAGGGGCTTTGGGTCCTCCTACTACAAGACATTTTCAAGAGCTTTCAAAAGCTTTTCGTATGAAGTTTACCTGGTCAATAAGAGGGGGGTACTTTCAATGAGAAGAATATCAGAGAGCCAGGGGTGGAACCAGAAATCAGTGCTAGCTCCATTTCCAATCCGCCATTTTTAGCCCTTAAGTATTGGTGGGGTTGCCTGAAAATAGAACGGATTTCACTCCAAGTCCTGACAACCAGGTTTGGAAGCAGCAAACCATAGGGGCTTTCAGATAGTTTCTTTTGAAAAAAGCAGTCCAAAGTATGACTCCCTCTTATTGACCAGGCCAACTCCTTTACTAGTTATTTAAAATCATAGATGTGCTTGACGCACATGGAAACTGCTTTTTCAATGATATCGAAGCATTTTTGCCTCACAGAGTGGTTTATGATATCAGGAATAGTGGTATATTCACATCTCATCAGGAGGATAGGGGGATATGGAAAAAGAATCGTAGTGAGTCATTTATTCTCAAAGCTGGTTGGGAATCGATAAGAAATCGAACGGGCATTCAAGCTTGGACTCAATTTGTCTGGGATAAAGCCATTCCTACAATAATTAGCATTTTTGCGTGGAAGCTCTTATTTTACTTTGTATGCGGGGATTTCAGAATCAGTTAAGGGAAAAAATTCAGACGAAAGGTATAAGATTAGCAAGCAAATGCTTGTGCTGTTCGGAGCATGATAAATAAAGTATTGATCGCCTCTTCATCAAGAGTGAGCTTGCTATGGAGGTTTGGAACCATTTTGATCGCCTTTTCAATATAAGATCCTTCCAAACGGATTCCATTCAGTCCCGGCGGTTTAACAGATCTCGCAGGAAATCCCAAGTTGGCTACGTCACGTCTATGCTTACTATTTTTTCAGTTTGGGAACTCTGGAAGGAAGGCAATAGCAGTAAATTAGAAAACCCAATATCTCAACCGGCTGCTATTATTCAAAAAATTACTGACTGGCTGAAAGACTGTTCTCAGCTTCTTGACATCAGATCATCTTGGACGTTTACTGATTCTATTCTTCTGGATGCGCTCTACATTCATCAAGCTCGTAAACTCGCAATTGACTCCAAAATCATTGTTGATTGTGCTTCAATGAAAATAAAGAAGCCCCTAAAATTACCCATACCTAGACTCATGGTGGAGCTTCATTTCATCCAAATTATCGGCTGGCCATTTCAAAATCGTCTATACATTTAGAGAAAACAACAAAGTGGCAGACTCTTTAGCAAACTTCGGCTGCGATTCTCAGTTTGACTATAGGTTTTCCTCTACAGCCGATCTTCCTCAACAAATTCAGGTTTTTTCTCTCAAAAAAGTGGGCTTATTGAATATCATATTGGTTTGGCTTTGTTCACTTTCATTTTATTAGCAGTAATGTTTTTGGCTGTCTTGTAGCTCTTTGTGAGCAGGTCTATGTACTTTTTTTTTATGGGTAAGGTTTTGACATCCTCCCCCTTAACCCCCCGGCGGGGGGCAGATGGAGTATTGACGAAGATGCTTGGGACTGAACACATCCCCCCTTACTTAGTAGGGCTTAGGAACGATGTTGGCAAATGATTGTTGAATATAGTTACTCACCTCACAGCCCAATTTCCTCTGTGGGGTGTATACCGGCCGGGTTGCTGCCCGGAGGACCAAACCTGGCTGCTGGGACAAGCTTGGTATACTGTCTTCCCTTTATCAGCAGGCGGTATAGTCGCATTGCAATTATTCCACCAGTACGGGTCACTTTATCCGGATGTAACAGTGTAGTAGCAACTGCAGACGGGGTCGGCATGAGACGTCGGTTTTTGATTAACATCCTTTTGCCACTATCTTTCTTTCCTAAAAATGCAGCCCCTACCATTAGTCGTCTATGGAGATCTGGGATTCGGTATTGAATCAATCCAACATTTCGTTCGGTCACTTCAGCAGTCATAAAAAAACCTAATTCTATTGAGTTGATTCCATCTCCTTGACTTTGTTCACATTCAGTAGCAGCTTGCTGGTGTCCTTTCAGGTCAGGAACTCCTGCAATAGGCAGCCAGCCTATTGGAAAAAGACTACTCTCATCCCTCTCCTTTCAGTCGAGTGAGCTAATTTTTTTCGTGCTTCTTAAGTCGACGTTGACCTGTATATAAGTCAGATGTTGGAAAGGGAAGCCCCCATAATATAAGCACTCTTTCAGTCAAGTAATGCCTTTAGAGCCTATAGTATAGCTGAGTAGCTAAGAGCTTCTGGGAATTGAAAAACGCAGGAATCGACTTGTTTTGCGTTAATGGGGCTTTGAGGGACGTCTTCTCTTTCCCTTATCAAGCAAGTCACACCTAATCGCCCTTGATGCCATCTTGATAACTGGACTGAATGTCTCATCATAGTCTATACCCTATTGCTGGTTGTAGCCTTTGGCTACCACGCGAGCCTTGTAGCGATCAATAGTCCCATCAGACTTTGACTTTCTCTTGTATAACCACTTGCGAGCCGATACAAAAATTTCGAAATCAAAATTTCGCAGGAAAATGGGATGAACAGAAAGCTTTTGACAAAATAAAGGAATACTTCCATTCTAGTGCCTACAACGCCAGGAAGCCTTTATTACTATACCTATCGGTCACTGAAACCACTATGGGGTCTATGTTGGCTTAATACGATGAAGACAGACGGAAGTAAAGGGCCATATACTACCAACGTAAGAAAATGACTGACTACAAGACCAGGTATACCAATTTTGAGAAAACCTGCTTGGCGGGTAAGGCGGAAATTGAGGCATTACATGCTGTCTTACCCAGTACATTTAATAGCTTCCATGGACCTACAAAAAAAGTATTTGTTCGAGAAACCCGCCTTAACGTAACGGGAAGGACCGCAAGATGGTTACTGCTTCTGTCTGAATTCGACATCACGTATGTAACCAAAAAGGAAGGGCGATAGCAGAACACCTTGCACCCTATCAAGGAGGAACATGAGTTTAAGGATTGCTTCCCAGACGAGGAAATAGCTGTCACAGAAGAGGAGCTGAAAGCCACTTGACTGTAAGGAGAGGAGGGCATGGAAATTTGACTTTGATGGCACGACTAATCAAAATGGGTACGGAGTAGGGGCATTGCTGATTGCACCTGATGAATCGCACACCCCCATTGCCATTAAGCGGAACTTTTAAGGAACTAAGAATACCACTGAAGATGAAGCATGTATCCATGGATTAAAGACTGCCTTGACCCTGGGAATATAAGAAATCGAAGTATTTAGGGATTCGACGCTTATCATCTGCCAAACTCAAAAGAAATGAAAAACCAAATATGAAAAACTTTTGACATACCATGCTTATCTTGAAAAGCTCACTGAGCAATTCAAGAAAATAAGTTTCTCTCCACTACCCAGAGAAAAAAGAAGTTCGCGGATGCATTGGCAACACTGGCCTCCATGATAAACATTCCTGAGGGAAAGTCCGCCCAATCATGATAGAACAAAGAAGCAGCCCGGTGTATTGCAACCTAATAGAAATTTTTGAGTGGACTCCCGGCATGTTCAATAGGGATCTTTTGGCCATTGAAAGGGCACCCAACGGTAAACCATGGTTTACTGACATCAGGGAATATATTGAACACCAAACGTATCCCAAACATGCAACGGAAAATGATAAGAAGACAATCAGGAGGTTGGCAATGCAATTCGTTGCGCGGGGATGCGATTCGCCAAGCTGGGGCAAATCTTTCCCCTATCTCTAAAGGGGGCCCCTGGGCCACTTGACTGTAAGGAAAGGGGTTCGACTCAATACTCTTGTGTGTATCCTTTGGCCACCAATCTAGCCTTCAACCCCTCAACTGCTCCATCAGCTTTTTGTTGACTTTATAGACCCACTTGTAGCCAATGGCTTCTTTCCCTAGAGGAAGAGAGACTCAATCCCAAGTAGCAAACCATTCTAGTGCTACGATCTCTTTCTGCATAGAGCTGCCAGCAGGGTTGAGATATGGCCTCTGCAAAGGTATCGGGTTAAAAAAGATGGATGAAATTGCAAAAAATACTCGTGGGAAGTAGACAGAGACTTAGTTGATACAAACCTATGAATAGGAAAACGAAGACGGGTGGATCTACGTACCCCGAGAATAGAAGCTAGAGAACCTAAGTCTGAAGAAGAGTCTTGGTTCGAAGTATAGGGAGAGAGGGAGACCACTGAATCAGTTGGCTCAGCTCCGAAAACTGAGTGACGAGAATCTGTCTTCACAAACCTGCGAAACTTCCCCTTAAGCTGATCACTCTGGTCACCCGGATCTTGCTGACTCTATTAAATCGGAGAATTCTGATGCTGTCTCACATAAACTCCTCAATAGTTCCACCCCTCCCCTCTAAGGGGAGACAGGGGAACATAATGGCCCACCATCACAGGGAATCTCAAAGCCCCGAGCTCCGTAGTAAGTTCGAAAAAGGTGACATGTCGAGAAAGGTGGAATCGTCGTGTAGAAGGATCATTAACACTTGTAGCCCTTTTGAGAGAGGGGTACCCCAACCTCACTCAAGAAAACACATAGAGTGAGATGTAGGGCTCAGTTTGTCTTGTGCAGGAGATGGAATTTTCACAAAGCACGTGCATCCGAATAGTCATCGGTTTGAATAGTCATCTCTTTGAAAGAGAGTAAAACGCCCAAAGATAACGTGTAGAGGAGATCGCTCACCAATAATAGGAGCCATCGTCTTCTTACTCAGATAAGCGGCCATCATTAAATTGGATTTAATAGGAATCCCAGAAGAATTCCTCGAGCAACATTAATAATACTAATAAATAAGGGGAAGGCCCAACATTTTCTATTAGTATAAGGAAGGCGCTAGCTAGCGCCCAACCTATACAAGGGCTTTCCACCTCCATTTGGTCGTGCTGCTATGATGTAACGTGCAGTCGTCCCAAGGCAGCAGGATGTATGGTATAGGGCCCCCTATTTTATCTCCCTTAAAGTCCTTTATGGATTTCGAGTCGGGAATAGAGCTGTGGCTTATTCGGCGCTATATCACAATGCATTCTCGGGCATAGCTGTTCACGAAAGGTGGCATGGGACATCTGTCAGCGGCGGGAGTCTTACATCCGAGCGAGAGGTCAGACCAATCCCATTCATCCTGGTCTGATCCGAACAGATCTTGTTGAATGAATTGATCCATTCCATTGTTGTATGCCCTACTTCTTAATCAATTTATTCCTACTCGGACCCGCCGTACTTCCTTTGACTACTCCTGAGATATAGTGGAAAGATTTTTTTATGGTGGAGAGTGGGGAGTGAAAAGACCAATGCAGCAGAGAAGGACTGCATGAATCGGAATCCGCTTATTAAGATTAAGACAGACGACCGAGAAAGAAAGGCTCCGCGTTCGAACATTGATTGATCTTAGATTAGCGTGCTAGCCGCTGATTCATGTCGTATAGTCATAACACTTTCTCTTTCTTACTGCTCCACCTCTCTTGTATAGAAAGGGATACTTTTGTTGCGCGACTTTCTCTTATATGGTGACTTGACTCAGCTTGACCTACTTGACTCAGCGGTTAGAGTATCGCTTTCATACGGCGAGAGTCATTGGTTCAAATCCAATAGTAGGTAAAACCGACCGAAACCCCTGCTTTTGCCAGCATGACAGCAAGCACGGACTGGCAGCAAGGAGTCAGTTATATGATTAAGGCATAAGTTTCTTCTATCATTGTCCTTTTTTGACCACCTTGACATCTTAAATATCAAGCAACCCCCCCCCCCCTTATTGAACAAGTAGGTGGAGACCTGGAGGGTCGGAAACCTCAACGGTAAACCTTTCACCGTGCCACATGATTAATTCACAAAGAGCTCTTTCCACTCCTATTCCCGCAAGAAAAGAGGTTTCAAGAAAAGATAGAAGGCGTCCAAAAATATCTGACTAAATATTCTAGAGAACGTACCCTTAGTTTTGACTCTTTCTCTATGCTAAAATGAAAAATAGAAAAAAGAAAAAGAAAGAATATTTTATGAGGAAAAGAAATTGCGTATATTCTTTCTTTTTTGATCCCATTCTTTCCCTTGGTCAACAACAAACTAAATCTATACCTCTTCACTACTTGTACAGAGTTGACGGAGTTAAGCTGTATTCAGGAAATCTTTTGGTCTCAATCAATCATAAATGCCCAATAAAAGACCCTTCTCTTCAATTTATGAAGATTTCGCTGCCAGTCCTTCTCAATTTGCCAAGCGTTTTTTTAACTTGAACTACACAACTTTTATTTAGAGTTGTTGGCCCAAGGTCTTTCAAGTCATCATTAAAAATATCCCTCTCCCAGTTATCCATGAGATAGAGGAGCTACTTTGAGTAGGAGAGCCTTTTATTGTCGAGAATATTGAGGATAAATTAAGAGAGACTATTTTTATTGAAAAGATCAAGGAAAATTTTTGAGTAGGAGATCCGTCTATTGTAATCGAGACTGCCACAAGAATTTCACCTTCATAAGGCAATTATGAGAGTGTGATCGACTATATAGAATGTGGATTTAAGAATTTATGCATAAAAGAGTTATGAATAGCGGATCACTGTCAAAGGAAACACGCGCGTACAAATGACCCTGACAAAACTGAACAATTAGAAAAAAGTGCCCCACCTGTACAAGTGGATCTAGTGAAAGATCTCATCTCCACCTCACTTGATCAATTTGAGATTGTGCCTATAATGGATTTTCATATTGGAAACTTATATTTCTCATTCAAAAATCCATCTTTATTTATGGTACTAACAATCAGGTGGATCCTAACTTTGGTACTAAAAAGGGAGGAGAAAACTCAGTACCAAATGCTAGGAAATCCTTGGTAGAGTTTATTTATGATTTCGTGCTGAACCCGGTAAACAAACAATTAGGTGGTCATTCCGCAAATGTTACACAAAAGTTTTCCCCTCACATTTAGGTCACTTTTACTTTTTTGTTAGTTTGTAATGCCAAGCGTATGATAAATTATAGCTTCACAATTACAAACAATTTTCTCATTATTTTTGGTCTCTTATTTTCAATTTTTATTGGCATTACTCTAGTGGGATTTCAAAATATAGGGCTTCATTTTTTAAGCTTCTTATTACATGCGTGAGTCCCGCTGCCATTACAACCTTTTTAGTTATCCTTGAGGTAATCACTTATTTTTTTCGAGCATTAAGCTCATCAATACGTTTATTTGCTAATATCAGGGCCAGTTATAGTTCTGTAAAGAGTTTAAGTAATTTTCTTGTTCTATGCTATGTATGAATGATCTTTTCTATTTCATAGGGGATCTTGGTCCTTTATTTATAGTTCTTGCATTAACCGGTCTGGAATTAGGTGTAGCTATATCACAAGCTCATGTTTCTACGATCTTAATCTGTATTTTGTAGAATAATAGTATAAATCTTCAACAAGGTGCTTATTTTTTTTAATGGAAAAAGAGTTATTATGAATGGGTATACATAGTCGTGGAGCATTCCTAGACATTGCTTTAATAGAATCGTTCCTGCGCATCACCTTACTTTATAGGAGCTATTGCTCTAGTTTCAGACGGTATAAATCTCGCCTAAACTTTTTCTTTGAAATCAGGGACTATTACAGTTTCCTAATAACATAGGCAAGCGGAGGGAAAACTAGACTTATTGTGCTAGGCGAAGACAAGTTAGAATAGATAGCTTGTGGGTGGGATTGACATGACATATACCTATTGCACAAAGAGGTAGAACCGGGGAAAAAATTATGGCTATAAAGGTCCTCGCCATCTTACGAACATGGTTCTAAGGTTCAATCTCTATTCCCCAGTCAGATGTCTCTGAAAGGGTAGTGATGTCCCCGTGAAATGAATCACGACCATAAATAGAAGAAAATGGAGATTGCATGTTCATAATATAAAATGGTAGTATGTTGATTAAATATAGTGCAGTAGTAAATGCTTCAACACATAAATGATTTGGTAATCCATTATTTATCATCAAAGTCAAAGCCATTTAAACTATAACTATATGTTGGTGTTATCTTCACGACACCCAATTCTGCAGCGGTGTATTTACACAAGAGAGCTCACATTTGATTTATATCTTCGAAAGCATGAAATCAAACACCCTTGACACGTATTCTCCGCCGGAGTTCAGATCTCAACCTATTGATCTGATTGCTTTCATTCTTCAGGTAGTGAAGTCACTCGGATTTGTGTATCAATTGACGCTCTAAAGTCTATATCTTGCCCTTAGTTACTTATTAGTATTCGACTTTTATCACAGATATATTATTTCTTACGGATTTAATTCCATTAGCTCTCTAAGCTTCCAATTTTTCTATTCATTCCTAACCTTCAGCTGGTGTAATAGTCCGACCCCCATTAAGGGGAATCCTTCCTAAAATGAATTTTTTTCATTTTGTTGAGGCATGATGAGATAGGGCTGGTCCATGTTTTTGTTGTTTTGAAAAAAATGGAGTTGGGCCATATTACTAATTTTGCTATGGTAGGAGGATTCGGTGGTTGTGGTGGTGGTGTAGAACATATTAAGGAAAGAAGCGGATCTTTCACACTAATGAGCATTCTTGTGTCCTCCAAGATCTTGAGAAGTGAAAATTACGAGAACAGTAGAGTCAAGAGAACAATCAGGAAGATGGAACTTTTTCATTTGGTTTAGGGATCATGGGTGATGATGTTCAACCAAATATGTGGGGGAGGCAGTGGAGGAATTAGTGGAATGGTTCTAGAAATCGTAAACAAGCTGGCTGGGGTTTGCCATTAATTAATTAGTTTTCTCAGGGAGGAGGAAAGAAAATGTTTGAATGTAATTGTGATGATGAGAGCGTAGTGTTATATAATTATTGGATTAGATTGCGTACTAATATGATAAGAAAAACAAAGGGAAAGGGAATGGTTGCATATAATGACATATTTTATAGAGCAGAGTGAGTGCTACTGGCTGTTTAATTTGTTTGTATGTTTCTGCTCTACCCCCACCCACTCTCCTCTTTTACTATGTACGTACTAATATACGATTGTTAAAGTGTACACCTGCACACCTTTGTTACACTTTTACTATTTAATAATCATTTAATTTTACAGTATACTTGCATTGCATGCATACTCAATTACACATCCTATAAACTCTTAAGTAAGTACACATGCTACATGTTACCACTAATTAATGATAGTATTTTTTGAAGTGAAGCCTTATCTTAAGATTACTTTACAATACACATGAAACCTAAAGAATTTTATGTTTATCAGTGTAGTTAATAATGTTGTTCTGTACTAGTACTAGATATATTTATCACCTTTCTAGGTTCCCTTTTCACATTAATTAGAAAATTATTATTATTTAATAGAATATTTTATTAAGTCAGTTATCGTAGACAAGGAATCTGTAAAACTTCAAATCAACAGGTCCTACTCCGCCATCTACGCTTGGTTAAAGCTTTTTCCCAGTTTGTTTTATCAACATTCAAGTCTAGTGGAATCACTATTATCAGGATCACAAAACATGATTCTATTAGGTCACGAACTCGTGCCCCATTTTCTTTGACCGAGGTGCTAGATCATCTATATATTTAATTGACCCTGTATCTAGAAAGACTTCCCTACCATCGATTGAGAGTGTCTTCGCCTATAAACTCTTCTTGCCTACATGACTTACAGGCTTGACGCCCATTTTCTCTAGGCTAGTTCATTCCTGATAAAGAAAACTACTTAAATCAGTGAGGATCCTTAAGATAGCGGGTTCAATTATGTCAGCTTCGTCCCAATGGATATCTATTATCTAAAAAAGGAACCTATGGAATCTATCTTTCCTCATGAGTTTGAGGGATAAGGTCTCCTGGAAACATTTTCAAGTGGGCAAACCAAGTCAATGAAAGAAGCAACTCTCCCAGGACTTGAGAAGCTCAAGTTCAACGGTTAGGAGTTGAGTACTGACTAGTACTACCGAGGAGAGATTCATCTGAATGGCAAGTATGAGTTCAACCGCCCTTCCTTTAGAGGATGGAGTCAGGGAGTGAGGAGACAGAAATAATATTTTCATACCTTAAACTGATAGCTATCAATAGTCCACACCTTTGGTTTTGTCAACACTGAGAAGCGAAGAGCTCAAGGTTAGGCAAGACAATCTAAGAGGATATTGAATAATTTCCTAAAAATAAGGGGTTATATATGATTTTACATTTATTGACAAGTTTCTAATTTTGTTTATTGATCTTTGAGAATTTATATTCATTTCTCTAAGATCGTGGAAAAGACATGTCCAGTCCAATGAATTTCCATACCTTATCTCTCAGCTCGCAAGGGGACCAATGGTCGTGTTATTATACAACATAGATGAGATAAAAAACTATGTGATTATGCTTGGAGCCTTTAAAAAAAACCTTGCTTTCTTATATTTTCTAATTGAAGTGAAGTAATGTACCTGTACACAAGAGTAGAAGAAAGAATAAAATCTCTGTTGTACAGGAGAGTTTCTTTCCTAAAGCATCCAAAGTCCCTTAAAATGCGAATTCATATGCTTTTAGGGGTATCTACTCATTTGCCTTCAATCCTGTCTTTTGAGGAAGAGGCCGCTAAGGAAGGCCTTCCAACCATAATGCCTCCATGGATGGGCGGTGTGCTCCATTCATAGTGTTGCACAGTCAGTCCCGCATAAGTAGAGTCACATAGGCAAGCGAATAGAAAAGTAACCTTTCTTCGCGGTAAGCATATTCAAGTACAAAACAGCCCGAGGAATAGGCTTCCCGATGATGAACTCTATTCCTTAGGTTGGGAGGTTCATAGGTTTGTATGAGGATCCTTATATCGTAGGCCCTTCTTTTTACAAAGTGGAGTTTTGACTTACTCTCCGTGTCTATGTGTGAAAACAACTATGTGAACAGAAGATCTTTCAAATATCGAGATGAAATAAGCCATGTGGCCGGCAAAACGGAACTATGAGCTTCTCAAGGCACCACTAGCCCTTGGAACAACGATCAGGCCAAGCAAACCGACATTATTTTCAATTCATTTTTGAAGCCCTTGGTACCAAGAAATCCGTTTAGATATATTTCCCTTGCAAATGAAATGGAATATGGATAACTCTCCATCTAAGTGGTCAATCGGACGAGTCAATTCTCAATGCAATGCTGCTATCCGTTCGACGATCCTAGTAAGTGACGCTATCTGTTGTTACTTGTCTATTCTAACTGTAGGTTGTACCCCCTTTATCTTTCTTTTGGGGTTTGCTTATGAAACAGTCTTAGACCTCATCTTGGGAAAAGCATGTTTTAGTTAATTGATCATCGCGAGTCCTTCAAATTATCTAGGGAACCAGGTGTAGTTTCTTTCCAAAAGAATTATTGTTCAATTCGTATGGACAAAACGTCCATCTACACCAATTCTACCAACAAACCCTTTCTTTTAGTGGGCAAGGACTCTAGGTTAGATTTTCTAAACCTTTTCCAGAAGGGAGTGTCGTAGGTCTGCGAAATTGGTAACGTTAGACCAAAACTCAATCTACGGCCCCCTCAAAGTTAGGGTCACTCAAAAGCGTTGTTTTGAACGAAGCAATCTATGGTTCCTCAAAGGAATCCAACCGATCCTTACCATTTTAAATGTTAAAAAGTACACCACACTTTTTGATAAGCTTTGCTCACGAATTCACGTTCGACGAATCCTTTGGGAAGGTTTTGACTCTTTGCTCATTATGTAGAGCGATTGAAAACTCTTGAAAAGGGGGATGTCACAAACAAATCTTCTGACGGCTGATGAAGAGTTTTCTTAGGCAGGATTACATCCTTTTAGAATGCAAGTAGAATTACAGAAACAACTGTTCTATTCAATGAAGAATTCGCTAGCTTTAGTATTTTGCACCGAGAATGAATGAATGAATGAAATAGTGGAGTATTAATAAGATTAAGGATCGAACACGCGATTCCTATAACAAAAAATTATATGAAAAGATGTTGAAAATCACATTTGGGGAAGTCTTTCTTCCCAGTGAAGCGCCTTAGAATTTTGTTGAGAAGCATGAAAATGGGTACGAACTCTTGTTAAATCGGTAGTTCAAGATCCTTTCTTCCCCTTTCTGTTTCGATTATTAGAAAAGTGAAAGAGTAAGAAGCTAGACGAATTTCCTCTTAAATTAAAAGCAACAAGAGAAACTAAGTAGGATTTTCTCTGCAAGAACAATCTTGACTTTCTTTAGACATTATAATATAAGGGCCTTTAAATTATCGTAAATGGCCTGAAATGTAATGACTATTAGAGAAGTGTTTTTAGAAAAAAAAAAGCATACCAATCTAGCAAACAAAGCAAAAACAACGGCTCATATATAAATATAGTAGAATAGAAATGATGTAACTAGAACGGATCACACAAATAACATCTTTTTATTTGCCTAAAAGAGTATTTAAAGATAATGAGCACATAAGGTTACTTCAAGTATGCAATTAGTTCTCAAACAATTTCCTCGGATCATAGGTTTGACCTTTGGGAGCTTCTTTTGGCAGCTACTCTCATATAGTTATGCTTCCTTGTTTCTAAGTTCTAGTTCAAGGCAGGGCAGGACGGGACTCACGTGGGTTAGGGGGAGCCTTAACCCAGGAAAATCCTAATAAGACTCATTCTAATACTTGAGTTAAAGATCCAATTTCAAAGTAAGCCTATGGGTTGTTTCGAATCTTAGTAGCTAACGTGTACTTGCGTATTAAAAAGGTTCCCCTATTTGGGCTATTATGTTAAACCTTACCATTCAGTTAGCCATTTTCACTCTCCTAGGGTGCGATCATAGGAAGCTCTATTAGCTAATGAAATTCTCCACCTGATTAGACTTAACATGCCCTGCTTCTTGTCTTGGAATCAAACTAGCCTATCATGGCCTTTATTCACTCATATATGGACCCATATTCCTATGTTCTTCCAATGTTTACTATATTACTGGAATTCTTATTCACTGAACCATATCAAAGAAGCTACTTTCTTTCTGGCTTTTATACCCAGGTATAAAGGGATAGTTTGTCTAAGAGAGTTCAAAGAAAGAACACAAACCTATACAATTGAAAGGTTTGGAACCCTCGATTCATTTGAATCAAGGAGAAAAAGAGAACAAGATGGGGGGAGAGGCTTGCCTCCTGTTCCCTTTTACCTATGTCATGATGCTTATGGGCAACTTATCTCTAATTGGATTTCCTTTTCTTCTTCAAATTATGAAATGAGATTTTGGGAGAGTGGATAGGAAACGGTAGTGGGAAGGCCCATCCCGTCCTTTCGTGCTATTCTTCCCACAAAAGGCAGATCTTTTTCTTTCCGTCCCAAAGAGAACAAAGGGGAGGCATCTTTGGATTCTCGGAGGCATTAACTTTTAAAGCCCCTCTCCTATGAGTATATCAGTAGCCCAGACATAGACCTAATTAGGGGAATAAACTCTTGAGTATATCTCCCATGGAAGCGAGCTTACTCCAAGAACTGACCCCCCCCTCCCCCCGTGTAGGAGTTCGGGTAGTCGAGAAGTAAACAAAGAGAGGTAGAATAAAGTGTTGTGCCTATGCATTTTTTTCATAGTTGGACTAAATGGAAGGAGACGTCGTGCAAGCTGAAGACTTTGACAGGAGTCGGTAGGCATGCCTCTGATAAGGGCTCGATCCTGAGAATCAATACCAATCAAATCAATGGAAGAGAGACCCTTTGTCCAATTAATCTTTGGAGTGGATAGTATATATATGATAATAAGTCCACTGGGTGCCCAAGACAAGGAATGATAAATAGGAATGTTGAAGTGACATAAGGCTCAACTAAGTTAAGAAAGAACCTGACCATCTTGGTCACCAATCTTATTTTTTAGGGAGTTGGAGACGATCTAAGAGGATGCACAATAGGAACTTTCGATCAAGGAGAGATCAACATGGTCGAGACAAAGATTATGGATATTACGATGAAGATTTAAGAAGATGCATGAAGGTTTATACCTACCCCTAACTGGCACTGTGAATCAAATCCCATCTACATAGATTTCCTAGCCAAAGATGAGGGAATTCTCTCTTACTTTTAGGTCGTCTTCAACACTTTTTTCCTTACTCGTTTCCGCATCGAGGCTGATAATATGATAGAATCTCCTTAATTAAAAAAAGTGGGCGTATAAATGATGTTTTTTGCTCGCAATAAAGCTAGGGTCCTTATCGAGAAACTAGTAGTCCTATCTATCCACCTCTCGAGACAGATATCCTGAGTGCCTATGATAGTTACAACATCTTCTGGCATGTGATGTTCGGAAATAGAATAAAGTCCTTGTGAATAGGCAAAGCTAGGTGCTCTTAATATATAATGGTAGGAACGATTGCATGCAGTACTGACTAGAAACACAAAAAATTCTCCTTCGGGTTCTTAATCTACAGTATAGGTAGAAGTATCTCGTATGAAAACCTTCTGTATAATGTTTGAAATTGTGAATTGAGGTAGAGTAGACCGATGACCATGAAGTCATTTCGCCTGCTATTGAAAGAAAAAAGCTTGTATCCGCTTCCCCTATTATATAACTGGTCCCATCTCTATCCAAACCTAATGTGGTAGTTTCCTATCATAGGGCTTTATGTATATAGATTAAGGCATTACAATGGAGCTAATTCGTTCAGAATTCAATTCACTTCTTCTATATTGTAGGCGGAGCATCCTGGGCTCAACATTATAGCACATAGGGATTCGGTGCTACTACAACGTCTTACTAACTCAAAGCTCCTCTCTAACAATGGGCTAATTGTTGAACTTTCTCGATGACTGTTCGCTTTTTCAGTAGCTAAAGAAGTTCTCTTTGCTCTGTAACCTTAACTAAAAGGACAAGAAAGAGATTATTGGTTTTATTTCTCCCACTTTCTTATCTGCGCTCATCAAGCCACTTTGCTCTTTTGGAAGCGAAATTACAGCTTTAAAGATATATTTCTATATATAAACGGTTACGATTATCTCGGACTGTGTTCAAGAAAAAGCAACCTCCTTGTGGGGCACTATTTACTTACAGTCTCTACGATAACCAAGTGAATGTGGTCGGTATGTTGTAAATGGTTAATCAAGCCATTTTCCTCCTCAACTCCCCAAATAGGTATATGGGTACGTTCAAAATTCGGGTAAGAAATTCGCACTTGACTGTGAGCCTTCTCGATACCTTACTAGAGCTTTGTTACTAGTGGCTAGTTTCTCGTCGTGTTAGCCTTTTTCCAGTGCGCGGTGCAAAAATTTTGGGTCAATAATGATAATCCCACTTTTTGTGATACTCTTAGGGCTTGAAGAAGATAAGGAAACATGAAGCATTCTCTTTATTTCCAAACCTATTGTTTCTAATGTCTGCCCTCTGAATCTTGGTCCATCCTACTACGAGGATTCCGTACCAAGCAACCCAACCATTACAAAGGGAATCAAAGACCATTGACTTAGTAGGATCTATAAAGCTTACCTTATTTATTATTATTAAAAGGGGAAAAGGCCTTATCCGGTGGTACGCAGGGTCCCGTGGTTCCGATGCCGCCGCATTTCCCGATCGTTTTCTTTTAGTGCTTCGACCTGAAGCAATAGACTCTAGCTAGTTCAACGGATAAGATGCTGGCGCTCCAGCTAACTCAAGAATGGGGTCTGCCGGCAAGCTCGTTCTTATCTTGGATGCAGTACATTGGTATCCTAAAGCAAAACCACGAATTCTACCACACGTCCGCCTGCGGTGTGGAAAGGCACCATACTTTTGTTCACGCAGCCAACTCTGTCTTGTTGGCTTAGTTATCCTCATTAAACCACTTACTTGATGTCTAGATTCCTAACTCGTAGACGGTTCCATTTCCCCTAAATCAATGAAGAAGCGAGACGTAAGTTGATTCTTATGAAGAACCAGAAACCAAGCGCTATGTCTGGGCATGGGGACGCAATAATAAACGGCTCCAAAGAAAAACAATTTGGTTCCCCATGCTCAATGAGATGCACCAACCTCGGTATGCTTTATTCCTAACTACAAGGTTTGGGGATGGAGCTTAACCTGAGTCTCAGTTAAGAACGACGATTGTATACGTTTCAAATGGCGCACGATTCCATGGATAGTCTTATTCGATATCGTGATAGAGGACATATATTACGTTCATTGGCTATGATCATGCAACTAGGCATTTGTTTAAGACAATGAATAATGATCCGAACAATTTGTCGCATCTTTTTTATATGAATACAATAACAATCATAGCGATCTCCTCTGTTACCTACAGATATGTAAGGACCCAATTAGTCATGAACATTGTAAAATGCTGCTTTTCTCAAATACCGGCATACACCAGAGCCTCTTAACATTACAAAACTGAATCCCCAATCCTTTGTTTTTTGTGTAGTGACAATACTAAAAACCACTAATCGTTGTTTCCAGATACAGTTGCTGGTTGACTTCTCTGCTAATTCATCGATAAAAGAAGCAAATTGTTGTGTGAATGAATCAATATCTACATATAATCAAAGAGGAACATCTTCTGCCACTCTACCTGGTCGTATGAAACTGGCATGCATCCAGCCTGCCAAGACCCTTTGATAGAATTCCAAGAATTTTTCCCACTACTCAAAAGCCCACAAGACTAGAGTTGATGCTCCTACATCCATAACATGAGTAGGCAAAGCAAGTGAATTATTTGAAATTCGAGTTATTTCATGGAATAACACTAGTATATATTGAGATCATTATGCTAACTTGCAATTCAAAAGTCTATCTACATCTGAAGAATGGGCGTGTCCTTGGGATATCATAGAAACGTAGATAGGGTCGACGATGGAACAAAGAACGAAACATTACGACAACTTTTTTCATAGACGTTCACTTGCATCACACACACAAGTTCTCTCTAATCCGTGAAATAAGGTCACCCATAACATGTGTCTCCCACTTTAGTTATCTTAGCCTAAGGCCATTCTTTTGAATAATATTTGAAAAACGGCTACCTGAGGTAACAACTAGTATGGAAAGCATGTCTCCTTTGGAAGCCTTTGCCGGTGACCAAAGCGGATCGTTCCCGCAACCACTTTGCTACATTGTTTATAGATTTTTTAAAATATGTAATAGAAGGGGGGGGGGGGGCTTGCGCTTGAATTGAAGTAGAGACTTCGGAATATGAGTAAGGCTCATAAGTGGGACTTTCGTGGAGGAAAACCAAGGAAAGAGCAAATAAAAAAGGTTGGGTGCTTGTGAGGCGTGGCGATCCGACCTTAAATAGGAGGGGCGGCGCTCTGGATCCTCCATGCTTGCAGAAATGAATAGATCAGAAAGGGGCTTGGTTCTCTATTTCCAGGCAAGGGGTGAAGACCATAAGAGAAGTTTACCTAGCAGTAAGGAAGAGGGGAAAAAGGTGTTGTCTTCTATATCGACCAGTTTCTCGAGGCGTAAGAAATCCAGACGGGCTTAGAGAATCACTCTCGCTATTTAGATCTTCAATCCGCCAACAAAGAAGTCATCGTTGATTATTTCCCATTCCTTCCCCACCTAGTCGCCTCTCTTCGCAATTCGATGCTTCTGCCTCCCCTTTCTATAAAATACCCAGGTGCCCTCCTTTCCAATTACTAACAAAAAAAACACCAATCAAAGCCCTATCTAAGTAAAACTTCTTCTGTTATGTTTACGTCTCCATGGGAGTTTATTCGACCCATTCTCAGTCTCTCAAACTACTAAAGTAAGTGTGCGACTCCATATGAGTTCCTCTTTTTCCTTAGCCCCCTCTCCATTCACACGGTTCTCAAAGTAGAGGAGGAAAGGTGGGCAAAAGGTACCACGAGCCCTATGTCTCAAAGACCTATCAAGAAGCAAGTGTAGTTCACTGGTTCCACCGAATGCTCCTATCTCTGGGCAAAGATTGTGGGAGTGTGCAGTTATGCATCGGGTGCTTCATCATAGAATATATCGATATAGTACCCATTCTTTTCACACAAGAAAGGATCCGGTGGGAAGGAAGCAACCCTAAAATATTTCCATCCTATCATTCCGCTAGCATCTCGCATTCATGCCCCATTTGACGGCTGAACGGGGATGTATTTCTAGATAGGTTAGTGTAAGTGGGTCGTTAGATCCACCTGTTATCTCCTTCTACGACATGTTTTTGTCGTCGCCATATTCCATATGTCACTTAGTCATCTTTGCCTCGCTGCGGGTCAGCGTATGCAAAAGAGATGGAGGACTTTATTCAGTGACCCCGCGATTGCCCTCTTAATAATCAGAATAAAGTAAAGCTTGAAGATAACTTTTGTACCCAATTAATTTCTCGTTCCCTCTAGTTGGGTGAGCGCCGACCAATTTTTCGATCAGATCTCTCTATAAACCGTACGTGCGAGTCTCCCCACATGTGTCTTATGCCATTCGAGGTGGCCCAGCCAGCTTCATTCGCAAATCTTGTTGTGAAATTGAGACTACTCAACAACGGAAGCTAATTTGCGTGTAGGCAACATTGTCTATCCTACCGTTGACTCTATCTATTCATGGAATTTTCTTTATTTCATTTTATATTTTATATAGGATCGCTCCCTATTTTTCAAGAATTCATCCACTTCCCTTACTCCATAGGGCCTTCGATAAAAGGGAAAAGCCTTCCATTTCTGTAAAATTGACACGACTTCCTCTAGCTCTTCCACCGTCCGGGCTACCTTTCCTTTATATGGTACGCTCCCCCGGCATAGGCCTACAACGCTTTGCGCCTGCGACGTTTTTACCTGACGGTGTTTACCTGTAGTGACATCCTCCTCGTTGGCTGAATGGGCTTCTTATCCCTCGTTGCTGCATTCTTTTAATCTATGGGTTAAAGGAACAAATGTAGTTGAATGGAACAGCAGGCGAGTTACATATTCCACTATGCTGAGATCTAAGGTGCAGGTGGTTATTATCACCCCGGGGTATACGCTTTAGCCCTTGAAAGGAAATGCAGAACCCGTTAATGCTCATGAAAACCCATGTTGGGCGGTCCTCCATTCATATGATCGGAGGTATTGATAACGATTTTCTCAACAGCCCTTAGCCCGGTGCTCATGATGTGTTACGCAACCTCAACCATGTCGGGTGAGGGGGACAAAGCAAGGCATATATAGTGGCATAGGAGCCGACTCGGCATAAGTAGCTTCGTTCCAGATAGGAGTAATCTAATATGTAGTTTCGCGTGTTCCACCACTTCTCCATTTATTTCCGATACTGATCGTGTAATACTATGAACATTATGATGTTGAGGTCCCAAATTTGAAGTAAAATTTTGATTTTTCCAGTTATTAGTCTTCATGGGAAAGAAATACATCAATAAGAAAGAGATTATTCTCTTAGAGATTGTCTAATACCACCAGTACCAGAAATACATCTCATTTGCCCGCGCTAGTGACTTCTATGCTAGCCGGGAATAACGGTTCTGTTATGAAAGAATGAGGCAGACAACCTAATTTGTCCGATATTCCATAATGAGTAGCTTTAGGAGAGAAAGGTCCCTCTTTTATTCTCCACCCATATGCGGAGTATTTACGTATCCGTCTTCGCAAAGATCTCAAGATCATAATACATTATCTCTTTCGTCACTAGACTATATATCCGTCATTTAAATATAATGCATGTACAACCGCCATTTCTCCCTTTCATAATGTTCTCGTGTAGTTGCTCTCGAATCAAAGTGTGAATGGACCTTTAAAGTTTCACACGCTCTATTTGATCAAGAGCGGGATGGGCATTTTATGTCGGTGCTAGCGCCTATGGCAGCGCCTTTTGTGCCGCACTGCTGTATTAGAGCCAACGGTTTTTGAATGACCTCCCTCTTCCTGTAGGATAAACTTCCTTTTTAGCCCTCTCACATCGTTCAAGCTGAATTAGATCCACCTTCTCATGTTGAAAAAAGTGGTTAACTATCTCAAAAAAATACAAATTTTCCATTTAAGTTGTCTCAATTATATCCAACTCCCCCTCCCCGATCTCTTTCCCTATTGAAAAACCATCCCTACTTATTTTGTTCTACAAATGCTAACCAAGTGACACACTAGGGACATGGGTCATCAAAGAGGTTCACCCCATCCTCCTTAACTATGTATGGCTAATGAATCCCCGCTTAAGTTTGTTCTTTTCATTCTTTGGGATCGGATTGACAGTAGATGTGTTAGTAATGCCCCGGAGCCCATCAACCAACCTGAGGTGCCGATTGCAAAAGTAATAAAAAGACATTAAACGTAATTCTAAAATGGCCTTCTGACAAAAAATAGAGTCTTGGCAGTTCAAGTGAATGTTTTTTGGACTAGTCCCACTAAGGAGGTGAGGGAACAAACTTTCAACAGAGCAGCTTTCGCCTCGTTAAATACCTAATGAGGGAGAGTCGATGAAAAAGTAGTCCTTTACGCGAGGAAACGCAAGATAGATGGATCTTTTCTAACTACGTTTTGTATTGACTCGAAGGTAAAGAGATACTAAGGTATAGTGCTGATAGAAGAGAAGGCTCTGTCATGCTAGGCGTCCAGTCAGACTATGCCTGAGAAGCAACCCTTGCACACTTTTTATATCTACTAACGCTTTATCCTAACCAACTATACCGAATATAAAGCCGTTCTATAGAAATGAAGACATGAAGAAAGCAAGAAAAATATAACGATCACTTGGGGAACGCCACGGGGGAGAAAGATAATATGACATTGGGGAATTATGTTTTTTCTCCCATCTTAGCTTCGCGGATGGAAGGAGAGAGCATAGCACGCACACTATATGCTTTTCTCAAACTTTACCTCCAGTAAATGATTAGATTGTACCTTCTATTTGCGTCTAAGGATTCTTGGGGCATGAGTTACACATATAGTTTATTGCTCTTTCTTTTGAGAGGGTCAGTACTTTTTGATTCTCTCTCTGTAGGAGTGAAAAACAACAAAGCCACTGCTCTTGGGGTGATTAGCCGGACAATTCCTTACTCCAGGTTCAAAGAAGCATCTTTGCATGAATCAATACTAACTCCTCAGTAAAGTGACCTTCTATTTCGGAGATTTGAGAAGAATAAATCTATAACGGTGTAGAGGGATTAAAAGCCACTTGACCCTAAGGAGAGGGGCTGATCCTCGAATCCAAGTGATTTATCTTCTTCTCTTAAGATACTTCTAGATA
Organism: Solanum arcanum; assembly: GCA_027789145.1. Lineage (NCBI taxonomy): Eukaryota > Viridiplantae > Streptophyta > Magnoliopsida > Solanales > Solanaceae > Solanum > Solanum arcanum. Next base: position 35,545,841 of record CM050943.1, read on the forward strand.
GGACTTTATTGAGGGATCAACTTACTCTAAACATGTGCTCCTGCCTTAAAGGATGCCAACTCATCACCCTCATCTCCATATTATTCGTGGTTTTAAGGTGCTTTTGACAATTACAAAATCTTATTGGTAGACCAATGCTAGGAGTCATCTTCGGCAAACAACCGGGGTCATGTGGATCCTGCCTCCCCGCCGTCCCCCCTGCATGCACCTTCCATAACGGAAGTACGTAGAAACCTTGATATATTTAGTTCCTCCTTTTATAAGATCAGGATGAGGAGTGACCTTTTAATGGACCTCGAGGATCGACTTAATGTTGAAACTGCCTCAAAAACAAAGAGAGGCAAAATAATCGAATTTATGGAGATTTTGGCCTTTGATGAAGTTGAAATTATATAGTGGCATTTTCTTCCAACTCTGTATCCTAACTAAGGGAAAACTATCTCTATATTGCTAAGTGAAAAGTTTAATTGACTCATCCCTCTATTCAAATTGAAAATGTTAACCTTCATTCATGAGATCGGGGTATCACTACCAATAGGGTCCCTCTTTTATAATAGACTTTGAAACCTCGCTTTTCTTTCGATGTACAAACCCGGATACCACGAATGACCTTCAAACATCCATCTAAAGACAACAAGACCAATAACGATCAAATTTTCTGGGGTCGGAGTCGTGACTTCTACTTGAATCCTTTCTATGCCTCTTGTGTCCTTCTTTCCTTCGCTTGGCACTCACTAGCACACTCCTTACTTCTTTCGTGCTTGAAGTCATCTTATTAACCAATGATACAGATCCTTCCCTAATAGTTGTTGTTCAATCCTTCCCTGAGACTTAGAGGAGTCGTACGAATTGACATTGCCCTTTACGGCTTGGAATTCCTATTGTATTGAATAAATGTATTGGACAATTCCTTTCTTTTCTTGAATTCCAAAATTCTCCGCCTTTTCTTATCTTAATATCTACTTTATAACTATCCTTTTCTAGGTACGAAAAAGCTTCCTTGTATACTATGTCTAAGGCACTCTCGATAGCAAGAAGATAGTGACTTCTTTCATGTCATTGATTATTACTTGCACGAGCTATCACAGTGGGGCCTATTTTCTATCCGGTTCATGGGTCCAGACGAGCCTCTTTGATATTACATCCCTATGTCTAGTCTAACACGAGTTGCTCCTCTCTTTTTGAAGTTAAAGTAGTTCGCTTTTAGAAGTTAGATTATATACCTAAGGGTATGTTACAAGCAGAAGTTCTCTTTCTAGTGGAAGTAAGAGTAGCAAGGTTAGGAACGCATACAAATATAATAGGGGAAAGCCGTTTTAATCCCTAGAAGTTTGTCCGGTTGGGAATGCTAGAACTCCTTTAAACCATCTTTATAAAGGTTAGTGGTAGGAACAGTCTCAGTATCACTGAAAGTGCTATTGTCTTTCAAGAAAGGGACTTGGGAAAAAATGTCCTTACTCTTATTCTACCAACAACTCGTGTAACGTATATATATTTTTCCTATCCTTTCTGCATAGACTTGCTTCGCACATGTGTAAAAAGCTTCTTCAGTTTTACTCTTCAGTAAGAATGAAAAAGCATTTCGCAAGCTTGAATCCCTATAAAAAATTCCGTCATTACAATTTAACCTGAAAAGAAAAAAAGTTGTGTAGAAGTAAAGTTTCTATTAAATTGACTATGTTCCTTTTGAATAGAAGATGTCAATGAAAAATAATTTTTTAGACGAAGATTAAAAAAAATGTGCATTTCCCTATTGATTAGCCTCTGAAGCGGATAAGATCCAAAGAAGTCTATACCTACAAATGAAAGAGGAGCTTCTACATGAACATTTCTAACAGTAGTTTCTCCTCCAAAAGTTTAGTAACTAGCACTGGTTATTCTAGCAAGACCTCTTACTGTAACAGAACTAGTACCGTCAACTCAAATTGTAGCAGTGGGAATGTGTTCACCACAAGATATTGCATTAAGATCTTCTATTGCATCAATGGTTGAAATCGAGAGCAGGCTCGGACTATAATATCTTGAACCGCTTAGGCTCTTTGAACCTAAATAAATAGTATACACACAAAAAAAGGCGAAAAACTTATAGAGTCGTAGCCTTCTAAGACTTTATTCTATAACTCACTTAATAGAATGTCTGAGGCAAACACATGGAAATCAACCTAAAGGATTTATCGAGCCTTAAAAGACAAGGCATGCATCACATATCAACATGCATAGCTTATTAGTTGTAGTAGCTTCATAGGAAACATAAATCATATAGTACGTTTGTCTACAGTCATGCATCCAATGTTTGTTTCTCCTCTCTCAAAGAAGGCGAGCTTCAAGCTTAGAAAATAAAGAAAAGTGTGAATGGGAACTCCTAGATCTTCTGGAGAATAGCAAAATAAATATCTCAATGCTCTGGGAATATTCCACTCCCGACACTCTTCCTCCATAAACTTTATCTCCAAATCTGAAGTTTGATATAATCAATTGAATATCATTACCGTTGATTACAATTTCATCAATATAGACTAAAAGAAAAAATAAAATAGTTTCCATGTAGATGAGTAAAATGGGACTGCCTGGGTTTGAAGAAAACAAGCATCCACAGAAGCAAATTTGGCTAACCCATTTTAGGATGCTTGTTTAAGTCCATAAAGGGACTGATTTAGGCGGAGAACTAATTTTTCCCTCGTGCAGAATATCCATGAGGGAAAGTCATGTATACTTCCTTTTTTTAAACTTTTTAAGGCTTTACGCTCAATCACACCTTCACAAATCTAGGTGTCGTCGCGCCTAAGTTATCATTCTTTTTCCACTGTCTAGTTGCAGTAGGGGGTCACTTAGGATGTTTCAACAAGGAGAACAACCGATACATTGCTTAGGAAACAAATCTTCAAATTGCCTTTCTCTTAAAATATGTCTTAATTCACACCTTCAATCCCTTCTCATTAGCTCTGTAATTCTCACGATAATATTGAAATGTGGATCCTCAAGCCTAGCCATTGTTATACTTCTGTCTAGAAACCATGGAGTCCTTCTCTTTATGAAGAGATGATGAGTGTGGGATATAGATTTAAAATTTATATGTGTGTGGTATTCGTATACCTCGAACTGGTGGAATGGATGTGCCCACCATTTTTATCTTGGTCTCCCCGTCGTACGAGGGTCCGCCTCTTATTCCACATTCCTATACTCATATAGTTTTTATTAAGATTTCAAAAACTCTTAATATATTACGATTACCCTCTATTGTCTTATCCATGGACCGGTATTAATTTTGAAAATGTCTTAGAATGGACATTTAAACAGTTCTTCTAGGTCTCTAAGGTCTAATTGCCATATCAGGTGATGTGGAGAAAGCAGCTAAGAGCAAGAAAATTTTGGTTTGTAATCAACACTAGGGGGTGTTGAGATATCAATATCATAAATATAAGTATAGGCTAAGGATTTCCAGTGCACTACGAAAAAAGAATGGAATAGAAGGGGCCTAACTAGTCCTTCCATGCTGCCGTTGAGGGATAGAACTATTCCAATGAAGTAGATGATACATGAGTAAAGAGAAGCAGATTAAGACAGTAAGGGCTTTTTTTTCGAGTTGCTTTATTTTGTGTTAGTAGTGATATCTACATGCTTATATATACCCTTTTATTCAATACTCTATTTTAACCGCCCTGACTGTGGCCCAACTTTTAAGGGGAGTGAAGTAATTTGATTTAGGATATCACTACGAGACTAACCCACCTTTCTGAAACAATTTATTTCCACTTCTGGATCTTGTAATAAAGGAATAAAAGAAGATCTTGATCCGCTCATACAGTTCCCCACCCGCACTGTGACTTCTTTTTGATTCCCCAATCCCATCTTGGACATCCCCATATAAGGAGTTTTATAAAAAATTGGATTCATTCTCTTTAAGACCGAGACTTCAAAACTATAGGCGTAGAGCAGGTCATTACTACACAACTTTTAATTCGAATCCACATGCTAGATGCGAGGCTTCTTGTTGTGGCACAACTTTTATTCCGCGGTAGTACCTTCGCCTTATCGTGTTCCAGTAGCCGCAATTGCTATTGTCTTGGTTTTCCAATGTTGTATATCAGGCCTAGAAACCATTCTTCTTCTGATGTGCGATGATGGTATGGAAGATACATTTTCTCTGGCCGTTGCAAGGCACTTCTTTGACTAAAGCATCAAGGTCTTAAGGAGATACACCGGTTTGACTTCTGTCTTTACTAAATGGACTGAGACAGAGGATCACATATCATGCTACTTGCTTTTAACTTAATTGCAACTTTATAACTCTTAGATTGACTACGTTTACAGAGAAGATCTCTCTCGCTTCCGCCCACCTAATTCACAAACAATGAAAAGAAGTCCTCAAAGACTATGTAAACTAAGTGGGTAAAGTCGAAGCAGTTGCTTGTTAGCTAGATCAATGCCACCTTTGGATTAAAGGACAAGGAGTTGTCGGATGTCACTCTCTTTTATTTTATGCTGCATCAAGCTATACATAGAACAAACTAAATTGAATACCATCGAGAGTGAGTTAACAGCTAGCGTAAGCTTCTCGTTTGGATAAAAATCATGGTGGAAATGCGGTTGAAAGATTAAATGAGATGACAAAATGAGTAAAAGAAGTTACTTAAGTTAAAGCCCCATTTGTTGTGTTGGGTAACATGGGAGTGAGAACTCGGTTTCCCATATGACACACACAACTATTAACTTTTTTCTCAATCAGGTCTAGAATGCACAATGTCGTTCAACCATTCCCTTTGTCTTTACTACTCGATCAGAGGGCTTATGGTTGCTTTCATATTTCATTCTGTTTTGTGTCGCTAATGGTCGCTAAGGACGCTTTAGCTGCAGGTTCGTACTGTTTAGATTAAAGCAATAGAAGGCGCCTTCGCTTCGTAAGGCATGGCCCTATGCATTACTCGCTCTGTGAAATACTTCTTCGATGCAACTCACGTAGTCCTATTACACTCTTCCAAATCTATGAGTGAGATTTAAACTATCTCAAATGCATGGTATCTTTCCTACTATCGTTTACTTTCATTAGAGACGAATAAACCCCGCTTAAGGTTTGTTACCCACCAGAACGGATTGGTCTTTTCTTTCCTACTTGTTTTAGAGCACTGTTATCAATTCCATGAGAAGTCAGTCAATCCACGATGAGGAACTACCCACCGGTAACGAATTGACCTCTAATTCTAGTGAAGATAAAAATGCCTTTACCTTTAGTTGAATATAAATATAGGTAAATTTCCACTTCTATAACCGAACTCAAACCACAAATTTTATCTTTCCTATTGGTGAGTTACACTTCAACCCCCTATTCGCTATACCATAGGGATGCTTATCACGCTTTCAATCGGTCAAACACATTCTCTTACACGTTCAACTTATTACCTTCTTGTTTTCTAGCTTAAATTAATAACTTGACATAACGCTCAAAGCAATTATGCTTAGAGAGCAATATTGGCTGGTGGCTTATTGTCGTTCGTTGTCTAAAAAAAGACGTGAAGTAAAAATTTGTTTTTATTATATGTAATGTAGAGTCTCTTTTAACAATAAAAGGTACAGAACCCCATGCCTATTTTCCTAATACCCTATTACCTCGAAAGATAGATCGGTTCGACTCTCTTTAACCTAGGCAAGCTATTTGTCCCTCTACGGTAACACGTCTTTCAACGCGGAATAGATGAACAATTAGAATAGAAGTCCTATCTTCACCTTTCTAGAATTTTTATTCTGTGGTAATTCATGTGATTATAGAGTGAAATCTTTAGCAAAGTGATTTAAATAGGCTTTCTAGAACATTACCCCTAAAGTTGTGAATATAGGTTAGCACTTTCCTTTTTTTTCCCTTCCTCGTCGTCCATAATGCATTGTCATATTTTTAGTGGGATGAAAACATCAATTTCGTAATTTGTACATCACTAGTCCCCATACCGCGTCTTATCCTCTCTATCGTGGAACTATAAATATACTGAATAACTGGTTACTATATTTTTCGTTACAATACTAATAAGGGGTGGGGAACCAAAATACACAAGTGAAGTAATCAAAGCGGTTTCCTAGGCTTTCAAAATATGTTTTTGATTCCAACCTTTTTGGAACGGATAGTCTCTTGGTAACTGTAAGTACACTTTTTAAAATAATTTTATGCTTATCCTGGTCAAGGGGACTTCTCTTTAATTTTGATAGGTAGGTTAGGAATATACCTAGGAAGTAAGCGGATGTATCATACAAAAGTGCCTTGAACAGGATGGGAAAAGATGTGTAAAGCGGAGAGAAAACCTCCCTTTACAAAATTCACCTGTCTGAAGTGAAGAAGTTATCGATTCCATAATCTTTAAATTGCGTAAAAAAATAATGTTATGGCGATTTTATTTCCAACCGATCTCTTTCTTTCAATCATATGCCATGTGTGAATCATCTCTCTCTCTCAGGACCTCACCTTCGTGACCTCCTGACGGAGGAAAGACTGATGTCATGGTTAGCAATCAAATCTAGAATATTCGACAAAGCATCTGAGATCGGACAATTGTGTATATGAGAGAGTGGGAAAGACCTTGCTCTTAAGGGTCGAAAAAAGAAATTGCTGCTTTCTTTTCTGGGAAAGACCAAATCGACAGTAACACTTCAATTTGTGAGTGTCAACCTAGATATCAAACTCCTAGCTCTTGAGATTATTTACTGTTGAAATGGGTATTGTATTTAGATTGGCCTTTTTTTATTTCCTATTTAGCGCTTTGAATTCTTCTTCTGTTCCTGCTTTATGTTAAGGCCAGAGGGCTTCCTTGTAAATATATTTGAATTATAATAATGTAACGATTGGGTAGAGCCTATGCGCAAGATTTTTTTCTTCTTTAGCTTGCATTCCTGCATCGCTTACTATTACTTTCTTTCTAACATAACGAGTAGAGGGAGGGCGTGTTACGAGCTTCTGGTGGACCAAGTTCTTATAAAACAATGTATTTTTTGATCTACGTCTCGTGCAATATGTGGGGTGGCATGGAACTTCTGGTAATTAATTGATTTGCTGATTGTATAAGCGGCATATACCCGACCTACACTAGAAGTGACATAAAAAAAGACAACTAAATCAAAAAGAATGATGGCGATGAAAACATATTTTATCCAATATCGCACGGAAAGGGAAACCTATAGTTTGTTTGATAGGCTTGGAAATGCTTCTTATTGGTTCCTTGCCCCCTATCAATGTTAATGGATTTTTCGACTAAACCCTCGACCACACTCTTCCGTTTTGAGTCTGATCCTATGTGCCCTAGCCCAAAAAAGGAAACACGAGGCATAGAAAAGGCTAAGGTGATGGAAGCAAGACTGAGTACCTGTGGGGAAGGTGCAAATGTTTTTCCGATATGTGCGCTGGATGTTAACCTAATTAATTTTTCTAATGAAAGCGCCTACTATCTGCAAGAATTAACCCTTTCTCCACCTTATTCTTTTGATACTGTGGGATGATATCGAGCAAGTCTGAAAGATCGATTCAATAAAGAAAGTCCCTACTTGTGAGGCCAATCCGACAGACGACAAGGCAAATGCAAGATCACTTCAAGTTCAAAATGGATTTATCGGACTTCAAACAGAATTGGTTCACCGAATTGATTCCCTAACTTCCTTGACGTCTGTCGCTATTCAGTTGTAAGCCCAGAATGATTTCACAAATAAACATATACACTTGTTCATTGTTCTATGATCGGATGTAACTTTTTTTTTGGTGTCTTATCATACCTCATTCAATGATTGTTTTTTCTTGTCTATGCCAAAGACCTCCCTTTTTTCATCAGTTCATATGTTATTTTTTGAGAAAAATACTTGCTTATCGATAAGAGGTAATAAGCAGTTATACTAAGCGAGTAAGATGTGAAACTATTCTTAGATGTCGATAATCTGCTGCTTTTTCCTTCTTCTTATCCGTTATAATAGCTTATAGAAGAGATCATATAATCCTAGAGTAGTGTTTATCTGATACCTATAGAAGTGGATATGGTAAAAGTGCTTCAATCCATCACGTCGTACCCTCCTGCTAACGATAAATTGTGAAGAGCATTAAGAAGCAATTTTTGGTATCTTTATATATAGCTTAACCTTTCTACTGTGACTCTGTAATAATGACCATATCAAATCCAAGGAGTTAGAACAACCCAGATAATCCACCTTATGGCCAATGGGATTAGGGAAGATGTAATGGATTGATTAAGCGCGCTAGCGTGAAAGCCATTGCGCCTTAGTGCATCCCCTTTCTTGGTACGACAAGCACGAGGTCTGGTTAAAGTCAAGGTATAGCTTAAAAGAATAAAAGATAATTAGTGTACTAAGCAAGTATGAAATAGTAGAAAAAGGTTAATTCAGGCGATGTTCTTAAGTCTAGTTAATGAAGCGGAGAGGGAAAGCATACATTAGAGGATATACCTGACTGAAAGGATATATATTTGATGTCACATATCCGCTATTGCATAGCTATGTTCTTCTTATAGCTAATCACTGCCTTTTCCTTCATCTAAGAACTAGATGTTAACCCTATATTTGTCTGAGTCTTATTCTAAAAAGGACTTGCTATTTTTCATCTTCGCCCAAGTGCGGCTAATGCTATAATTGTAACGGAACTGATACTTCATACTCTCCCCCCGGAACGTCATATTTAAGAGAGGATCTAACCCTTATCTTCCATGTCAAGTAGATGCTGAACTTCTTTATTTATTGGCTCTCCGGAGTCCCAGAGGTGGAAGCGGTTTTGATATGCGGGAGAAAGCGCTTTCAATAGTGATGATGTAGGGGGAAATGCCTTGACCACAACTACACACCAAGCTTGGCGATAGTACTGTAAACCCTTGGCTCGCTATTGAAGAATGTATCTCACGTGGCTCTATCCAATAGCGATCCTTGCGTACACGATAGATCATCATCCTTGTCTAAGTCATGCATGTTGGTTTGTTGTTGCGGTAACCTTGTTCGGTTTTGTTTGCAAATCAGGAACATTCCTTAGCTGTGACTTAAACAACTGAACATCAAATAGGATATTCACTTAAAAAAACTGCAAATACTAGATTAGAGGGATTGGAATGATTGCAAGACCCTAACATCAAATATTGGATGGTTACTTTTTAAAAAGAGGAAGAGAGGGAAAGGCCCCACGCGGTTAAGAAGCTTCAAGAGAAGATTCTGGGCATCCTCACTGACGCTATTTAGTTATTCAAGAGCAGAATCCCCGATAGAGAAGATGGGAAAATTGATTCATGTTACGGTTATCCTAGTATTGTATTATTGAGAGGCGGAACCCTTCTTTCTTAATTAGACAATTTTTCTCCTATCATGTTTGATTGATCAAAGAGTGGTATGTATGAATTAGAGTCTCAATCGACTGGCATCGCCTTTCACTCCAAAATTCCTCAAAGAAAGCAAGAATCAAGTTAGTTTACGCATAGCATACTCTTTCAGTTCTTCTCCTTTTAATACCAGTCGAATGCGAATGGGACAACTCGAAATGGACCAGTTAAACAAAATTGTGAAGATATGGTGCAGCTATCAGAACAAGGAATGCTTTCTAGGGGGGTAATGCAAATTGTGATATATCTCAATAATAAACGGAAAGGAATAGGTTAGAGGACTAGTGTTGTTTGCAAGCAAACCCAATAATGCCACTAAGCGAAGAGCCTTTCATTGAAGCCTGCACCCACTTGGAAAAAGGAATAATATACCTTACCATAGATACCCGATAAGGGGTCTTAAACAAAATAAGAAAAGTATTTACCGATTGCTTTATCCATAAGAATGTCATAAAGGTTTTCTCTTATCATCTTAAAAATTACAACGTGATTGTACAAGTCAAACTCATGATATGCGAGCAAAATCACGCGCACATGGCTTAGCGGTTTGATGTGCTCTCTAGTCTTATTCTTCTTCAAGACCTAATGCTTTATCTTCATCTTTAGCTTAGTAGGACTTCAAACACGTAGTATTGTGTGAAAGATTTCCCAATTTCATTGCAAGGGATGACCGGGCGACTCCTCTCAAGGGATTTTCTAATGGAATAAGAGAGAAATTTCCAATTAACGATACATATTCCGTATGCTCAATACAGAGGACAAAAGACCCATTCCCAATAACAAATAGATAATGACATAGTAAATGTCTCTAATATAAATAGAATAGGTTAAGTTACATATGTAAATATCAACTAGACTTCGGTGGTAAACAAGCACTTACTTCTTTGAAACATCGAATTCGGCGTAGTATGAGTTCTACGTTAGTAAATGACGAATTCGGTGATATAACATCCTATGTACAAAAGTAGAGCACATTTATCTTATCAAGCTAAAGCAAGACTTCAGGCAAAATATTATATGAAGAAAGATTGAAATGAATGGAAGAGTGCTTAGTAAGGAGATAAGACCGTTGGAAGGAAATTCTCGCGAATAAGAGAGCACATCGACGGAAGCTCCTGAGAGGGAAAGTGAAGAAAAGAACCAATGAAATCATCCCAAGCCAATTTTTTCTATCTATATAGTAGTGAGGAAGGAAAATTGTTTGTCTATCGATGTAGTTCCAAGTCTTCGATGTCCCTCAAAGACCTACAAGAATTTTTACTAATAGGGTAGTAGAATAGGATTGATGATGAGTGGGCAAAAGACCCCAAATCTCCTTGTTTGTGAGTCGGGTTCAGCCTTTTTTTTTTCTTAGCTGCTCTAGATTCTATTGTAGACGCTAATTACTCACATATTCAGTTTTATTTAAAAAGGTAGACCATATATATAGTATATATGAAGAGGGGAAAAAGGGCTTTTCCCATAGTATTACGAAGGCTTACTTAGGCCCTCTTTGTAACGAAGGATTCAATATAGTAACAAGCATCCCTGTATTGAATATTTTTGTTTTTTATATCAGCGAGCTAGACCCCTAAAATGCTCAGTACTTTAAGGTAGGGAGACCAATCCTCTATGCTCGTTCCTAGGTCTTTTGGTTTTTTGCCTTATTTCATTCACTGATTTCTATAATTCATTTCTGTTTTATAAATAGTTTGTTGTTTAGGATGATTGGTGGGTAGTTTTAAGGATGAATGCCGGAGGGTATCTTTTTAGAGGGCGCTCTGTGCGATATTTTTTATGTTTATGTATGTATTTGTTTTGTAGTTGGATCAGCCATTTTCATAGTATGTCGATGCTGCATTAATAAATGACTTCTTTATATCTAATGACAGAGGCCCTGCCTAAAGTTTTGACCCTTTGTTCAAGATCTACTCTAGGAAAATGTTCCCATCTAATGTGATCGACGTCACATCTCGACTTGTTAAAAAAAATTTGATACCAAGTCGGCCCTTCGACTTAGTGCATCAGCAAATTGGTGCTCCTGGTCTTGTGCTTTTAGACCATGTCGAACCCTGCATAATATTCTTGTAATCCTGCTCGCTTGGGGTCTGAGTAAGGAAAGAGATCATAGCCGCGTTATTGGGCTTGTCTTTTAGATAACGTTCTGATCAGCGAAGACTGTGCTCCAGCTTGTGGTGAAGGAAAGAAGGAAGCGACTCGTTCCTTCATTGCGGAGCATTCAAAACAATCTATGACGGCTCTGTTGCTTCATAACTTTCTTTTCAGCTTCTTTTATATATCTAAATAATTAGAAATTGTTTAACATAAAGTAAAGTTAAGAACACTTATGACCTATATGCCTTATATAGAAGAAAGAATCCTTTAGCAACTACTAATGAAGTAATCTCTTAAATAAATCTTACAAATTGTTCTTTAAAAGGTTCTCTTGGTGATCAGTTTATTGGTAACAACAGATAGGCGCAATCAAAGCATTGTTAAAATGAGACCATCCTCCGCCCACCAGAGAGATCAATTTGACCAGGGCTCAAATCAAACTTCACCGAGTAATGAGAAACTTAGGACCTAGGTATCTTAACTTTGTAGTAAAAAAGACATCTTCGGATTTGGATATTCATAAAGTAAAGCGTCGCGGTTCTCTCCATACAATTGATAGTAAGAGTCAATACCTTCATGTGCCTACACTGTTCGTCCCGAATGAGCACCGAAGAACTTTCTTGCATCCAAGCGCATCAACTAATCCTTCAATGACTATTACCTGGCTATGGAACACGGGGCTTCTTGGAAAACTATAAAAAATACATCTTCCCTGATCATCAACTTCACGCTGTCGTTTGTTTTCTACCGAGGTCGGTGTTTTTAATTTTTAAGAAAATACATCACTAAAGGACTATAGGCCGGATCACTCAACTATTTCTACTTCACCCAATAGGAGCTTTTACTAGAAAGGGCCTGTGGAACCGGGGATACGGATGGGAGTCTATTTAAAGGCATCAGGTCGAGCCCCCTCCCTTCAATAATGTCTAAGGATCTCGAATGATATATAGCCCAAGAACTTGAATTAAGTAATTTCTTAAGTCAGTCTCTTAGTTCCGACCTCGCATGCTCTAAGTCTTCAATTTCCCTTTTGTTACTCCTACACATTAAGGACTATACAACGATATATGCTCCGTCAAAAGATTCTTTTTCATTCCTCTTGCCTATGTTTATGGTATATCCCCTTTCCTATACGACGAGTGATAGGAACCTATGAGATTGATTGAACAAGCCAACACAACAAGGGGAAGAAGAATTATGGAACAATGATAGAAGAAATGCATGAGAGAAAAGCATATTAACTAGTGATTGTAAGGCCCTAATTCCTGACTAAAGGGGTCATGCGCGCCCCTACCATTCATTTTGTTGTTGCTTCTCCGTACCTCCAAAACCCAGTAAGTTTCGGAAATTCGTTTGGACTTCCCAAAAGTAGGAGCTATGTCGTCTCTCTGATTGCAGACTCTGGAGGATTTCCCCCATCCTTTCCGAAAAGTAGGCACTCAGCTTGAAAAATTTCTAGAACGCGTGTGTGGAGTTCCCAATGAATCTCTAAAATCGGAGCGGCAACCCCACTTGTGATTTTGAAAAACACGCTCTCAATTTTTCCAAAAGATAAATGTTCACCAGTATGATATTGTATGGGAGGCTGGTGAATGGCAAGTTGTTGTGTCTTAGAAGGCACTGATTACCGAATGTATCATAAGGTCGAGGATTTCTAAGCCTTAAGTCAGATACCCAACCAATCTTAAATAGTTTTAAAGAATAGGATGGAGGTTAGCTCCTTAACTTTAAATGGTATTTATCCAACCTCGTGAATGTCTAACAGTTCGAGAGTAGAAGGAAGCAGAATAAGCTCTCTTATATAAGTTCATTTCTAGTTTATTTCGTCCCGATCGTTTTGATTCGCCAAAGGGAAGAAACATTTCTTGTGATTTTTTTGCAAGCATAACGGAAGATTCGTTATCTAGTTCAATTCATACTACCAGGGACACATCACATCTTTCGAGAAGGTGAGAGGAGAGTTCTTGTGCCAAGCGGAAAAATCCTAGAGCGCTACCTCCCTTCGACAATCATTATTTCCCCAATCACAAGTCCTCTAGCACCGTCGTCTTCCTAGGCTAAAAGTCCTTAATCCTCCTACACCTAATTCGATTGAACTTTTGATCTATAACAAAAGAATTGATTTACCTTCCAGTGTTTATTAGGACTTTCCTTCTTTAAAGAGATTTTCCCTTCTGGTAGCCATTCCGAAGTGGAAATAGCGGAGGTTATTATGATTCTTGGTTCTCTTATTCTTCTACTATATAAGGACAAGGCAGAACTTTTGCTCTTGTTTAAAACGTCTTTGAATTAAAGGATTATTGAAAGCGCCTTAACAATTGAGGTAAGATGATGCCCGAAATAAGTGAACTAACCTGGCATTCAATCTCTTTTGTCGGAGATTTTGGGTTATTACTTACAAAGACGCTTACACAAAATAGTAGTAAGCACTATCTAAGAAAGTGGCTACTAGATCAAGTGCTAGTGAAAACCTCGCTTTTTATCCATAGGAGGGTTTTCCAACTATGTCAAAGATATAAGCTGACGGTCCAGGTACAAAAGAAGAGTTAATAGGCTTTTCCAACTAAGTCAAAGATATAAGCTGACGGTCCAGGTACAAGAGAAGAGTTAATAGGCTGCTTACTAGGAACTTGTGCTTTCCTATCCATACTGCTTTCCTTCATAGCAGAAGAGGAGAACGCGATATTGATTCCATCGAAGGTATACTACTTTTCTGATCAAATCAAACAAACTACTCAACCGCCTTTATGTGTGTCTGAGTTAATGCTGGAAGTCTCCTTCATTGATTTAGGTTAGTGTGCTTTTCATTCTTTTCTCGAAGCTTATATTGAAGCTCGTCGGTCAAGAAGTTGCATTCCGCTAACATCACTTTGTTTGAGTGGCTCGGTCCTTTAACAAGTAAATCTTTTTCTCTTCTTTAGTGCAAAAGTCCATTAGATTATAACATTTGTTTTATTAGACGATTATCAGGTGATCCAGAAGATCTAATGAATGAGATTTGGGGCGGTGACATTCTTTATTACTTCTTCATTTCATGTTCTAACTCCAAATATTATAATCGGAGACATACACTTTACACTTCCTATCTTGCTTGATGACTTATTTCATATTGGTTTCAGGTTCATACTCTACTCCCTAATCTGAAAAGGTCGTATGTCAATGTTCCCAAGGTAGGAACTTCAACTTTACTTAGTCAGAGTATGCTCTTGGGCTCGGTTCGGGACTCTGCATCAATCGATCGAATGGGAAAACACCTTTCCTCTTTCCCTCTCTCTCCACTCCTGCTCTTGCGGCTTCCCTTCCGGGTTCATTTCATGCCCCCTCCGGTTTCTCAGTCCCTGGCATCCCTGTATTCCACATCATCTTCGGGAAAGCGGGTGAACTCAGGGCCTATTGGTTATTTGATTCTCTAAGAAAGTAGTCCCTTTTTATCTGGAATTGAATAGTGAGTGGACCTCATGTTCGCCGGGTAGCCCTATTTGCATTGAATCACAACAGTACTTTAGTTAGACAAGCTTGTAGCTAGCTACCCCAATTCACACCAAATTCTCTTTTTTGGGAATGGATAAAACTCAAGGAATACCCAGGGTTCAGACCACTCTACGGAATCCCTTTTGAGGGTTGATCTGTGCTTTCCATTATCTTGCATTCTTCCTTTTAAGACCAATTCCGCCTAAGGTCATGATCGAGTCAAAATGAGTTAGACTTATGATGCTCTTTTACGGAAAAAAATGTCCGTGATATGAGTATGACTCTTTAGGGCAATACAACAGATTATCCATGTGCAAATTAAGATGTGGTCTTGTTCGAGCATATCACATTGAATATCAATATATCGCAGATCATAATTCTCTATTACATAATACCTATCAGCAGGCTGGGTTTTTGTGGAAGGAGTAAACAAGACTGCAACCACATTTGCCTTCTTAGTCACCCTTTCTTCCTAAACTTTACCAAAAACGATTTAGGTTCACAGATGCACCTAAATTCCTATCATCTATATCCATTTTCAATAAGGATGGTAAATCCTTTGGACTGATGAAGAGATCCTTGTCGTGAAGACAACAAAATACATATTGATCATCCAATATAAAAATGTGAGCTGGAGGACCAAACAACCACCTAGGTGTAGTTGAAAGGTTCAACATGCTCCCATATCGTAACACTTCAATAAAAAAACCTAAACTTGATTAATTCATAATATTCTTTGATTGCTTTAAGGAAGTGCCACACATAAGAACATCAAATAGTTGACCAATGGTCATATCTAGTGATAATACTACAGTATGATGCCAAGAAAGCCAAGTCAACCACTGTTTCATCAAATTAAGGATAACGACCCGCTCAAGGATTTCGCGTTCACCATCAAATACCAAATCTTTTTGAATGATTTGTATCTTCTTAGTCTTTACAGCCTCATGCAGATAATCTATTATTTTCGCCTTCAAATAAGGATTGAGGCGCTACTTTTAGCCCTTCCAATCAAAAATTCATGAGGTAATAGAAGTAACCTGTTAGGTTTATAAACAGTCGCCTTTAGCCATTCCCATTATGGTGACTAAGTATACATCAGGCGAGAATAGACCTTATAACCTACACCCGCTAGACTTTGTAAAGTCTATATTTCTATCAAGTATTGGCAGGAAAAGTTGCATAGGCCTACAATCGTTCTACATGAGATGAACATTTTAATAGAGATAGGAGAGATATATTTTTGCATATCTGGTATCCAAAACCTCTTATAAAACTCAATTGCTCCATTTTCATAAACTATTGTCATAGCTAATTAAATGGTAACACTTAGTCTATCTAATAACCTACTGTACTGATTGACCACCATCTTGTCTATGATTACGATATCATCATGAAGAAGGGCATAATAAGTAAATGGGTTGCTTCGTAGTGGATAAGACATCAATGTCGGCAACCACACTATATAGTTATGGGAAAGCGAGAACAGTGATCGTGAACCGTACTAACCTAACGGTTGTCCAGTAAGAAAGGCTACTTCACTAATCTTTTTCAGCATAGGAGGTGATACGACAAGGGTGTTAAGAGACAAAGAGCTGTTGACTATTGAAGATACTAAAGTACTGCCCCAAGTCAGTTCGATTAAGGTGTATATAACACTCAATGGCAAACAGTCTTTAGCTAATTTTAAATCAAAACAGTTACAGGACTTCGGTCTTTTAAGTCTTAGATGCTGCAATGGATGTAATTGGTTTAATGTATGATCAGTATAAAGATTTGATAGTACAGTCACATACCAAATAAGGATGGGATGCATAAGTCTTTGTTGTATATAATTACATATAGCATAGATCCTCCGCTTCCCACCACCTTTAATGGTCTGAGCCAATCTACCAGTCACTAATGAATGTTGTGGAGAGCACTATGGCGTCTAGGTTTAGAGAATTTGTTAGGCTGAATCCTCCTATCTTTCTTGTCATTAAGGTAGCAGATGATCCACAAGAGTTTATTGATAAGGTGTATAAGATATTTCATGTTATTGGAGTGACTTCAAGGGAGAAAATGGAGTTGGCTTCGTGCTGATTAAAAAATGTTGCTGAAGTGTGGTACATATAATGGAAAGGCAATAGGTCGGTTTAGCCAGGTCTTATCAAGTGGAAAGAGTTAAATGAAGCTTTTCTTAGGTAGTACTTTTCCCGTGAAAGGTGGAAAATTACGGAAGAGGAGTTAATAAATCTCAAGAAAGGCAATATGAGTGTTGAGGAATACTCTTTGAAGTTATCTATGTTGTCAAAATATACCCCATCCCTTGGTTATAACTCTAGGGATGAGATGAGTAGATTCATTACGGGTGTGCCGATTTTGTGAGGGAATAATGTTGTATGACCATGCTACATGATGATATGACCCTATCTAGACTCATGGTGTATGACAAATCAATTGAAGAGTCCAAACTTTAGAGGATGTCCAAAAACTTGAAAATGAGTGGTTGTGGTGACAAAAATCAAACTAGATTCAAAAAGAGGGATCAAACTCAAGAAGAACCTAGGAGTACATAGTTGAAATTTGAGAGAAAAGGTTGTTGTCAAAATGAAAATCCTTCATGTGGAACTTGTGGGAAAAGGCACTATCGAAAGTCTTTAGACGATACTAGTGCTTACATTGGGTTTTGGAAGAATGATCATAAGGTGAGAGATTGTCCTACCGTTGCATCTAGAGGAAGATATGGTAAGCAAGTTGCTCTTATTGTTACAAATGAAAATGTTCCAAAGGTAAAGGCTCGTTTCTATGCACCCTTGGCAAGAAGATCAAAGAAGGATGAGGATGATGACAATGATGTTGGTAAATAATATATTTCATTCTATTAGTGTTATGAGTTCCTTCTAAGTGGGGGAGTCTATGAGTTAAGGAGTTTTGATTGATTGTTTAATCTCTTCTATTCAACTCAAGCTTGAGAGAAGAAAGTCATAAAAGTATGTTGCATTGAGTTTAGGGGTCTTCTTGAAAATGAATTTCATTGATTCCTTTCATAGTGCGTTATATAAAGTTATGATTATGTTATAATGTGTGTGTATGTTATTCTACATTGCAAGTAACATGTTTCTATTATGAATTTCCTATTAGTTGCATTTTTTGGAAAAATTGCATAATCACTTTAAAGGATTGCATACTCACCGCAACAAATTTTTTTGAAAATTTTACTAATTCTTTCTTTGGTATAAAATTGTTGTAAGGTGTTTATAACTTGTATTTATGAACAAGACATTGAATATAAAATGTGTTTTTACTATTTGGAATATAGGATATGAGTTTTATAGCATAATGAGTTACAGAATTCATTCTAATTTCTTGTTGTGTTGTGAATATCTTGACTATTTGAAATTGATGTTTTCTTCTTGATAATGTGTTATATGAATTGTCATGAGGTCCAAACTGAATCTTTATTCTTGAAAGTTTTCGGTGAGTGAAAAAGTGTCGTTCGAGGACGAATGTTGTCCAAGTGGGGTGGAATATAATACCCCTTAAATTACATAGGTGAAGCTAGATACTAAAATAATTTTTATGAGTGTTTAAGGTCATAAAATTTTTTATAATGTGGTATTGAGGCAGTTCCTAGAGTGTTAGATATTTGGAAGTGAAATGTCAAGGGAAGACCAAGACATTCAACGACTAAGTCACCTATGTGCCTCATGTGTGGTTATATGCATATGTGTGTGTTTTATGAGTTATGAAGTCTTAATATAAGTTATTATAGTGTATCGGCAGTGTTTCATGTTTCGTGAAGTTTGGAGTTCAAACATTAAAAAATGTTCGTGACATTCGAAAGGTTTTCCTGGAAATGACCTCGTGTGTCTATGCATGTTCCGCCGAGGTTTACTTGTTTGTTTTGTACGAAATTCATGTTAGAGGTTCTAAACTCGTATACGAACATATTAGGGTTGGAAAATTCAGACTGAATGTCTCCAAAGACCAAGCAAGGGTCATTGTGGAAGGACCCTTCTAAAGAGACAAGGTTGTGTAGGCCAGACCCCATATGAATAAGGCAAACGACTGTTCGTGGGTCTTTAGACGCGTCGTCGATGGGTGTCACAAGTCAAGAAATATCTTACGGACATCAAGCTCCCAAATTCATGTCTCTGAACTAATCGAAGGGAGGACATGATGGTCCATTTGTGGAGAAACGGTCCATCGACTACCATTCATCGTGGTACTGGTTTCCTGCGTGCAGTCACTGTAATGTTAGAGGTTACATTGTAAATTAACCCCACGTACAAATGAGATGTTAAGTGGTTCTTTAATGGTATTTTGGGTATTTTAAACATGTATATAGGTATTTAACAGTAAAAAGATTTCATTCTTCTAAAATTATAAACCCAAAATCCCATAGAAATTCTCTACAACTCCACCGGAGCTAAAACACAAAGAAGAGTTTAGATTGGAGAATTGAGTGGATATTCTTCATAAAATTGGAGCATTAACTTTATTAATGTATGATTTTTGATCCTTGAAATTCTGTTCATCAAGGAGCCCAACTTTCAATGATGTCTTTCTATGATTTCAAAGATGAATTGTCCAATTTAATGATTCATTCATGATTTATTGCATTAAAGTTTTTGAAGAATTGTATATTGATTGAATTGTAGTTAATTAGATGATTTTAACTCAATTAAACTATGAACCCATGTAATTTATAAACCCTAATTTTTCATTACTTTATGGTTAAGTGATTTGGACTTAATGCTTATACAAATCTAGTGTAGTTTTCTATGGGCTATTGATTGATGTGATAAATGTGTTGAATTGATATCAGGGTTTTATTATATTGATTAATATATATTTAATTGACCTAGTTTAATTGAATAACATAGTTTATGTATTGTATTATTCGTTATGGCCTTGGGTAAATGCCTTATGTTATTGAATTGGAAAATTGAGTTGTGGATTGAAGTGGAGAGAATGCATTGGTGGTACACTGCCCTAATTCTCTTTATTTTATGATTATTACACTTCAATTATGTTATTATTGGTATGATACATTTATGGTTGAGTTTCTATGTGCTTTACTTACAATTGATGTGGCCTTGTGAGCGTTACTTTATGTATTATTATGATCGGGAACTTGTCAAAATTACTTGAAGTTTTAGTATTAGTTGTGTAGTTTATTTATGTGAAGTATGAGCATATCTTTCTACATGTGAAGTACTGATAACATAAGTATTCTTTCTATGTATGCTAGGAGATCATGTAGGTTATGACTATGGGCTTATATGTGTAGTCTTAGATGTTGATGCATCATTTTTCCTACTTTACTGTATGTGTTGTGATGGTTAAAATGATGATGACATAGTAATATATAGGATGACATAAAGAGGATAAGTGTCATCCTTAAGTGCTTCAAAGAGTGATATGCTATATGTGATAAAGTAAAGAATGTTGTGCCTTATTTTGGTAAACTTGTGTCCGTAATTGATACATTTATGGATGATATGTGAATACGAGATGTCTTGACTAGGAAGGCTTAGTTAACCCTTGTCATGTATGAATGAATAATATGTGACACCTTAGATGATGTTAAGAAGGTCATGTGCGTGGAACCTTAAACCTGGTGATAAAGTTATGAATGTTGAAGTTGAACAACATTAATAGTATCCTTCGTGTAAAGGATTATGGAATTAGGGTTGGTTGGCTGGAACGAAATCATAAAATCCTTAGGAAAGTAATAATGATCTATATTAGTGGCCATTGAAAGGTATCCCTAGTGGACCACTTTAGTAGGGTTAATGTGATTGGGTTATGAACTAGATATTGAACCTCTTCAAGTGATCATTTAGTGTCAATTACATTATGATTACAAATGCTAGCACCGAGTAATTATATGATGGGAAGTAGATCTATTTGAGACGGATACTAGAGTACAATATAACTCTACATGATAATTAGACTAGAGTGCATAAAAGCCTGTCGTATTCCTTAACTATTTGCCTACATGGGATGTGTCCTAGTTCTACCCTTGCCAAGTAAAACACCCTCATCAGAGTAGGTTAGAACTCAGAATTCCATGTCTATCTATCATGGTATATGACGTTTATTGCATTTTGTAATCATATGGGATACCTAATATAATTAGAGAAGTTTTATGAAGTTTAGGTGGTGGTATGGGACGCTATCTAGGCATTGCATATTAGGTTTTGAAGGTATTAGTTAGTCCCTACATCTTTTCAAAGACCACTACTTAATGTCTCTTATGTGATGAATGGTTTTTAAATTAACTAATGAATGTAATGTCTTGAAGTTAAGAAAGCATGTTAAATGAATAATTACTTATCTAGAGTATTAAGGGGTTTTCTAGTTAAGGTATGAAGGGGCATAGGGATGGTCACTACGTATCTTACCTAGATAGTCGTAAGAATTACTCTAGTTAGGGAAGATGGTTGACTATGTAAATATGATCTAAGACCTAGGTAGTCTTAAGGATTATTTATGTAATCCTGAAGAGGACAATCATGGACGTTATGTTCTTGATTTACTTAAGTAAGTCTTTTGATAAATTTTGGATGGAGAATGTCAATTTCATATGCTTGGTGTCATGGAAGTGTGTGTTGATCTCATTATTGGTGGTCTTAAGGATCAGTTTAGTGTAACTAGAGAGGGTGTATGTGTGCTCTCTCTTTGTATTACTTATATGAGTCTTAGATAGGTTTTAGTAGTAACCTCATAGGAAAAAGATAGGTGGTAATTGGAAGTCATTCTAAGAAAAGGCCAATGGTGGGGAAGGAGCGTCGAAACATGATTTTTTATTGTTAAGTTCATATATTGTTAGGTGGGCATCAGGTTGACAAATGATGCCTACATGTACGTGTGGTATTACAAATACTAGTTTAGCTATGTCTTTTAACATAGTTTTGATGCGTTATTGGTGATTTTTCCTTAGGTGAAGATGAAAATATCCTCTAGCAGGTTTGACTATTTATTCCTAATGGTTGAAGTTGTGTCTTTTGTTTAATTGGCATCCTTAGTTTTCTTTCATTTTCTTAAAATTTCACATGTTTTCTAGTTGTTGGGTTATTATGATTTTCCTATGTAGGTGTTAGAGTAGATGCTCACACGCCCCGATGGGTTGGGTCGTTACATAATTTCTACACCACAAGAGGTAAATCATTAGTCCACTTATTCTATTCTCGATTATACTATATTAATCTATAAATCTGTTGTTTTGATCTTTAAGTCGTTTTTAATTTCATTTTCATTTATTTCATGGATATTGGGTATTGTGATGTATATTAGATAGGTTGTGTAAAAAAAAGGCATTGATAGAATTCATACATGCTCAGGACTTTAAATTAATATTTTCACTTGTGGAGAGTAAGTCATACTCATTGCACATATTCTCCTATTATTGTTTATTTCCATGTTGTTATAGTTAAGATTTCTATTATTCATATCTCCCTTTTATTTTATAACATAAAAAAGAGTCGAAGAATTGCTATTTAAAATTCAATGTAACTTTACGAAATAAAATACACACTTACATCTTTATTTGTACCTTCAGCTCCAAGGGATGTCACTCGTTCATAAATGAATGTAGGGAGGGACACAAAATATTCCATTCTCTATCTTGCTAATAACTAGTCTATCTCTTTAATTTAATCTACATTTGGATACTAATCTTTTGTTTACTTGTGTTACTGATTTTTATGACATTTTACATTTGATTTAATAGTTATAATTAATTCCCATATGGATCTTATCGTGGGTTAAGTCAAACACATATCTTAACACAATATTTTTGTGCATAAGACCTACGCCAGAGTTAAATTAGTAGTTAAATATAATCTACATGAAGTCTTCATTTGAAACGTTTTTGCATTTTTTAAGATGGACTCCGTAGTATACATCTAAAGTTTTGAATATATTCTAAAGTGCTAGCTTGTCCACATCTTGTTTTATAGAGGTCCTGTGTTAGTATGAATTTGCTTGGCACTTTCCATGTGGATGATATTTAGTAAATCACCAATACACTTTTGTTGATTGATCATAGATCATGTTCACTACTATTTAACTTGTAAGATTAAAAAGAATTTGAGCTACCCCATAAGAATCATTTTAACTCATCACTTCCTATTAACTAGGTAAATGTTTCGTATAGAGAATCCTAAACATGGTAAATGTTTCGTAAGCCAAAATTGTTTTAAAACTTTTTGCTTGAAATTGGGCTCATCAGTTTTCTTCACAAAAAAATTGTTCATATCCATTATTTTTATGTTCATGTTATATTAAGAATGAAAAACACATCTATTGAGAGAGAGAGAGAGAGAGAGAGAGAGAGAATAAACCTGACAACAAAATCACATGTCGTATGAATATAATTTTTTTTCATAATATATCCTAATCAAGAATGAAAAATTTTCTTTTAAATATAATATAATGAAAGAAATGTGAAAGATTAAAGGCATCAGGAGAGAAATCACTCTATCTTATATGTTCAACAACTAATTAAACTCACAAATTTTTAACAAAAAATATTTTGTATTTTTCATTTTCATTTCTTATATATTTTTTACTTGTTCTTCGTGTTTTATGTTTTTCTTCTTCATCTTGACAAATATGGTTTTACCAATATTTTCCTTTCATATTTTATCCTTCTTCAATTTCTTAGTCATATGAATAACAACATTCATTTTTTTTTACCATTTTTGTAAAAAAAAAATTTTCCAAATTATAAAGAACATTATTTTATTTTTTAATTAGGTCTAATTTATTTTCTTGCGCATATTGTTAAAAGAACGCGTTTGTCTACATTCCTTCATTGTATCATCTTTGAACACTATAATCTAGCTTTTAGTTTGTTGTACACTAGACATAAATAGAAAACCTATTTTTTCAGAAGTTCTAAAAAATTTATTTTAGAGAATAACTTTTTTGGACCTAACGAAAAATAAAATAATGTCACCACAGACATTACATGTAATATAATTGAACTTATAGATACTTGTATGTACCATTGGAAACTAATGAACATCCGATACGAATAGATATTTAACTTCATATTAGTTATAATAAAATGGAAACTTTTAACCTCACAAATAATCGATTATATTATTCTAGTGAAGCCCGCAACTAAGAACTAATTATTCTACGAACGAGGATGTGTTTTTGACAAATATTTTTTCCATTGAGAAGTTTTTAACAAGAAATATTTGAATGTAGTGATTGGTATGAAGAACAATATGTTTCTTTTAATTTTTTTTCCATATTAAGTGTCTCCTATTATGAGATACTGAATATGGATGTAGAGATGGTAGATAAAGATGTTTTAGGCTTGACGTTTGGTTTTGAAGTTGAGCTTTTGTGTTTTAGGTGAGAAATAAAGCTCTGTATCAATGGGAAAGATATTGTTGTGAATAATAATAAGAGGGAGTATTATGTTAATATGCTTCTCCAACATATTTATGGAACATCAATAATAGAGCAAATGTCATATCTTTCAAAAGGCATTGTCAAATGTAATAACAAGGTAAATTTTTTGATCCCCCTATTATATATATTCATCAAGATGAAAATAGTGTAGAAAACATAAATTCTAAGTTACTAGATATTCATCTATATGAAAACAAGGGATAAGCCATGTTAATATCAAAGCAGGACCACAATCCAGTAACAAATAAACGTGGCAAGAATAGAAATAATGACTCTGAAGTTTATGAAACAATATGATATACAACATAGAGAGTTTACTAAAAGATTTTTCCATTTACAAACCATTCGGACAAGGAACATTCATGTATCAACATTATTTTTAAAGGCCTAATTATGGGCTGAAAGGTTGTTTTCCTTCTAAAACTATGTATTGTTGTAACATTAAAATAAAGCACTCTCTTATATATTGAGTATTATTTGGACTGCTCATATAATCTTCCAATGTGGGTAAAACTGGTCTAAAATTTACCAAGAAGCTCATGATTTCTCCATGTATTATGAGCTTTGTCAATGAGAAGGAGGAATTTTAAAGAAGTAAGAGTTACCTCTGAACCTAAAATTGGTGATTAACTTATTCGATGTATTGACAATTGACTTCATAGGTGTTTTTGTGAGTTCACGTGGTATGAAGTATATTCTTGTTGTGGTTTACTATGTATTGAATAGGTGAAAGCAATTGTTCTTTTTGAAAACTGAGGGAAAGAGTGACTAGAATCATGTAAAAGAGTATCGTATCCCGATTTGGTATACCGAGGGAAATTATCAGCAATGAAGGTTGTTTCTTTTGTAAAAGGTTGTTCAAGGCGTTTATAGATAAATATGGTGTTCGTCACAATGTAGCCACTCATACCTCATCTATTGGGAAAGTAGAGTTGTTAAATAGAGAGATAAAGAAAAACCTTGCAAAGATTGTGCACACACACAGAAAATATCATTGACCATGAAGTCTTTATGATACCCTATGGTCCTATCTTACCCCTTTCAACCCTCCCATAGTTATTTCACTTTAACAACTTGTATATTGGAAATCAAGTCATTTCTATGAAGATCTTGATGATAAAGCATAGTGGGCGCAAAAAAAGTTCAATTTTTATTGGGGCGCCACATTGAGTAAATGATTCAATGACATGAAAAAGCTTGATGAATTTCTCCTAAAAGCATATGAATGTTTATCCTTGTAAAAGGAGAATATAAAGAAGTACCATGATAAGAAAACTGAAAAGCGTGAATTTTTTGTTGGTGATCTGGTTCACTTATTTAACTAAAGATTGCACTTGTTTCTCGGCAAGCTTAAGTACAAGTGGAAAGGTCCATCACAAGATCAAGTACAAGTGTTACATCCCATTCAGAGTAAATAATGTGTCTCTAAAGGGAGCGGTTGAAATTGAGAACAGGGAAGGGATGTTGTTCAAGGTGAATTCTTACCCCCAAAATGAAATAGGATGAACTAGAGACTCATAATAGTTTTTATGTGTTTATAATTTTTTAAAAAGGTAATAAACAACTTGTAATTGTTTGTTTAGAGAGGATTGAGGTCAAACGTCAAGGGACGACCAAGACATCCGAAAACTAGCCTTTTGTGTGTTAGCGTGTCTTAGTATGTTTTCCTCATTTTAAAGTGTCATTTGATGTCTAAAATCAGTGGAGGTGACCCTAGTTTCTTAAAATCGTGTTTAGGGTCAGAACATTTGGGTATGACTCCCCAAGGACAAACCAAAGGGTCCTTGAGGAGGACCCAAACCATGGGAGAAGAAGCTGCCAAGGCAGATTGTGGGCAGCACCTAGTGGGAGCCACTCCACTTCGCGAACCTCCTCCACATAGGACCAAAAGGTTTGTCCGCATCATGGAAATTGTCAAAAACGGCTCTGTCCCAAAATTAATTTCCAGAAACTTCAACGAACAACTCCACTATGTGGACATGTTCCTCAAAGAAAACTCTTAAAATACAAGTAAAGTTAGACTAAATTAAAAGGTCCAACTAGTGTGGGTCTGTTTCGGTTACATGGTAGATTTATTATAAACAGTTATTTTACAAAATTTTGGTTATTTAAATGGGGTTAAAACTCCTAAATCTAGAATGAGAATTCTATTTTCAAAATTAAACCCTTCCCTCTCAAATAGATTCTCGATTCTCTATGGAACTCCATTGGAGGCCAAGCCCAAGCTCAAGCTAGGAGATGGTTTTTCAACTTATTTTTTCTTCAATTTCATAGGTCTTCAATCAATAATGCATGTTAACTCTTTATTCTTGAATAACCTTTCATTCGAGGAGTTTTATTTATGATTTAAGAAATTGATTTAAACACCAAAATTGCAAATTTTCAATCTAAGCATGGGTTCCTTGTAAATTGATTTTATAAGTCATTCTAATGATTAATACATGTTTGAATTAATTTTTTCATGATCATTTTCTATGGAATTCATTAAATAAACCATAATCTTCCTTATTCTATGTTGATCATGGATTGGAGAATTGTTGAGTGACCTAATCTCTGGTCTATAGTATGAGAATTTATGTTGTGTGGTATGGTTCACATATGGTGGTGGTATTTATTCCTTGTCTATCTATGCATGTTGTGACAATGGCCTTGAATGTAAAATGAATTTTTTATTAGGTTGCATATTTTTATGAAGTTGGGCTATGGAGGTTATGTAATGAAATCATCTTTTCTAGCATGATGTTAAAGTTTGTTGATGACGACTAGTATAATGTGAATGATCATGTTAGGGATAAGGTGCAGTCTACTTTGTTTATTATTTAAAGTTGTCTGCTAGAATTACCCCTTCCTATCTGACCCCTATATGACTGCTTGATGTTACGCATGTTAAGAGTAGTCTATTCAAATGTGGAATATGATCTCGTGTTATATAATAAAATGTTGTGTGTGGTCTACAATCCCTAAAATTATCTATATGTGAGTTGCTCAAAACTTCAGGGATATATTCAATGTGTTGTGATTCTTTTAGGGGAAGTTTCCCTCAATACCAATGTGGTTGATCTTATCTCATTATGAGGACCAATATCTTCACACACACACACACACACATCCCCTGCATCAATATGAGTATGATATGATTAGGTTGTTGACTGAAAGGATAATTCTCATATGCACTTTTATATCTTCCTATGCATCTAAAGTATATGACTAGTGAATTATGAACATGTTTTGTATTAAAGTGTTTATGTGAAAAGCTTTCTCACATGTGTATACAGACACATGAATGTTCGAATTTATAATTTTTATGATAATCTAGTGAAAATGAGTCCCCTGAAAGGTTTCCTCAATTGTACTCTAAACTAGACTATGTTATTAATATTTTATGATTATGTGAAATGACATTCTAACATAATGGAGGTTCTATCATGAAAGCTTATTCTCATCATAGTAACCTTTGGACTAGAGGAAATATGAGGGATCAAGTCTCTAAAGCCTACTTAATGAACTAATTGTACATAAAGGCTTAAGATGATTAAAAAAGGAGTTTGAGCATAGCATCGTGTTAATGTGAAACTGAGAGTTGTGGGCTTCACGTCTCACAAGTTCGGCTTTCCACAAGAGAACCTTCATGTTTAGTATGTTTGGGTACCCAAAATAGAGGTTGTCTCTGAGATGGACAATTCCATGTCTTGAAAGTCAAGGTTTATAGTAGTAATTGCCATGTTCCATAGCTACATGCCCCTGTATGTCTTAGCATAGGTTATCCACTAGATGTCCATTATGTACGAAGGTATTAACTTTGAAAGTAGTACCATGTCGTTTTGGTGTGGGAGTAGAACACTTGTTTTCATGTAGGTCACAGGGTCTATGTCGTTTATGGTTGTCTCCCATTATTTATGAAATGAATTAAGATAATAGTTTGAACTCTAGTCATGATTTCTTGAGAAGTTTACTTAGTGTAGGTAGGACAATGGACCCTACCCATGTATTTAATTAGTGGCTTTAAGAGAGGATAGGATTAGAGTATCATATGAAATAAAGGCTTATATTTATGTATGATAAGTGTAAATGCGTGATAATTTTTATATTATCTTAGTTCAAGATATCAAGAATGATTATTCATGTGAATTACATTCATCACTTCTTAATGGGTGTGCTTAGTATATGTGGAGGAATGAGACTCCATGTGTACATTGCACAAGTTAATTGTGAAGGGACTGTGATGGTAGGTTACCTATAATATGACATAAATGGGTTATGATATGCACAAGTTATGACTAAAAACTAATGAATGAAGGAGTTTTTATTTGCACCTTTATGAAGTATGAATGACTAAAAACTAATGAATGAACTTGTTGTAACTTGTTAAATATGATGTGCCTAGTCTAGGGTGGCTTCCTAGGATCACCTTGTGTTAGTAGAATTATAGGTTGTTACTTGCGCATTACACTAGTGTGCGTTAGGGGTTATATTAGTTGATTGTTCTTATGTGAATGTTATGCCCTATGATGTGCTTATAACTTTATGAATTTATGTGGTTGGATCGATAAAGTCTATATATGAAGGATCATCTTGGTGACCTCAATTGTGATAAACGCTTTCCATCTATATGATGATGTATGTGGTCTATGTTGTACCTAATGTATAAATGTTCAAGAATTTATTGAAAAAGGCATGAAGCATGGATTCAAACAAAATGGGCCTTTTAAAGCATGACCGTTATCATACTTAGTGCATTGTTGTACTAAGACCATTGTTCTCCATCTTTTTACACAATGTGTAGGTGGTGGTGGCTTGTGGACCTTTCATAGAAGTAAGATCTTGGATTACTATTCCCAAATTCGGAAGTGTCCTTAGAGATATAAGGACATTTATGTCAAGATTTTTGTTTAAGTTCATGTACTAGATAGTAGTTGCTTTTGGTGTAAGGGTCGTGTAACTATTGTGTTGTACTCCTGTTGTATGATAGCTACATTAATACTTAGTACTTCTATTGTATTTTAGAAAGGTTTAAACAAGATGACTTTTAGTATTGTTTTATGGTATGAAAAAGTTATTAAATTTTCTGCTATTTTATGTGTATGCGATGAAATATGTCTAAGTGTTTTTATAAGACCTCCGAGAGGTCAAGTAATATATGTTACGCCTAAGGGGTACTCCCCGGTCGTTACGAGAACATACAATGGTTGAAAGTCAACTTGGGGAAATCTGAAAGTGTACATAAAGTTATAGTGTCTTGTTATATTGATGAAATCGGAGTAATAAAGGTTTCTACATCGTACCGCAATGCTAAATCAAATGATGCTTGTGAGGCAACCCACTATGTTCAATGTAGAAATTTTATAGGAGTTTCTTTTTGATAAATCATTTTTTCTTATTTGTTTTTTTATATTTTAGCTCTTTAGATAGGAGTTTATAATGTTTTACCTTTATCCTTGGATAGATATAAAATAGCACTAGTCTATTACGAGTCAAGAAAATTAAAAAAGAAGGCCTAAAGTTTGCTACGTGTGTAGGGACAAAAAGGAAAAATCTGAAGAAATTAAGTTGTTGCGGTGGTCTACAGATCCTATGTAGGATCCATCGGTCAAACTAAATAACCTGGATTACATCTCTGGACCCAATGTGTGTTCTATGATTTTTTTTATGTTTTGAAGGGACCTACGAGCCCCATAAACAGACCATCGATGGGGTCTCATAGGTCCAATTTAGGATTTTTACAGACCGGACCCATACATCCAAATCAATATTTGAGCAATAAAACGTCCTTGGAATTATTGTATATGAGTGTATAATTAATTTTAATCAACTAATTACGGTGATAGGTGTAGTTGGATGTTTTGACTTATCGTTGTTCAAAGTTTATGTTTTGAATTTTAAAAAATTGTATGATAACAACTCTAAAGATGATGAATTACCACATTACTTGTTGAAATCCATGTTTAAACTCAGTCTTTATTGATTTTGTGTTTTGTGAAAGTTTGGAATCAAATGTTATTTTAATCCGGTACATGACTAAAATAACTTTCTCAAGGACACTTAATCCAATTATAAGTGTCAATGGTTGTTAATAAGTATAAAACCCAACTAAATGAGTTGGGGTACATTTCAACAAGGAGCAATACATGTTAAATATTCAATTGGAAAGTCACTAATGTTAAATGGGGGTTTCAATTTAAACTATCACCTCCAAAAACAAATCATGATAACACTAAATAAAAATAATGCGGCAGATTCTTAGGATGTTATCGATTATAGGCTAATATAGACGAATGGGTAATTGCAACTATTTTTAAATACCTAGATATAAGAGATTAAGAAAGTCTACAAGGGATGTAATCATTCTCTTGGACAATTTACCCCGAGCCAAGTTATTTCTCTCAAACATCAACAAGTATGATAAATAAGAATAACTTACACATAAGTTCATTCAGTCTCGAGCTAAATATGTGGTATTTGTTTTAGGATTCTCTCTCTCAAGCTGAACCCAGGATAAGTTAATATCATAAAACATCAATTAATAATTTTAGTTCTATAACCTATCTCGTGCAAGCAAAGAAAACGAAAAAAGAATCACATTAGCAACTACGATTCTTAAATTAAATCACAATTAATGATTGAAATCACTTCTAATCAGCCCAAAAAAAAATTATCTCACACCAAGAATTGGTGTTTTAGCTAGACATCATAAAAAATTCAGAACTGATACCAAATTGACTATCCAACAACTGCGTAACGGTTATTTCGTCCTTAAAAAACTGAAATTCTAAAAGACTCACATCCAATTTCTCAAAACAAAAAAAATTCAATTCCTCAAAGCTAAAGAAAATATAGACAAATCTGTTTCACGCTTCAAAACTCAAATATATATATAAATATATATATATATATATATATATATATATATATATATATATATATATATATATATATATATATATATATATATATATATATATATATGATCTAAGATACTAAACTAAATGTTCAAAAATGTATTTATAGTTTCAAAAGATGTACAGCGAAGAGTCACTTGCCGATATAAGTCGGGCTTGCCTCGCCACTTGGTGAGTTTCCCTTTGGCCTAATCAATCGCCCATTTTCCTTTGTACTCGAAATCCTCTACGTTTTTCACTTTGAACTATCGATCTTGAGAACGTGGAATCACTCAGTGATCTGCCAACCAATCCTTTCCTTTGCTAACTTAGCTCTTTCTGTTAGGGCTTGCCAAACTGTAACATTAGGCAGTCAAATAAACATTCAACGACTTCACAAGTTAACCTTGAGATCACCAGGATTCTTTATTTCATCCTTTTAGCCTATTTTGTTCCTTTTAGTTTGTTCGTGTCCTTTATTTGTTCCTAGATTTATAAACCTTAAAATCAACGGTTTTACATCAGTTAGTTGCAAAAACAAAGCATTTAAGGACACTAAGTCTATATAATGAAAACCCTATATGAGTACAAATCTCTGACTTATCAACACCACCAACTTAATCTTTTGCTTGTTCTCCACTAAAACTCAAGTTTAATAGTTCCAAAAGGTTGTCGCAAACTGGTCTACAGAAGACTCAATCATAAATGCATAGAACAAGACTCAACTTACTCATGCAAGCATCAATTGTTGAGTCAAAAATTAAAGTTGTTACTCACCATTATAAACCATTCTCAAGTTCACAATACTTGTCTCAAATGAAAGCTCATGTTCAACAACGGTACTCAAATTCCCTCACAACAAGGATGATTCCATATTTATACACAATTCTTCAACAATTTATTGTTGTGAAATCTTATAAAACTCTCGCACTCACAAAGATGAACACATGCTTGACTTCACCATTAGGCTTTCCATTATTTCCAGTCAAAATTCATTTCACCTAAGTCATGATAAAAAAACGCATTTTCAAGGCTTTTAATGGAGAATGTTTTAAAGTTCTGCTCACTTAGGCTCAATGTCTACTATTCTCATTAAATGTGGCGTGAATATCACCTTCCTTCCTCTTCTTCTATATTTTCACTCATGGTTAAAATTCAACCCATTATTCATGTAAGACCCTAAAAATATCTTTGGTAAATATAGAGACAAACATGGTTTTTGTGATGTTATAAGATTCTAACATGGTATATAATGTGGGTCGGAGGCAGTGCGTAAGAGTTTAGATGCACTAGAAGTCAAATGTCAAGGGACGACCAAGACGTTCGACGACTAAGTCACCTATGTGCCTCATATGTGGTTTTATGTGTTGATGTGTGATTCATGCACTTATAATGTTTTTAAATGAGTTTTTATATTGTATAGGAATTGTGTCATGTTTTGCGATGATTGGATATCAAAAGTCCAAGAATATTTTTCACATTCGAAAGATTTTCCTTGAAACGACCTTTGTGTCTATGTATCTTTCGTTTATTTTTACGTGGTCCTTTTGGATGAAACTCATGTGGTAGATCATAATTTCGTAGGCAAAAAAGATTTGAGTTTAAAATGTCCAGGTAGAACATAGTGTATGAACTACAAGGGGCACTAAAATAGGACCCGAACTTGGAGCTCAACTCTACCAGGCAGTGCCAATCGACTTACCTAAATGAAGACCGGTTGACCAGGAGACGGTCCGTAGATGGGTGTCATCGATGGAGACACTTGTTTGGTAGGTCGAGGAGTTGCAGGAGCAACCAACAACACCCAATCGATGGGGCGTGGCTGATATCACAGACCATCGATGTTGGGCGTCGAGGGTGATGAAAACAACATCTTTTCTACTAGGACTTGGGGTTTTTGGGGATTTCACCTCAAGTATTATAAAATGTGAGAACGGTTTTTTTGATTATTTATGGGTATTTTATGTGTATATAAGTCATTAAATTCTCATTATAACCCTAACACATTCCATCCTAATGTTTCTTCAAAAACCTCTATAAGAGTTCAAAGTGAAGATGGAGCTTGAAGATGGTTCTTCAATGGAGGTTCTTATTCAATTTTCATTGGATTCTTCAAACAAGGTATGGAAGTTATAAATATATGGATATCTATCACCTTATATCAAATTTCAAAGATGATTTTCAATGTCTTCAAAAAGATGAAAAGTCAAATTTCTACTCTAAGTCTTTGGTTCTTGCATAAATAGTTTTGAAACGTTAAGATATGATGTTTATGGAGTTCAATTTATGTTTTCAATGAAATTATCCATGAAACCTTGACCTTCAAAAATCTATCAATTTGACAAAAATATGGGTTATGTGATCATTCTTTGTTATTGATGAATTCATGTGTAGATCGTTATGAGCTTTTGATTAATGTATACATTATGGTTAATTGGTTTATGACATGGTTCAATTTATTCAATTGAATATTGTACATTCCAATATCTATTGAATATTAAGTTTATTGAATTGATATTGACCTAAGGTTTATGAACTGTAATGTAGTTTCATATAGGCTTTTGATTGATGTTATGATTATATTAAATTGATATCTAGGTTTCAATAGATTCACAATATGTAATAACTTGACCTAGTTTCTTTAAAATTGTTATAATTATGTTGAATTGTTTGTTATGGGCATGGATAATGATGATTTAGCCTTGAAATGAAACTGGTAAGCTTAAGTGGGGATATGCGGCCCTAATTCCTTTTATTTTATGTTAATTAGACTTCAATTATGTTGTGATTGGTATGATCCACTTACGGTAGTGGTGCTATGTGAATTGATGTGGCCTTGTCGACATTACTTTTGTCAAGACTATAATATAGACCATAGATGAGTCACGCGTTGTTGACCTCTCGGAGGTCAACGACAATCCTAAATATGTCTTCTTACTTCATCTAGGTTAATTTTAGCAAAATATTTGAACTTTTTGTTTCATAATGCATGTATGTCATTCTTGCTAAATTCATATACGTTCACCATCAATGATATAACATTATGAACATCAAATGAAAGAAATTGTTCAATACTACATTAAGTGTATACTTGACA
The DNA here is from genome assembly GCA_027789145.1 of Solanum arcanum. NCBI lineage: Eukaryota > Viridiplantae > Streptophyta > Magnoliopsida > Solanales > Solanaceae > Solanum > Solanum arcanum. The sequence continues at coordinate 35,580,136 of CM050943.1, forward strand.
AAATGACACCAAAGCAATGTATGAAATAAAATGGGAAAGAAACTCTAGTGGAACATACTCCACTAGTTAAATCATATAACTAATGTAGAATATAAAGGTCAAGCATCCTTGAATGCATGAGGGCCTACCAAGTCTGAATGAATTCTCCACGTCTGGATAGCTTCAGCGTTGATCTGTAAGATCTAACGTCCACCTGTGCTTACACCTAAAAATGTAGAGTTGTGTGGGATTAGTGCACACTTTTACTATGCATGGGTATATGCAAGCACCCACCAAGAACATGCATGAGTAAGAATAGCTCTTTCCTTACAACATGATTTTTGGAAAGTCAAGTCAGTGGACTTGCTAAATTGGAATTAGGAAAGTCACGGTACTTTAAAAATTTGAATAAGGAAAGTCAGGGGATTGCAAAATTTGAATTAGAAAAGTCAGGCCATGAGAGTAACATGCATTATAATACTTTATCATTTTGCAAAAACAACTGAACATATTGCACATATCATATAACATAGTCCATATCAATCTTTCATATGCGATGAGACCTTGGGATCATGGAATTGACATTAGGACTTCCCAAAATGAGGGATTAACACATGGGACCTAAACTAGGGAGCCGTCTTTGGCAAACAGAGAGTCTGCTTCATTCATTCATACGTACTTCATTTTGTTGATTCATATACTAGTGTAACTAGTAGTTATACCTAGGATGTAGTTTAAGTCTATCATCGGGTTTGCTATGCAATGATAAAGAATAATCTAGTTCCATTACTTGAGTCTAGCTCACCCATTTATTATCCCGTCGTAACACATTTTGTATTGTTCATTCCATTATGTGCATCATTAAAGGCTGGCCTCATTCTTTGTTTGGGAACATTAACTTTAACCGACAAATATCATATATGCATAATGAAATCCAGTGTCTTCTTCATAACGAAAAGAGGTGGAATCACCGGCCAAAGTAACCCAAAACATGCTAGCGTACATAGGAATTTAACCCTACTAGATCCTTATATTGTCAGTATAGGTTGAAATACTAGGAGATATAAGAATACCCATACCTGTCATGCCGGACAGTTTTATCTCATGAGAGTTACATGAAACTACTCCCTTCCAAAAAGAAGGCATCACCTCTCATAGCTAGTCTATTAGCGCTTAGTATAAAGTTTCATTACATTTAACTCATACGTCATTGAAGCTGACTTCTACTACGATAACATCATAGCTCAATAGATGATTTCTCATATCATTATTGGTTTTAAGTATATATTTATCTCAATGCTTTCGTCAGAGTGTTCATAGAGACTGTGTCTCTTCTTTAGCTTTACACTCTCAAAGGTGAGTACATTTTGGTGATATTTACTCAGGCTCATTAGAGATTGCTCTTGTCTTTAACATTAGCATATTATCATGTTGTCAACACATTCATTATCTTTAGCATATTTTCTCTTCATAATTACTCACCCCTTTTTACGTGAATTTTTATTTCATCATATGTCAATGCACTTGGCCATCAGTGTGTTTTACACTCTTACATGACCCTTCTAGGGTTTAATCATTTCGTTTCATACATCTTAGTTTCACATACTTTACACATATGCTAGACTTATGGGTTTATACATACAAGCCATGAGGCTTCAATTATAGTTCGTTTAAGTGATTTATATCTTCCTATGATTATGTGGTACAAGATTTATCCATCTTGTAAGTATTCCAATATCTCGATTTCGATATATTTAGACAATATTATTTTTAAAGATTTATTCACATACGACATATATATTAATACGGAATTTGGTCAAGGGAACCCGATTTTTAATCCCTTAGACATCATTACATTTCAATTTATTTTAGTTTGATCCACACGACTAGAGGAGCAAAGATCGAGCCCCAATGCCTCCTTTTCATTTTCCCTTAATTTCTTTCTTTAGTTTTCGTTTGTTTGGTACTGAGAGGATGTTGGATCGATCCCCCCCAACCACAATATCTTTTATTTTCCTTCTTCCTTAAGAAATTTTTTTTTTCGACCACGAGGGTGTGGGATCGAACCCCCACAGCCTCATTTTCTTTTCTACTTAATTTCCTTTATTCTGCTGTGTGGTTGTGGGTTTGATTGCCACATGCCTCAATTTTTTTTTCTTTTAATTCTATCTAATGTTTGACAAATTTTGTGGGTTCGAACCCCACACACCTCATTCTTATTTCATTTAGTATTTTTCTTTTCATTTTAAGTCAAGTCACATGGGATGAAATCCCGCATGCCACATTCTTTTTAACTCACATTATTCAATGATTTTTAACATTTTGTGGTCACGGGTTTGATACTCTGTGACATCAGTTAGTTTTCTTCATTTTACATAGCCTATTAAACAACTTTATTTGGTTGAAATCAACCAACAAGGTGCTGGAAATTTGAGTTAAATCTCTTCTTTTCATCAACATTTTATGTTAATTTTAAGGGCATTTCGTGAATCATTTAGCTAATAGTTTTTCACTCAAATAAGCCACATTATACTTCATATGAACATCACGATTTATACAAGTTTGTGCATGTAACATACAACCTTAAAATATCTCATTTCATGCTCCGATCCATGTAAAAGAGCCACGACAAAACACACTTTGCACACATACTTAACACATAGTCCTGGAAAAACATACTTTCATAATCACAAAAATCCGAAAACACATACATGAACATGACCTTCATGAAAACACATCACATTCCTTATTTCTACGAAAAAATATATCCAACCTACAAATCAATGGGAGCTAGTGACAGGGACATGCAGTGGGGATCAACTATAGTTTTTGGTATAGATTAATCTGAGTCCTAAGGGTCTCTTAGGAAAGAGACCACGGGTAAAAAAAACCCATACCTTATTTTGATGTTTATTAAACGCACGACCTGCTGTCCAACACCCTCTCCAAATCACGTTCAAGTCAGAAATTTGAACACCAAACTCGATGGAAAAACATCCCTTTTTGCCTAACGTTTTTGCTTCTGTTTTTATTATATTTTTCGAGTGAGTTCTTCAAGTTTGAATAATTTCGTAGTTTTTCTGTTCTTGTACATTTGTTAGGCAGAGAGAATCCTTAAAGAGAAAGAGAGATGAGAGACGTGAGAGAGTGTTAACCGTGAAAGAGAGTTATGTAGATTAGACTCTGTCAACTAGGACTCCTTGAAACTTTAAAAAAGAAACTGATTTTACTTTTTCTTAAATCAAATAATAAATATTAATTAATTAAATTAAATTACCAATTTAAATTAAATAATTTAAAACATTGCTCCCACCTAGGTTCGAACCCGGGTGGAGGAAGACTTTTCTAAAAGAGATATTTCTTACCTCTCTCAATAAAATACCTCTCCACATTATTAATTAAATAATTAATTACATATTTACGGTAATTACGATACTACCTTTATCCTAGAAAAGACCATTTTACCACTATATACTACAAAAATAAGATTTCCCTTTTTAAGTCCTGTAAAGACTCATATAAGTAAATCTTTGTCTCCGAGAGCCCTGCATGGCAGGATCCAACCTTTTCTAGCTCAACAAACTCCCCAAGTTAGTTGGCTTAATTTTATCATGGTTTAAGAGGTCTGGTTCTACGCACATCAATCCGTGCGAGCCAGGTCCAATCATAGGCATTCTAGACACATTAAGAATTATATAGCATAGTTATTTTTAGGGTTGTTACATTATTCCCGCATTATTAAGATTTGTCCCCGAATGACTCTACTAAATATCTAGCGTAATGCTAGTCAGATCATAACATAAATACTATTCATAAACAAGAAATAGCAACAAAGAATGGAGAGATAAGGAAACTTAAACTTAAGAGTTGGAAGTTTAACCTCAAGGGCAGAAAATATGAGGGTAAAAGGATCTCATGTCAGCCTCAACCTCCCACATAACACCCACAACAAGATGATTCCTTTATAATTATTATATTTTGGCAATATAATTGTTCCTTCACCTCTTGGTCTGTCTATCTAAAAGCTCAGACTTCATCATAAGACAACTCTTTCTCGACCTCGAAACCTTCAACAGGTAAAATCGATTCTGGATCACCTAGGCCCTTTTTTAACATAGAGACATGAAAGGCTGGACGAAAAGAACCTAGCTCCGCAGGAAATGCCAACTCAGAAGACACCTCACACACACGCTGTAAGATTTCATATTGCCTAACATATCTCGGACTCAACTTCCCGTTCTTGGAAAATCTCATCACCTTCTTCATAAGTGATATCTTCAAATAGACATGGTCATCAAATTCAAACTCTGAGGGTCATTTTCTGCTGTCTGCATAAGACTTCTGCCGACTGTAAGCAGTAGCAAACCTATCTCTAATAACCGTGATCTTCTCTAAAACCACATGAATTAACTATGGACCCAAAAGGTATTACTCTCAAACCTCGAATCACAAAAATGGATACCTAAACCTCCTAAAATACAGTGCTATCCCAATGCTGGAGTGATAGCTTTTATTATACAAGAAGTCTAAAGGTAGATGGACGTCAAACTACCGATGAAATCAATCACACACGCCCTCAACATGTCTTCCAATGAATGAATTGTGCTCTCCACCTGCCCATCAGTTTGAGGATGAAAGCCAGTACTAAGTTTTACCTTAATGTCTAAGCTTTTCTGGAAGGATATCAGGAAATGTGAAGTGATCTTATCTCCTTTATATGAAATAATAGACTAAGAATCCCATGCCATCTCACAATCTCATCAATGTAGAGTCTCGTATAATCCTTGGCTCCATAAGTAGATTTATGGGATGAAGTGGGCAGACATATTCATCGTGTCCACAATAACCCATATATAGTCATGTTGTCTCCTAGTCTTTTGAATACTAACCATGATGTCCATATTAATGGCCTCCCATTTAAAAGTCGGAACCTCAATAATCTGATTAACATCGTTAGGCTTAAGATGTTCTGGCTTAACATGTTGACAATTAGGATACTTTGCCACATATTCTTCAATGTCCTTCTTTATTTCGTCCCCCAAATAGATGTTCGTACGTTCATGATACATCTTTGTGGAAACTGGATATATGGAATATTTGGAACCATGGGCTTCTGCAATGATCCTGGTATGAAAAATCATCAACATGTGGTACACATATCCTGTCCTGGTACCTAAGTATGTCATCATCTCCCAAAGAAAAAGACTCATTCATCTTAACAAACACTGAGTCGTTCAGCTCCATCAACATAGGATCAAGATGCTGACCCTCCTTGACTTCAAATGCCAAGGATGACTCAGAACTAGTATGAACTAAAATACCCCCACTGGTAGAGTAAACTAACTGCACATCCAGCCTTTCTAGTCTGTGTATATCTTTTGCCAACTCCTTCTTATCATCTTGAACGTGGGTTGTACTTCTCATTCTCATCCTGCTCAAACCATTATCTTCAAAATTAGATTTACTTTGATGGTAGTGGACATTCATGTCATAGTCCTTCAACATCTCCTACCACCTCTGCTGACATAGATTCAACTCCCTCTGTGTGAAAATGTACTACAGACTTTTGTGGTCTGTGAACACATCCACATGCACTCCATTCAAGTAGTGCCTCCACGATTTCAGTTCAAACACCCCAGCGGCCAACTCGAGGTCATCAGTGGGATAATTCTTTTTATGAACCGTGAGCTGTCTGGACACATAAATTATCACCTTATCTCCCTGCATAAGAACATAACCCAAATTAACCCGAGATGCATCACAATAAACAGTGTAATTGTCAGCACACATAGGCAAAGTAATCACAAAAGCTTAAGTGAGTCACTTCTTGAGCTTCTGGAAACTCTTTTCACAAGTCTTTGTCCATATGGCCTTATTATTAGTCTAGGTTGTCAATAAGATAGTAATGGAAGAAAAATACTCCACGAACCTGTAATATTAACCAAAAGACCCCAAGAATCTACAACTATCTGTGGGAGTAAGAGATTTTGGCTAGTTCTTAACACCCTAAGTCTTCCTTGTATCTACCTCCACATCTTTATCGAACACAACATGACTCAGGAAGGTCACTGATCTAAGCCAAAATTCACACTTGATTAATTTGTCATACAACTGATGTTGTCTAACTAACTGTAATGTTAGTCTCTAATATTGTTCATGATCTTCCTTGGTCTTAGAGTAGATGAGAATGTCATCAATCAATACTATGACGAAAGAGTCACGATATTCATTGAAGACCCTGTTCATGAGATCCATAAATGCAGCAGGTCCATTCGTGAGACCAAATTACATAATTAGGAACTCATAGTGACCATAATGGGTACAAAAGGCTTTGTTTGAGATATATACATCCCTAACCCTGAGCTGATGGTACCCTTAACGAAGATCAATCTTCGAGAAGAAACTAAACCCTTGGAGTTGGTCGAACAATTATCTATTCTTGGAAGTGGATACTTATTCTTTATAGTAACATTGTGGAGCTGCCAATAATCGATACACATTATAAGGGTTCCATCTTTCTTTTTCTCAAACAACATTGGAACGCCCCAAGGGGATATGATCAGCTGAATGAAACCCTTATAAGTGAGATCTTTTAACTGGAGCTTAAACTCTTTATGTTCAGTTGGATCCATGCTGTAAGGAGGAATTAAAATTTGTTTAGTATCAGGTTCTAAGTCGATATAAATGTCAATCTCTCGAGGGGGAGGAACTCTTGCAAAATCATTAGGAAATACATCTTCGAACTCATTAACTACATGAACTAAGTATATGGAAGGAATGTCATGATCTAAATCATTAACACTCACAAGATCACACAATAACCCCTTGGACATCATTTTATTGGCCTTAAGTTTCGAAATCAAGGGATTAGAATGACTCGAGTTGTACCTATCCCAGACTAGTTCTTCTTCATTAGGGAAACAAAATATCACAACCCTACATTGATAATCCATACAAGCATAACAACTATGAAGCCAGTCCATGCCTAGTATAACATCAAAATCATGCATTGGTAACAAAACCAAGTCCTCACACATAGTCTTACCACATACAACTATTGGGCAATCCTTGTACACTCTATCACTTCTTACTTTTTCTCCTAAAGGTGTCCTAACCACCATAGGATCATGCAGAACTAAAAGCAATATCTCAAAAGTGAGAGCAAGAAAAGGAGTTACAAAGCAAAGTGTAGACCCTGGATAAAGTAAAGCATAAACAGAAGTTGAGAATACATGAACCATACTTGTGACCACATCAGCGGACTTTTCCTGCTCCTCGATGCCCTTCATGGCTAAGAACCTGTTCCCTTAGGATGCTTGAATTCTTATGCACCGTGTGGATTAGGCCTAGAATGAGTATTACCTCCAGCCTGACCCCGATTCGGTGGGCATTCCTTAACCATATGTCCGCTCTTACCACAACCGAAGTAGAGATTAGGGCACTTTCTGCATTCTCCACTGTGAGCATGGCCACACATAGCACAAATCATTACGGGACGCTGCATATCACCTCCATTGTCCTTCTTGGCCTCGGGTCTTCCTCTTCTAGGTTATGTACTCTAATAGTTAGATTTCCTTGAACATTGTTTACCCTTTTTGAATTTGGGATTCTCACGGATGCCAAAATTGTTTTTGTTGCCTCCATTACTAGTACCTACCTTATTATGAGACATAGGACTCCTAGCATCACGGACACCACTATTCTTCCGGATGTCCTCCACCTGCTGGACCTACACCCTCAACCTTGAGATGTCCCTATAATCGTGGAGCATCACTGCCTGATACTCCTCCTCTAGATCATTGGTAATTCTTGTGAGGAACCTACTCATCTCATCCCTGGTTTTAGGTACAAGGGAAGTAGCATACCTTGATAGTATAAAAAAATTTAAGAAATACTCCCTGACTGTCATTGATCCCTACTTAATGTTGATAAAAACCTCAACATTGGCCTCCCTCATCTCCCTGGGGAAGAATCTCTCTAGGAAGGCTGTCTTAAAAAAATCCTAAGTGACTGCCACTCCAACCAAAGCTCGGCTATCCTTCCAAATCTTGCACCATGTATGTGCATCATCCTTGAGCTGATATGAAGCCGGATCAGCCTTCTAAGTATCTATGCCCCCGTGGCCGTTGAACGCTTGTGAACCTCATTCATGAACTTTTGGGATCCTCTGATGTCTTGGACTCAGTTAAAATAGGAGTATTCATCTTCATGAAGTCTCATACCCTGTGAGCCATGCTACATGCTAGTGGGTTCTCCCTCTATACATTTTGCCGGTTGAAAAGGGCAGTCATGGCTTGGGCATGCATAGTGATGGCATGTGCTATATGGGCAAGATATGCCCTCACCTCCGCATCAGTCAACCTAGCAAGGTTAACCTGCATAGCCACTCCTTCAGTTGGAGCCTGGGGTGGAACCTGATTGTCCCCAGCAGCTGCTCCTCCTCTACTCTAACAATTGTTTCTCCTAGTATTCATTCTCTCAAACCAATAAGGGATGATGTTAGACACGCTCATAACATCAAAAAACAAGACATTAGGATAAGGCACGATAGGATCAGAAGAAGGAAAATTTTCCTACATATCATGCAGTCTCTAATTAAGGATAGTGGTGAACTTCACTACCCTGATTTAGAAACTACTCGATGTGGTTGATGTTAACTTATTATCCTCCTAATTTAACCTCTCTATGAAACAAACTTAGTCCACACTGGAATCTAGACCCCATACCACAAAGGCATCGTGGACCTCTCAGAGGTCGCAGGCAAGCCTACGTACCTCATCCTTACTCCATCTAGATTAAACTTAGCGGAAAATTTGAAATTTTTGTTTCGTAACATGCATGTAAGTCATTCTACTTAAATTCATATAAGTTCACCATAAACCATCTAACATTCAGAACATCAACTAAAAGAAATAGTTCAATACATTATGAAGTGTATACATGCCAAAATAGCACCAGTACATTGTCTGAAACAAAATGGGAAAGAAATGCTAGTGGAACATACTCCACTAGCTCAATCTTATGACTAGGCTAGAATATAATGGGCAAGCATCCTTGAATGAATGAGGGCATACCAAGTTAGGATGAATGCTTCTCGTCTATAGAGCTTCCGCGTCAATGAGTAAGATCTAACGTCCACGGGTGCCTGTACCTAAAAATGTAGAGTTGTATGGGATTAGTACACACTTACTAAGTAAGAGTATATTCAAGCACACACCAATGAAATTCATGAGTAAGAATAGTTCTTTTTTAACAATGTGGTTTATGGAATGTCAAGTCAGTGGACATGCCAAATTGGGATAAGGAATGTAAGGGGAGTTGCCAAATTTGAATTAGGAATGTCATGCCATGAGAGTAACATGCATCATCATACTTATCATTTTGCATAACATATTGCACATATCATATCACATTGTTCATATTATTCTTTGTATGCCATGAGACCAGGGGATCATAGACTAGAAATTATGATTTCCTAAAATAAGGGCTCAACATATGGGGCCTCAACTAGGGAGCCTTCTTTAGCAAACATAGAGACTGCTTCATTTATTCGTATGTACTTCATTTCATTCATTCATACAGTATTGTAACTAGTAGTCATACCTAAGATGTAGTTTAAGACTCTTATCATGTTTGTTGTGCAATGACAAAGAATAAGCTACTGTCAATACTTAAGTCTAGCTCATCGCTTGATTATCCAATACAAACACCTTTTGGTATCTTTCATTAAATTACGTGAATCATTTGAGGCTGACCTCATTCATTTTTGTCAACTTTAACTTTAACTTAGATAGATCATGTGAGAACATGAAATCAAGTATCTTCCCCACATAGAAAAAAGGTTGAATCACCGGCCAAAGTGACCCAAAATATGCTAGCGTACATAGGGAATTTAACACTACTAGATCCCTATATTGGAAGTATAAGTTCAAAGACTAGTAGATATGACCCATACCCGATATGATAGATAGTCTTATCTCATTAGAGTTACGTGAACCTCCGCCATTCCTAAAAGAGGCATCAACGCTCATATCTATACTATCGGTGCTAAGTATAAAGTTCAATTACTTTTAACTCATACATCTTGGAAGTTAGCTTCTAGTATCAGGACATTATGGCTCAATAGATGATTTCTCATCTCATCATTAGTATTACTTATAGATTATTCTCAATACTTTTGTTAGTGTGTTACATAGGGACTGTCTCTTCTTTAGATTTACACACTCATAGGTGAGTACGTTTTGGTATCACTTACTTAGGCTCATTTGAGATTGCTCTAATCTTCACATTAGACTCTTATCATGTTGTCACAACATTCATTAGCTTTATCATATTTGCGCTTTATAATTACTCACCCCTTTTTACCTGAATGTTCATCACATCATATGCCAATGCACTTGGCCATTTAGTGTGTTTCACACTCTAACTTTACCCTCCCAGGGTTTCATTCATTTCGTTATATAGATCTTAGGTTGCCTTAGTTTACATATATGCTACACTTATGGTTCTATACATACAAGCAATCAGGCTTCAATCATAGTTCGTTTAAGTGATTCATATCTTCCTAGGATTATGTGATACAAGACTTATGAATCTTCTAAGTATGCCGAAATATCGATTTCGATCTATGTAGACAATATTAGTTTTCTACATTTATCCACGTATGGCTTATGTATGAATACAGAATATTGGCAAGGGAACCCAATTTCGAATTACTTGGATAACTCTTACATTTTTATATATGTTAGTTGATCCACATGGCATGGGTACCCAAGATCGAGCCCCAACGCCTTTTTTTAATTTTCCCTTAGTTTCTTTCTTTAGTTTTTGTTTGTTTTGAACTGAGAGAATATGGGATCCAACCCCCACAACCTCATTATCTTTTATTTTTCTTTTTGTTTCGACCAAGATGGTGTGGGATTGAACCCCCACAACCTCATTTTCTTTTCTCCTTAATTTCCTTTATTATGTCATGTGGTTGTAGGTAAGATTCCCACATGCCTCAAATTTTTTTATTCTTCTTAATTCTGTCTAATTTTTGACAGAGAGGTTGTGGGTTCGAACCCCACACACCTCATTCTTATTGTTTTTTCTTTACTATTTTCCTTTTCATTTTCGGTCAAGTCACATGGGTTCGAATCCCACATACAATATTCTTTTTAACTCATATTATTTAAATGATTTTTAACTTGGTGAAGTCACAGGTTCGATCCTAAGTGAACTCGCTAAGTTTTATTTATTTTAAATAGCTTATTAAAAAACTTTTCTTGGATGACATTAACAAACAAGGTACTGAAAATTTGAGTTACATTATTCAGCTTCTTTTCATCAACATTTTGAGTTAATTCTTAGGGAATTTCGTGAATCTTTTAGCTAATCGTTTCTCAATCCAATCAGCCACATTATACATCATATGACCATAACGATTTATTCAAGATTGTGCACGTGAAATACAACCATTAAACATGATATTCCATGCTCCAATCCGTGTCCAAGAGCCACGACAACACACACTTTTCACACATACTTATCACATAGTCATGGAAAAACATACTCTAATAATAAGATAAAGCCGAACACACATACATGAACATGATCTTCATGAAAACACTTTACATCCCTAATTTCTACAAATAACATATCCAACCTTTGACTCAATGGGAGCTAGTGACAGGGACATGCAATGGGGAACAACCCTAGTTTTTGGAATATATTCATCTGAGTCCTAAGGGTCTAATGGGAAAGGGACCAAATGTAAGAAAACCCATACCTTATTTTGAGATTTATTCAACGTACTACCTGCTGTCTAAAACCCTTTCAAAATCACGTTCATGTCCGAAATTTCAACAACAAACTCGACGGAAAAACATAACTTTTTGCCTAACACTTTTGCTTCTGTTTTGATTACATTTTATGTGTGAGTTGTTCAAGTGTGACGAATTTGTAGTTTTTATACTCATTTACATTGGATAGGAAGAGATAATCATGAAAGAGAAAGGGAATGGAGAGACATGAGAGAGATGAACGTGGGAAAGTGTTAAGCGTGAAATAGAGTTAAGTAGTTTAGACTTAGTCAAATAGGACCCTTTCAAACATAAAAAAAAATGATTTTTAATTTTTCCTAAATCAGATAATACATATTAGTTAATTAAAATAATTTACCAAATTAAATTTCTGCTCCCACCTAGATTTGAACCTGTGTAGAGCATGATTTTTCTAAAAGGGCAATTTCGGCCCTCTCTCACAAAAATAACCCTACACCTTATCAATAAAATAATTAATTACATATTTAGGATAATTATGATACTAACATTAGCCTGGAAAATACCATTTTACCCCTATACCGTCCAAACATAAGATTTACCTTTTTAAGTCCAATAAAGACTCATCCGAGTAAATCTTTGTATTCGAGAGCATTAAATGGCTGAACCAAACTTTTCTAGCTCAAAAAACTCGCCAAGTTAGATTGTCTGTCTATAGAAAGGGTTCAGAGGTCTGGTTCTATGCACATCAATCTGTTTGAACCCGGTCTAATCATAGGCATTCTAGATACATTAAGATTTATTTAGCATAGCAATTTTTTGGGTTGTTACAACTTTATGCAATATGATGATCATGAACTTGTAGGAACTACTTGAAGTAACACGATGTTTGTATAGTTGTGTTATGTTAAGTATGAGTATGTCTATCTAATTGTGAAGTGATGTGAAAGTATGTGTTCTTTCTATGAATATTAAGAAATCATGTAGACTATGATTTGGTGCTTATATATGTAGTCTTAGGAATGATAGATGGTTCTTCCTACTTGACTATATGAGTATATAATTTTCATTTTTATGGAGATATGGTAGTTTGTAGGAATGCTTAAGATGATAATGCTTATTCCTATTTGTTTATAGAATGACTAGTAATATGTGTTAAGGTGAATTATGTGGTGTCTTTTCTTTGTTGACTTGTGTCCCTTACTTGATGCATTCATGAATATAAATATGTGATGTATTGATTTAGGATGCTTAAGTCTCTTAGAGTTGAATGTATGGATGGGTCCTTTATGTGAAACCTTCAATCTAGCGGTAAGGTTATGTATGTTGAAGTCGAAAGACGTAATGTTATTCTTCAAGAGAGGGAATGATGTACATAAGGTTGATTTGCTGGAATTGAATCATATAAAACCTTAGGAAACTCATCATGAGCTTCTTGTCGCCATTAGAAGGTAGCCCTAAGAAGATCTATTTGGTAGGGTAAATGTGATTGGGTTATGAACATCTTATTTAACCCTCTTATGTGAACATTTAATTTGAATTACTCTACGAGAACTAAGGATAGAATCTAGTGAGTAAGGTAAGGGAAGTTGATCTAGTTAAAGTATGAAACAAGATTACAAATTATGCCCTTCATATTCCTTAACCATGTGCCTACATGGGATATATACAAGTTCTACCATTTGCAAGTAGAATACTATCATCGGAGTAGGTCAGAACTCCGGATTCCATGTCTTGCTACAATGATCTATTTATGTTATTGCCTTTCTAATTATATGGGATACCAACTAGCACTAGCAGAGTTCTATGAAGTTTAGGTGGTGATATGGTACACTATCTAGACATTGTACAATATGCATTGAAGGTGTTAGTGAGAGTCCCTTGGTCTTGTCCAAACCATTATTTTAATGTCCTTTATGTGATGAATAAGTCTTAAATTAACTAATGAATGTAATGACTTATATTAAGAAAGTTTGTTAAAGGAAGTTGTAATTATTTAAAGTAGTTAAGGGTTGTCTAGTTAAGGTTTGAAGTGTGAAGGGGGCATAGGAATGGTCGTTTGTTGTCTTACATAGGTAAAACTTATGAATGACTCTAGTTAGGGAAGTTGGTTGACTATATGGACATAATCTAAGCCTTAGTTAGTCACAAGGATTACTAAGGTAATCTTTAAGAAGTAAATCATGGACGTTATCTTCTTGTTTTACTTAAGTTAGGCATTTGATAGATTTTTGAAGGAGAATATCATATCGTCTATATAATAATGAGTTAAGTGAGAATGATTTTATCTTAGGTAGTCATATTGGTGTTATTTTATGCAATATGATGATCATGGCCTTGTCGGCACTTCTTGAAGTACTATGATGATTCATATAGTTGTGTTATGTGAAGTATGAGTATGTCTATATTATTGTGAAGTAATGCGAAAGTAAGTATTCTTTCTATAAATTTTGGGAAATCATGTAGACGATGACTTTGTGCTTCTATCTGTAGTCTTAGGGTTAATACATGGTTGTTCCTACTTGACTATATGAGTCTATAATTGTTATATTGATGATGATATTTTAGTGTGTAGGATGACGTAATGATGATAATGGTTATTCCTATTTGCTTATAGAATGATAAGTAATATGTGTTAAGGTGAAGTATGTGGTGTCTTATCTTGGTTGACTTGTGTCCCTAACTTGATGCTTGTGTGAATATAAATATGTTATGTCTTGACTTAGTATTTTAAAGTCTCTTAATCTTTAATATATGGATGATATGTGAAACCTTTAATGATGTTAAGAGGGTCTTTTATGTGAAACCTTCAACCTAGTGGTAATGTTATGTATGTTAAAGTCGAAAGTCGTAATGGTATCCTTCTAGTAAAGGAATGATGGACTTAAGGTTGATTGGCTTGAACGACATCATATCAAACCTCGTATGTGAACCTTTAATGTGAATTACTCACCGAGAACTAAGGCTAATACCTAGTGAGTATGGTAAAGGAAATATTTCTAGTTAAAGGATGAGACTAGATTACCAAACATGCACTTGATATTCCTTCACCATGTTCCTATATGGGATGTGTCCAAGTTCTACCATTTTCATGTAGAACACCCTCATCCGAGTAGGTTCCAACTCTAGATTCCATGTCTTGATACCATGGTCTATGACTTTTATGGACTATTCTTATCATATAAGATACCTAGTAGCATTACAGGAGTTTTATGAAGTTAAGTTGGTGATATGTGACACTATCTAGACATTGCACAATACGCATTGAAGGTGTTAGTGAGAATCCATAGGTCTTGTCCAAGACCATAACTTGAATGTCCTTCATGGTATGAATGAGTCTTAAATGAACTAATAATTGTAATGACTTAAGTTAAGAAAGTATGTTAAATGAAGTAGTACTTATCTCTAGTAGTTTAGGGTTGTCTAGTTATTGTGTGATGGGGGCATAGGAATGGTCACTTCTTATCTTACCTAGATAAGACTTAAGAATGACTCTTGTTAGGGAATATGGTTGATTATGTGTACTTAGGTAATCTTTAAGAGGTAAATCATGGACGTTATCTTCGTGATTTATATACGTATGTCTTTTGATAGAGCTTGGAAGGAGAATGTCATATTATCTATCTGGTGATGTATTAAATGAGAATTATTTTATCTTAGGTAGTCTATAGGATCTCTTAAGTGCGTGTGTAAGTGATTGTATGGGAGGTCGCTTCACAACTCACTCAAGTGAACATTAGGATCATCTTTTGTAGGAGGATCTCATGTTCTTATATTTTGATGTCTTATGCGTGTGTATGTGACTCATCATAGGTAGTCTTGAGGATCATTTAGGCATTGACAGGTAGGTTTTATGGGAGGTCTCTCATTGTGTGACTTAAGTGAGTCTTAGGATACCTTTAAGTGAGGGAATTATGTGCTAAAAGGTGTGTAGAGTGAAGCTAAGAAACTTCACTGTATAGTGATTGAATTCACTGTAACAGTGAAGTATGGTCACAATAATGATTTTAAAACATGTGATAATTACTTAAATGATTTCTTATGTGTTTTTGTAAGTTGTTAAATGTTCTTCATATGATTATAGAATGATGTTTTAATCAACATTCATGAAAAGCATGCTATTTACTAAATGTCTTTTTTTCATGGTTTTTGCATTGCTTCCATAGTTAGTACATCTAATGTGTTAACCCGTTCTTTTCCCTTTTTGGCTGAAGTATAGGGAAAAAAAGTCTTCATGTACCATGGAGGATGGATAGGTTTGTAACGCTTCAAGATGAAGTTCTGGTGAGCCCTCATTGATTCAAGGACAATATCCACTTGTCCTTTAGGTCATAGTCTTTATTTTATTGTCTTGTATGGTCATAAAGCTAACCATTGTGAAATCAAAAGTTTAGATGGTTCAGTAAGATTGTTGTTCATCCGATTTGTTGATTTAGCTTCTATTATCACCCCACACATACTATAGCTTATTATTGAAGTTGTATATTCAAACAAACCATACTTTATTAGGATTATTGGAGAATGTAATAAGATGGGTTTCAATTTATCAAGTTTAATCCAAAAAATGATGAGGATTAAAAGGGGTTCAATCAAGGTTCACACATCTCACAAGGTTTGGCAGAAAAGAGGTATATTATCAATTTAGTTCACTCTTCAAAATAAATTCCTAATATCATTTGAAGTGCTTGCATCACTTATTAAACCGAACCAACAAGCTCATGACACAAGGAATTGGCACAAATATCAAATGAGACTCCACACTTTCACTAGTGTACAATGTTCACAAAATTAAACTCATTCAATATATCGGCTAGTAACAATAAGATGCAAAAAATTCACATATTATCTTTGTAACATTATTATTCCTCATTGTAGCCAAACATTGATTTTTGTTCGATTAAGGGTACTATTAAGGTCGTCGTTACGTATCATAAATGATACCAAATTTTTTCACAATAAGAAAAACATTCACACAACACAAGTGGGAATTTTTTTAGAAGGGTCAAAAACAATTTACATTCATCAAAAAGTGTCCTAATCTAAAACGTCAACAAAACAATATCAATATGTAACTTACAGGAAAAATAACCCAAAAGAATATACAAAAGATTGTAACAAGAGGTAAATATTCAAAAACCTCAACACACCACAAATAAAAAGGTAGTTGTCCTCAAATGCAACAAATATAATACATAGTTAGTGAAAATGAGAGAGAGTGAAGTGTAGAATATTCCTTTCTGCAAAGTCCTTCCCTTTCTCAAGGCATCTACCACAGGGTTCATATACTCAACATTGGCTCCTCTATGTCCTGCAATTGAAGTCTGTGTCAATGATGTCTGAATCCCGACTGAATAATTATCTCTTAAAAATCTTGCACGTCTCAATATATGTTCTCCTTTTGCACGTCTAAGTGATCATCCTCTATCTCTACTTCTCATTCATAAATTGCCACATCATCCATAGGTACATCTACGGTGGGGGCAAGAGAAACAACAAAAGTAGCCAGGCCATCCATATCATCAATTCACTCCATGAGTGAAGTAAAGTATATGGTCATAAAGTAGTCCACATTCTTTTTTTTTAAATCTACAACCTCAGATTCTTCAGTTGTCACCTCTGATGTAACCCACTATCAACTCTCACATGTCTCTAGTCTCGTCGTGAGAGTGTCATTCATAGTCTACAAGTCTTTTAACACAACTAGGATTGACCTCTAAATAGTCATAGGTATCTCACCCTCTGACCTTGTAACCCTACTCATTCATAGAATAGGCTAATTTCCTCATCTTATGGATCATGTCTTCAGTAATGCGTGTGGGGAGAAATGAAGTTGATCAACTGGGGACCCAAGAGGAAGTGGAAGAAAACTTAGTGGCAGGAGTGGGAATATATCCCTCCACAAGGATCGACTCTACATTAATCTCCATGGATGCATCCATTGAGCCGCTCTCCCCATATTTTCTTCCTCCTGAGTAAAGTGAGGCTCTATACATCATATGTTTGTTGAGGATATTGTTTTGACCTTGATGTCCTTCTACTCATCATGAGGAACTCCAGCATGCTTGAAGTACTATGTAATTAGGACTGGAAGGCACCAGAAGCTTGGCGCTTCTTGGCCTTCATGGACATCTCTCTCTCAATTATAAGTTCCAAGTACAACGTCTTATTATTTATGATAGGTCCAAGGTAGGCCACCATTTGGTGCGAAGGATTAAAACTCTCTGCGCGGGTGTGATGGTCTTATGAATATCCCAAACCAATACATATAATGACCCGAAAAGTCATTAATAGAAATTTTTTAAAAAATTATAGTTTCATCCTCCCGATAGTTATCCCCTGTCATTTATGATTACTCGATGAAGTGGGTTTGAAAATTTTAAATTATTTGATAACTACAATTAATTAGTTGACATGCATTTATTAAGTAATTGATTTTAACTTAATTGATGGTTAATGGGCCAAACTTATAATTAATTTAATACTTAATTTCACTCGGACAATATATAATAAAAAAGGTTAATGAATTTGTTACTTTTCTTTAACAATTAACGTAAGAAAGAAAAAAAGACGAAACCTTTATGGGCGACAACTATGGCGGACGATCTATATCATCAGGTAAAAGTCTCGCCTAATTTTTTTGTATTCTTGGAATTTGATTGAGGTATTATTATCATAATATATTATATTTATAATGGTGGGAAATTAAAAGGAAAGGAAATTAAGTTGCATAAATTCTCGTCCAAATTTGTATATGCTATATTAATATAGATTTGAGAAAATTGTAGTGCCAATCATTGATAAATTACTATGGCAATCATTGGGTAATTATAGCAAAATAATTGTTGTTGGAATAAATTCAGATTTTTGTTCTAATTAGCTTATACAGTAGTCGGCATGTATGCATATATGATGGTTATGGGTTTAGCTTTGGTCCACAAATTTCTTATAATTATCAAGTTATAATTCAAGGTTTGATATATTAAGATATGTAATTAAATATTGATGTATTATATTATATGAAAATCATTGAAGTTGTAATTTTTGGAGAAATTATGACTTAATCCTAGACTTGAAAGTTGAATTTTTTTAAAAAGATTGAGATGTTAATTGATCTCAAGATTTATGAAATTGATCATAAATTAAGGGTAAATTGTTGGTTAAAATGTAAACACATATTAGTGTAAATGTTTTTGTTAGTCGCAAAATCATATTGTGATCATTAATGTGAATAGATTGCTATGACTTGGACGTTCAACGAAAGGAGAAGGCTCAAGTCTTTGAGTGAATTCTTGATATTATTTAGGCAAGTGGATTTCTAAACTCTTGTTAAGTGTATGAAATGCGTGTATTTCCTTTTGGTATATGTTTTGGAATAACGGGATTGGTGATGGGTTGACTTGTCCACATTGCTTAATTATAATGATGAAAACAAAAGAAGGGATAACAAAAGGCAATGTGATTAATTATTTATGTGTGATGTGATGAGAAAGGGTTGAAGGCTTATTGAATCATTGTTGATGTGACTTCATGTTTGTATGGTTGTGAACTGTGCGATGTTATGAAAATGGTCATCTCCTCATTATTTGTGTGAGCTTGTCATCTGCATTATTTTGAGGCAATGGTTGTTACAAGTGTTATGTGCATTGAGAAAGAATGAGTACTTGAGAGGATGTACCATTTTGAGGGACGTATCGCGCGCCGCGATGGATACTATATTTCAAGGGACGTATCGCGCGCCACAATGGTTACTATTATTGAGGGTCGTATCGTGCGCCGCAACAGATGCATGGACAGATATGTCCCCCATGGGTCCCGGACTGAGAGACAGTGAGTGTGTATCACTAGGTCAGGCATGCGTCATTATACTTGATATTGCATTCCATTGCATTGCACATGCTTATTATTAGTGAACTTGATATTATGTTTTGCTGATCTTGTGAATGCCTTTCTGTGGAACTTGTGATTGATGAATATTGAGCTTCTTCTTAAGGATATAAAATTAGTTAAAGTGTTGTTGTTGAGGATATGTAATTTGGCAATGTATTATTGTTAAGGATATGTAATTTGCCAAAGTATTGTTGTTGAAGATATGTAATTTACCAAAGTGTTGTTGTTAAGGGTATGTAATTTGACCAAATGTCGTTGTAGAGTATATATAATCTGTCTAAGTGTTGTTGTTGAGCTATGATTTATGTAAGCTGTGAGCTGTTAGGTTGGGTTATTTTTAATGCAGGTAGTAGTTGTGGAGTTTCGGTTGGGGGTGGTAGGAGTAGTCGTATATCATTCCCTTAGCTTGTGTTTAGAGGTTTACTTGCTGAGTACCGTGTGGTTTGGTACTCACCCCTTGCTTCTACAAATTTTTGTAGGTTATGAGCCTGGATTTTTGTTGTACTTGTCATTCTCTTCTTTTACGAAGCTTCTTGGAGATTTGTGAGGTAGCTGTTTCCATCTCAACAGACTTTCTTCTCCATAATTATGATCTTGTTCTATTCTAGAAACAAGTTCATTTGAGACTTGAGTTTTTCTTTACAATCAATTGTAATACTTTAGAGGCTTGTACACGTGACAACCAGGTTTTTGGGTACAATGTAAATCGGTAGTAAATTTTCCGCATTTTATTGTAATAAGTTGAGTTTTAGGCTGACTTATCTTGGTGGGATAAGACAAGTGCAATCACGTCCATTTTAGGGTCGTGACAATACCAAGCAGAAATATTAAGGTCCTTGTTCTCCTTGAGAGTTCCTGCCTCAATCCACCTAAAAATGTTGCATGAAAGGGGGGGATCCAACTCTTTTAGTCATCAATTCACTGGATTGTAAGAAAGCCCTTATATACGTGTTCAAAACTTATAGCCATGTCAAGTACAATATTTATGTTATCGTTGGTGCACCCTACTGCTTTTCTGAAACCATTACTGTCTCTTCCATCTGAAGGCATTTGGCCTTCTTCTTCCCCTTTGGTAACAAGACATTGTATTCTAAGTAAACACGGCCACATCCATGTAAGCCTTCAGGACAGGTAAACTACTAAAATCAATGGAACTATAGAGTATCAAAGAAACTTGAATACATGTCATCTAGGCCCTCTGTATGTATCAGCTTCTCCTCGAGAATCTCCCTCAATCCCAATGCCATTAACTTTTTGAGTCGCTGAGGAAGAGGTCACTGAATTTGTTGTTTTGGAACAACCATTTTTGTCAAAGTTGTCATTGTAAGTGTGGCCTATAGAATCGTAAATAGATATTGGCAACTCATACAACGAATATCATCTCAGTGGGAATGTAGATCTTGTTCATCCCTATGCTCAAAAAATACATCTAAAGAATTATAGGAATCCTCTAAACTGCTGGACATGTGCTCTGGTATCTTATATTCCGGCGCCATTCTTTGTCATTGCCTCCTTTAGGAGGTGCCTTCTTTCCCTTTTTAGAAGAGGCATCTTCCCCTATTTTAGTAAAAATGCCCCATGCTCTTTTTTCAGGCGGCAAATCCAGGTCAGTTCTATCTATATATGATAAATCAACGTGTAATGCTTGAGAGAGTCAAGATAAATAGCATAAATAAGGTTGCAGACTGACTCGCTAAACATATTAGTGAGTCGCCAATAACTTTGTCTATCCAGATAAGTCTCACCAAAAGGATTATCACATTTTTTCCCAAAAAATTGCATGTCGGCATTGAGAAGGGACATTATGAGAAATGCAAACATCATTAATTGAGATGGTTCAATGGTTTGCTTACCACCCCGAGTTGTGATTTCCGTATAGTGTCCATCATTTTTTAGATTTTTGACAGTGTTCCTAGAAAGAATGTCCGGTTGCTGTGTGTTTAGTCGTAGATAATTGGGTCATTATCAACTCAAGATGCTTAATTGATATTGCATGTGTATCAACTTTCTTCCCAATACCCGCTAAATAACTCCTTAACTCATTAATATGTTCATCACTAGCATTGAACCTCTTCATCTTTTTGTGCAACATATACTCAACCTACTCCATACTACCTCCACCATCACTAGGAGAAACTTCACGATTTTGAGGAGGAACATAGGGCCCATTCCTATAGTTATAGTTAGCATAGTTTCCTTGTCGCGGTTGTAATTTCCATCTCGGACATAATTTACCCTCACAGTTATAGTAAGCACAGTTTCGACCTTTTTTTTCCTTGACCTTGACGCCAATTCTCCTGATTTGAGCCTTGGGCATTCGGTCGGAAACCCCCCTTCTACTCATTTACCGAATAGAATCCTCCTCATAATAATATTCATCATTTGGTGGTGGTGGTTTAGACAAGTAGTTCACTGCATTTATCTTTTTTGCACCCAAGTGACATGTTTGAATACAAACCCAAGCTAAGTTCTCATCTGAGCCATCTCGTCACGAATCTCATCCGTGACTGGGTTGTGTGTGGATTGCACTCGAAGGTATTTCTTCCAGTATCTGACTTCCTAGTACTCCAAACTTTATTGTTCGTGGAGATTTTTTCTAACTTTTCGGAAAAATTTCGCATAAGGACAGTCCCCATAAGAACCACAAGCTATAGTATCCAATACCACTTTATTATTATCATTCTGTCTCCGATAGAAGTATTTCTTAAGTTACTCATCATCTATATAGTAATTGGGCACACTTATAAAAAATGAAGTAGATTTATCCCAAGAACTGCCAACTGACTCTCCTGGTAGTGCAACAAAGTTGTTCAATCTGTATTTGTGATTTAGTTTCTTGGAGAGAAGTAGTATCGTGCTAAGAAAACGTTACTTAGTTGGTTCCAAGTGAAAATAGAGTAATAAGGGAGCTCAATGAACCAAATAGCAGCCTCTCCCGTCAGTGAGATAGGAAATACTCTTAGCCCTATTACATCCAAATTCAAGTCAGGCTTCCCTATACAAATTTTACACACTGCCCTTACCTTAGTTAAATGCGCATGTGGGTCCTCAGAAGGTAGACTGAAAATAAACCTCTAGCAGTGAGCATTTGCATCAGACTACTAGTTACAACAAAGGTGTGGTTTTGTGGTAAGGGGGCAAGACAAGTGGCCCATCAGTCTTCAATATTATCATAACCTCTGTATCATTTTTGAGGACATAGAGCGGGATTTTTTTCCCTTAGTTTATTTTCACCAGGATCATCAGGTAATAAGTGACCATGAGCATCAACTAGAGCTGAGATGTTCTGGCTTGGATTATCATCGTTAATACCCAAGTTTCGACTCATAATGCATAGTGTACACTATAATTCGTTGTCGTAGGTAAGCAAGGATTCTCTGCTTCTCCGTGTATTTTTCATACAAGGAAGTTAGTTCCGCAAGAAAAAAATAATAGAAAAGTAAAACAAAGAAAATATTTACTAAACTTTAGTAATAAGTTTAAGTTAATCTAAAAGCTACTTTCCCCGGCAGCGGCAAAAATTTGATACGCTCAAACTTACTTCTCAAATAAGAAGTAAAGCGATCGTATCAAGTAAAGAACCCAACTTATGAGGTTGGGGTCGATCCCACGAGGAAAATAGTTCAGACTTAAATTTATTCTATTATTACGATTATTTAGTAAATTATTTCCCTAGGAAGCAAAAGAAAAAAAGGGGTTTTATTTGTAAATTAATGAAAATAATTAACTATATTAAAGTAAAAAACCGACAAATTCAAATCTTAGAGCCTAATCAACTAATAAAAGTAACTAGGGCTAAAGTGTTAACCACAGGTTCCTAACTTGATAATTCTAACTATACCAACTCTTTCCTAGTATCTTGCATGTAAAGTGATAAGTTTTGTATCTCTAAATCCTTGCTCCGGCATCTAGAAAATTTCACTCCGCACCTTGGTCCGACTAGGTGTTTTATTATACTAACACTTACCTTTAATTTAAATTAAGTATTTTATTAGATATTTGACTAAATTATTACCTCATACCAACCGACACTAACCTATTTAATAGTACAGTAAATCTATGTTGATAATTCTTTTCCTATTATCTACTTTCTTTGTCCGGCAGGTAGCATTAAGGCAAGTTCTAACGTTCGCCATTCGTTAAAAAAACTTCTAAATGAAAGAATTATCAATACATTCAAAACACTACTCTAGAATTGCTATTTTTGTTAAATTTCACCTCATTATTCACCCATGGTTCCCAGAACCCTAGTTATGGTGTTTAGTTACACATGGTCATAATGACACTATTCATATATTTAATATAAAAATTTATGCACTTACTTTAATGACAGATAATAAATTCCAGAAATTCATTTGATTAATACAACAAAAGCACAAACAATCAATTCCAGAAAAAGTGTATCAATTACTGAAATTAATCCTTCAATACTTGAACACGAGAATTAAATATTATCGAAAAGTCTAACGAAAAGTCTAATGAAAAGTCTCCCCCCAAAAATTAGGTGTTTTGATATTTTTATAATAAAAACAAAAAATATTAAAAGAACGATTCTAATTACTGAAAATCAGTCAAAACGCATCTGAGTTAAGGGACCTCATGACGGAGTGTCGTGGTCACGAAGGGCCGTCATGGCCTCTGTCGTCCCATGCTTCAAAAATTCATCTATTGCTTTCTTCATTACCCTCAACGAACAGGTATGAAGGACCGTTCCAAGCACGATGGTCCGTCGTGGGTGTCCGTTCCATAATATTTTAACTTCTTGGAATTTGTGTACTAGGACTACTCTCTGATTATTATGACGAACCAGCAGGACAGACCGTCATGGTTATGACGGTACGTCATAGACATTCGTAATCCCACACTAGAAAAGACTTCCTTATCTTCTTTCAGCAACATATATCCTAACTATGATGCCACATATGGACCGTTAGGACTCGACGGACCGTCATAATCTCCGTAGGTGTTCTCTTCTGCATTTTTCGCTCACAAACATCCGCGTTCATCTTTGGATAGATTTCCTGTAAATAAGGAGAAATTTACATAAAAATCAACACAAATAGGTTTTTGGACACACACTAAACTTAAGGAAAAAGAATTAAAAATACCGTGAAACCACGGCGCATCAGCTACACATTGCACACACATCATTTTTCACTAAATTTTGGATAACATGCTCAATATTCACATAATTCCGAACATACACACATAAACATAATCATCACGAATTCACATTACATCCATTATTTCTACCAATAAACATAGCCAACCTATGATTTGATGGGATCTAGTGACAAGGACATGCAATAGGGAACAACCCTAGTTTATGGAATACATTCGTCTGAACCTTAGGGGTCTCTTGGGAAAGGGACCAAGAGAGAAGATAAACCATACCTTTTTGACATTCAAACCTTGACTTTCTTCCCAAAACATTCACCAAAGATCACATCCAAATCCCCTCATTTTCAATGCCAATTTGACGGAAAAACCCTGTCTTTTACTAACATGTTTGATTAGTGTTTGTTTTCCTATATTTTTTGCGTGAGTTCATCAAGTGTGAAAATATTTGGTTAAAAACACTGTTCTTATAGTTGTTTATGGAGAGAGAACATGAAAGAGAAGAGAGAATGATCCTGTGTTGTGAGATAAACATGAGTAACAAGAGTTTTCTTATGATTAGAAGTTTAGCTTAGGATTTAGTCAAATTAGGTTTAGTTAAATGGTAAAAATCTGATTTCCCTTTTATTTTAAATCAGCCAATAAATATTAACTAATTAAATTAATTACCAATTTAAATAAAAACAATCTAATTCATTGCTTCGACCTAGGTTCAAACCCGGGTTGAGCAAGACATCACTTCAAAGGCAAAATTTTGGCTGTCCCTCCCTAAAATACCCCTCCACCTTTATAAATAAATAATTAATAACATATTTAGGGTATTTATCATACTACCCTTAGTCTACAAAGAGACCATTTTACCCGTAGACCCTCCAAACTTATGATTTCCCCTTTTAAGATCTGATAAAGACTCACTCGGTAAATCTTCATATTAAGGAGCCTTACATGGTTGGACCCAGCCTTTCCAAGCTCAACTAACTCCCCAAGTTAGTAGTCTTGACAGTCACAAGGTTTTGGATATCTGGTTCAACACTCATCAATCTGTGTGAACCTGGTCTATTCTAAGGCATTCTAGACAAATTAAGAATTATTTAACATAACAATTTTTTGGGGTTGTTACATTATTCCCCACATAGGAAAATTCGTCCTTGAATGACACTACTAACTGTCTAGCGTAATACCAGTCAGATCATAACATAAATACTATTAACAAACAACGAATATCAACAAAGAATGAAAAGATAAGGAAACTTAGACTTAAGAGTACAAAGTCTAACCTCATGGGATGAAAAGATGAGGGTAGCGGGATCTCATATCAGCCTCGGCTTCCCACATAGAACCCTCAACAAGATGATTCCTTTATAATACTTTTATTGTGGCAATCTCCTTGTTCTTTAGACTCTTGCTATGTCTGTCTAAAATCTCAAACTTTCTCATAAGACAAGCCTTTCTCGACCACAAAGCCTTCAACAGGTAAAATGATGCTATATGACCTAGGCACTTCTTTAACATATAGACATGAAAAACAGAAAGAACAGAAGCTATTTCCGCAGTCAACGCTAAGTCATAGGCCACCTCACCCAGATGTTGTAGTATCTCGTATGGCCCAACACACCTCTGACTCAACATTTCTTTCCTGCCAAACCTCATCACCACCTTCATAGGTGATATCTTTAAATAGACTTGATCACAAACATAAAACTCTAAGGACATTTTTATGTTGTCTGTACAAAACATTATCTGATTGTAGGAATATCCAACCTGTCCCTAATAACCCTTATCTTCTCTAAGGCCTCATGAATGATTTCTGGACACAAGATTTATGACACTCCAACCTCGAACCACCTAACTTGAAACCTACATCTCTTACCATATAGTGCATTAAACTGTGCAATCCAAATGTTGGAGTGATAGCTATTAATATACGAGAACTCTATCAAAGGCATATGGTCATCCCAGCTACCAATGAAAGTAATCACACACTACCTTAACATATCTTCCAATGTCTAAATGGTGCGCTCTGTCTGGAAATCAGTCTGACGATGAAAGACAGTACTAAGCTTCACATGTGTGCCTAAGCTCTTAATGAAGGATCTCCAGAATAGTGAAGTGAATTGAGATTCTCCAATTGAACTAATAGATAATGAAATCCCATGCCATCTCACAATCTCCTCCATGTAGAGTCTCGCATAATCCTCAGTTTTGTAAGCACACTTCACGGGGATAAAGTGGGCAGACTTAGTCCTCCTATTTACAATAACCCATATATATTCATTATATCTCCTAGTTTTGGAAGACCAACCACGAACTTGCGATAATAACAAGCAAATCCCAAGAAGCTATGGATATTTGTTGGAGTAAGAGGTTATGGACAGAAAAAGGGAAAAGGAGGAGAAAAATCAATATTTTCATCTCAAGGCGTCAAGGTAATTATTTTAATCCTTTCTATTAAGTTTTTATGTAATTAGAAGTAGATTTTTAGATTAAAACGTGTATAATTTACACTAATATGTGAAACTAATTTTTAATTTTGTTTACATGTATGCATATGTTATTTAGCATAAATTTCACCTTAGTCATTAAGTAATTATGACCAATTGTTGATGATCATGAAACAATTATTGGGAAGGGAGGTAAATAGACATGCAAGAAGCCTTCCGTATAAAAGTATTTCATGAAATATCTTTATTTTGGTGTTCAAATATGGGTGATATAAACTGGGATCAATTTAAGATCCTTTTAATAGTTTTCATATTATCATTTAAGTTTTGATATATTAATATATATATAATTAAGTATTAGGTATATGGTATTAAGTGAATGTCCTAAGATTTATGATATCGAAAAGAAATTAAAAATTTAATCCTAATCTTGAAACTTAAGAACTTAATTATAAATTTGCGTGAGTTTTTTTGGTTTAGTCTAGACACGTACAATATGTGTGTTGTTATCTTCGAAACCTTATAGTGTTTAATTATTTGAATAGACTGAATTTTATTTAGAAGTGCAACAAAGGAGGAAGGCTAAAGTTCCGAAGTGATTGTTCGATAAATTGAGGCAAGTGGATTTCTTAACTCTTGTTAAGTGTATGAAATGCGTGTATGTCCTTGTGGTATATGTTTGGAAGTAACGGGATTGGTGATGGGTTGATTTGCCGACATTGATTAATTCTAATGATGAAAAGAATGGGGATAACAAAAAGCGATGTGATTAATTGTTTATGTGTGTTGTGTTGAGAAAGGGTTGAAGTCTTGTTGAATCATTGTTGATGTAACTTAATGTTTCTGTGGTTGTGAACTGTGTGATGTTATGAAAATGGTCATCTCCTCATTATTTGTGTGAACTTGTCATCTGCATTATTCTGAGGTATTGGTTGTGACAAGTGTTATGTGCATTGAGAAAGAATGGGTACTTAAGAGGATGTACCATTTCTAGGGACGTATCGTGCGCCGCGATGGATACTATATTTTGAGGGACGTATCGCGCGCCGTGATGATTACTATTATAGAGGGTCGTGTCGTGCGCCGCGACAGATGCATGGACAGATATGTCCCCCATGGGTCCCCGACTGAGAGACAGCGGGTGTGTATCATTAGGTCAGACATGCATCATTATACTTGACATTGAATTCCATTGCATTGCACGTACTTATCATTAGTGAACTTGATATCATATTTTTGCTGATCTTCTGATTGCCTTTCTGCGGAACTTGTGATTGATCAATATTGAGCTTGTTATTGCGGATATATAATTTGTTGAAGTATTGTTGTTGAGGATATGTAATTTGTTGAAGTGTTGTTGTTGAGGATATGTAAATTGTCTAAGTGTTGTTGTTAGCTACGTGCTATGTAAACTCTGAGCTGTTAGGTTGGGTTGATTTTAATGCAGGTTGTAGTTGTAGAGGTTCGGTTGGTGGTGGTAGGAGTACCCGTATTTTATCCCCTTAGCTTGTGTTTAGACGTTTTACTTGCTGGGTACAGCGTGGTTTGGTACACAACCCTTGCTACTACAAATTTTTTTGTAGGTTACTAGACCGGACTTTGTGATAATTCCCTTCTCCTTGTCTGAGGTATCTTGGAGATTTGTCAGGTAGCTGTTTCCATCACACTAGACTTTCTTCTTCTTAATTATGATCTTGTTCTATTCTAGAAAAAAGTTCATTTGAGACTTGAGTTTTTCTTTTGAATCAATTGTAATACTTTAGAGGCTTGTACACGTGACTACCAGATTTTGGGGGTTTTATTAAGTTACTTATATTTTATTTCCGCACTTTATTGTAATGGTTGAGTTTTAGGCTGACTTGGCTTGGTGGGATAAGACGAGTTCCATCACGCCTATTTTTGGGTCGTGACTGTAAATGATTTATTTTCATCGGGAAAGTAAAGTATTGGTAATCTTTTACATAATTTTTTAATATTTTTTATTTGTTCTTTATCTTTATCGTCAAAATAGTATTCAACATCTTTTTTGAGTTTTTTATGTAATGGTTCTAAATGTTCTACTAATTTTGGTATATATTCAATTACTTTATTTACTAATCCTACGAAGGATTGTAATTTCTTTTTTGTATCTATATTTTCATCAAGGGTAATTATTTTCTATACTATATGTGTTTGCATTTTTATTCCATTTTTGTCTATTTGTATTCCTAGAAATTCTATCTGTGGTTTCATGATTTCTGCTTTCTTTATACTTAAGCTTATACCTGAGTGTTTAATTATGTTTATAAATTTTTCTAATAATCTTATATGTTCATCTTGTGTTCTAGAATATAGTAATATATCATCTATATATACAATACAATTTTCTAACTGGTTGAAATAGTTATCCATAAAATGTTGGTATCTACCTGGTGCATTTTTATATCCAAATGGTAAAACATTCCATTCATAGAAACCTTGCGTTACTGTGAATGTTGTTAGCTGCTTAGATTCTTCTTTTAGTTTTAGGTGGTAAAATCCTGATTTACAGTAAAATTTACTAAAATAGTTATATCCTTGTATTTGTCTTATTTTTAGTAATTTATTTTGTATTGGATAATTATATGTTTTAGATTTGGCATTTAAGTTACGATAATCGATAACCATTCAACTTTTACCTCTTTTTTGTTCACTATGTTTTATAACTATAAATGTTGGACTTGTATGTTTACTAGTGCTTTCTTGTATGTAATTATTTCCTAATAACTCATCTATATGTTTTTTAAATTCTTTTAAATCATCAAAGTTATATTTTAATGGTTTCTGTGTTATTATACTATTTTCATCTATGAGTTCAATTTTTACTTTTGTTTTATGTTTTCCCATCCTTGTAATGGATCTTCACTGTATAATTGTTCTAGTTGTTAATTAATTATTTTAACTTTGTCTATGGTAAATATAATAATTTCTAATTGTGTTATTTGTTTCTTATTTATATTTTTCATTTCTTGCTTTATTTTTTCACTTCCTTTTATCCATTCCATGGGTTTTCGTTGTTTATTATTTACTCTTTTTGCTCCTATCTTCTTTCCGCATGGTGTAGTAAACCACCAGTGTGTTTTTGTTATTATATGTGGGTAGAATTTATCTAAAAATGGCATTCCTAGTAACATATCTTTTGTTGTAAACTCAAAATTATACATTTCTTCTATTGTCGGTATTTTATCCCATATTTGTATTTTTATATTTTTTGCTTTGTATTTAATCATACTTCCTTCATTATTAAATCCTGTTACTACTATCGGTGTTTTTAATTTTTCCCATTTATTTTCTGGTAAACAGTTATATTGACATATATTTGTTTCTACTCCTGTGTCTATCATAGGGGTATAATATCTGTTGTGATATCCTTCTACAATAATTTTTGCAAGTATAAATATTTTCATTATTCATTTTATAATTATTTTCTTATTTTGACAAGTTATTGTTAATTGTTCATTTTCTATATTTTACGGTTTAACTTTTTCTAACCATTTTATTCCTAATGTAACATTTTGATCTCCTTGGTAAATTTTAAATAGTATAGTTAAAGGTATTCCTCCTATAATTACTTCTTTCTCTGTTATTTCTTCATTTGTATTTACTATCTCACTAGGTAATCCAGGGCATATATGTCCTGTTTTTGTAATTTCCTCTTCTAATACTAATTCTCTTGTTGTATAATTTTCTTCTTGACCTGTATTTATCAAATTTTATATCTTCTTTGGTTTATTGTTCCTGTTATGAAATAATGATATGGTGTTATTTCTTCCTTATCTAATAAGTTTTGTGAGATTTCATAGTTTCTTTTAGATGTACTAATTCTTGATGAGGTAGCACTTGTTAGTGTATTTGGTACGCTTGAAGTGCTTATCTTTCTATTACAATATCTAAATCTTCTTCTATGTCAATTTCTTTATAGCTATAGTCATTATTGTCTATTACAGTAATTATTTTTTTCAAAAGGATTTTCTATCTTTATTTTATCAATTTTATTTCTTGTTGTTACTTTATGTTTTGTTATTAATATATATAGGTTTTTACATCTTGCTAGAAATATTTTGCTGCCTGGTGCTAGTTCTATTCCTGACATTTTCCAATATAGAACTAATGATTTATCTATATTTCTATCTGTTAATGCTACTGTATAATCGGCTCTTATTATAAATTTAAATTTTTGGCATATTAAATTTCCTTTTGGCATAATTACTTCTATTCCTTCCCTAAAACAAGCTTTTATTAATATTTTTGTTCCTCCTAAATGTACATATTTTATTGATGTTTTAGCTTTTATATCTTGTATTTCTTTATTTATTATTCGTTTACTTAGTATAGGTATATGTGTTTTTCCTCTTGTATATTTGCAATCTATGATATGTTCTTTCTGACTAACTACATAGTATTCTTCTTTTTGTCTTTTTAACCAATTTCTTAAAGTAGGTATTTCAAGTACTTTTTCAACACTTAAATCTAATTCTTTTTTTTTATTTGTTCAAATATTGTATTATCAAATATAATTTTTTGTTATGATAATTCTTCATTTAAATAATCTTCTTTAGATATTATTTTTATCTCATCTTCAGACATTATATTTCATCATTTGTTTCATTATTATCTAGATTAATATTTTCTTCTTCATTTTCAGTTTCTATATCTGATACTTCATATATACTATCGTTTTCACTTAATTCATATTCTATGTATTCTATTTGCATATATTCATCATTATCTATAATTACTTCTGCAATTTGCTTCCTTTTCGGATCTTTGGGTAATTTACAATCTCTAGCTAAATGTCCTATCTTTCTGCAATTATAACAAGTACATTGGGATATTTTTCTTTTTGGTCTATATGGTCTTTATATTTTATAATTTTTTTATATAATATATTCGTCTTGGTTTTTTATATTTATACTTGGTTTTAGTTTTTCTATAATTTTTATACCTTTTAGGCTTTTGCTTTTTTTTGTACATCTAAATTGTGGTGCTATTTTATTTACAACAGGGTACATTCTTGTTTAGTACTTTTTCCATTTTAAATTTTTCTTTTTGGTTTTTCACATAGTTGTATGAAACATTGATGTAAAAATTTTATTCTAGCTCCTTAAGTATCTACTAATCCTTAATCATTCCAATCTTTGATTATTTTTGTGCTAAATGGTTATGGTAATTTTGTATAATATTGTTGTCTTATTTCTTTTGCTTCTTTTAGATTGTATTTTTCTTTGTAATAGTATTCCTTAAATCCACAAGTGTATTCTTCTATATAACACATTTTACATATAGCTAATTTTGTCTAAAGTTGCCTATTTATTATTTTTTCTCTGTTTTGTTCTCTTATATCTGTGGTCATACCTCATAATTCATTTCTTATTGCTGATTCATATTTATCTAGTACATCTATATTTGTTTCTGATGGAGATCCATCCATTTTCTTATCACTTCTAAGTACTTCTAAACTTTCTGAGGGTAGATTTTCTATCCATAATCTTGTTGTTCCTACAAATGTTCTTTCTATACACCTTGGTGTTTCTGTTGTTTTTATTTTATTGTCTATTAGTTGTTTAGATATATTTCCTATCCATAGTAATATTGCTTTATTTATGTCTGTAACACAATCTAGATCTAAGAAATTATATTGTTCGGTTATTGGTTTTGGTGTCCAATTTTTATTTAATCTATTATTCCATATTGCGTTAGTTCTATCTGATTGTTGATAACATTCTGTATACTAAGTTTGTGGTGTCCATCTAGGACTATTTCTAGGACTATTTCTAGGACTATTGTCTGGGGTTTTAACTCTTAACGTACTTGGTCGATTCATATCTCCTGTGTTTATTGCTATTTTTTTGGTTTATTTACCTGTTCTAGAATTTCTGTGTATGTTTCACTTATATCACTTATTTCTGATTTTTGATCGTTTTTCGTATTTGAATCATCTATTTCATCTACTTCAAGATTTTCATTTATTTCAAGATTTTCATTTAATTTTTGTTCCATCTCATTTATTTCATTGGTAAATTATAATTCTTTGTCTTTTTCTTTTTGTTTTTCTTTTTGTTTGATTTCATATAATAATTTTAACTTAGCTAATTTTTGTTCTAATTCAGTTATCCTTGCATTTTTTATTTCTTCTAAATGTTGTACTTCTTGTTTTGCTTGTATTTTTATTTTTTCAATTTCTTTTGATCTGTCTATTTCTTCATTTTCTTTTGTTATTCTTATCATTGTTGTTAAACTATCTTCTAATTTTGCTGTTTATTTTTTCTAACATCAAATATAAGTTATTTCCTCTTTTTTTATATCTTCTTCCTAAATTTGAAAATATCATTTTTATTATCATTCCGTCTTGGTTTGCATATGTGTTTTCGTCTACTACAAATTCTTCTTTATTCATTATAATTTGTGTATTATATTATGTTGTAATCTATATTCAAGGCAATTTACTTCTAGTTCTAGCATAAATATAACTTTTCTTTGTGCTAATATTGATTTATTACATACTCCTGCTAAAAGATTTTCTTCTAGTCTTCTTTTTCTATGTTGCAATTCTTGTCTTTTTTCAGCTATTTTTTCTATCAATTGTTGTTTATATTTTTCTTTGTTCATACTGTTTTTTCAAATAACAAACATATTTATATTCTGTTTTTGAAATTATATTTATCAAATAATATGTCTTATCGTTACTTGTTTTAGTAAGTTGTGATAGTTCATATTCTATATATAAGCGTTTTAATTTTTTCCATATCTTTCGTACTTTTTTATCTATCCTGGTTTTTGTTATTTTTGTTTCTTTACTTGTTGTATTATTCATTTATATTTCTCTGTACAAAATTTTAAAAAGTTTACTTAATTTGTTTGGGTCATTAATAAATTTTATCTTATAAATATTATTACATTATTTTTGCAAAATTTCATACCTTTTTGGTTTAATCATTATATTCTATTTTATCATATTGTTTTATATTTTCTTTTGCTTTTATCCAATATTGTAAATACATATATTTTATCATTGATCTCTGAATATATCTATATCATCATTTATGTCATAATAAAATTCATCATAAAAATTTTGTTGTATATCTAATTCAGCCCAACCTTGAGTTGTTATTTCTATTATCTCATATGTTACTAATATATCATAAATTGCTCTTTTTATATCTGTATTAACATCTTTTAAGATATAGAGTATTAATATCTTGTAATTGACATCATCATCCAGTAGATAAGTAATCATTTTTATTAATTTTCTCTTTCACTAAAATTTTATTCCTTCAAACCTCATAATGGATTATACTTATTTATTATGTAATAATAATAGTTTAATAATCATCTCGTCTAGTCACTACTACAGTTTTCTTCTTTGATCAGTTACCCTAACAGCGCCTCAACTTTGTTTACTCCCCTAAACGGCCTCCTTGCCTATCGGTTTCAACCTTAGGATTGCATAGTCTGGGCGTACTTATTCGCAGAATATTTCTGTAGCAAACTTTCGAAAGATGGTTATTATATGATTATTAGAACATGATAAACAATTATAACCAACAAAAGATTATTAGGAATAAAGTGATTTTAGCTACTCATGAAGATAAAAATGTATACCTGCTTCTTTAAATTTCTTATCTCAGATGTATTTTCTATATCTTTTCTTTTAATTAGCTAGCTCTGATACCAATGTGGGGGTGGAAGCGATATTTTTGTGAGAGAGAGATGTAGAGGAAGATGAATGATTTTCTTATGAGGGAAAGTTGTGGGGGTGGAAGAGATATTTTTGTGACAGAGAGATGTAGAGGAAGAGGAATGATTTTATTATGAGAGAAAGCCCTCTATTTATACTACAAAATTTACATATCTAACCAATATAAGTTGCCGACATTTACTTTACACATGGCCTAATTATATTTGGCCGACACTAAAAACAAAATACTCGCTATTACTTGTCACGACCAAAATTTGCAAGTCGTGATGGCACATATGTTTCCAACCAATAGGTAAGCCAACCCAACATATTAACCCAACTAAACCAACAAATTAGTAAAAAGACTAACACTTAGCAAGAATCTCCAAACATTAAGTTCCTTATAAGTACGAAATGCGGAAGATAAAAATATATCACCCCAAGAATTGGTGTCTTGAGTACAAGAGCTTCTAAAATTCGATGCAAGTCTTGAACTAAATCACTAATCTAACATAAAGGCTATCCTGTCTGAATACTAATAAAAGAATAAATAAAATATAGAGGGAGGTGTGGGCCACGGAACAGCCAAGCAGCTCACAATAACTCCAAGAACTTCAATCTCGGACTTAATTTACTCCACCAGATGTGCTCCTACTCGGAATCGAATTTGCACCAAAAAGAGTGCAACAAGTGTAGTAGGAGTACGAAACAACGTGTACTCAGTATGTCTCATTAACCTACAACGAAGAAGTAGTGACGGGAGTTTATATACAACAAATAAATTCTTAAATTATATAAGTATATATATATTACACTCACTATTTAAATTCATCAATAAAGGTAATCAACATCAAGTATTTTCCAAACGCCAACAAAACACATAATCATCAAATAAATGATGTGATGAAATGCAATGCAATATAACACCATGTAATGAATTGTCTCAGAATACCCAGTACACGCTCAACCGTATATACATGTTACTCCTCGGAAATACATCGAGAGTTCATGACCCATGGGGGACTCGCGAAGTCCATATACCGACACGGACGATCTCCACGTGCCTGTGCGGACGATCTCAACGCACTATCATAATATCAAACAATTTCCGCATGGACGGTCTCCACGTGCCCAAATTACAATATTAACATCTCACTGTCCCCTGCACGGACGATCTCCACGTGCCCAACTTATACTCAGTCTCATGTCTATGCATGTGCACAATTTTAATTCAATATAGGGGATGATGATGCATCTCAATCAATCAATATGAACATAATACATAACCACCTCAATTATTACAACTATACGGGTAAAATAAATAAAACATAATCACACAAGGATTTCAAGTCAATAATATATCAGCTAATGCCCATATGCTTTGACATTCTCAAATTACAATCCACATTCTATAGTAGTAAATTTCCTTTTTATAACACCGGTACTCGTACCAATGCCCGTCAGACCATTGATACGAGACCCCCATCTTTCGCCCTTACCCCTTTGTCTATTTCCCTTTTTTCTGGTTTTTATCTTTAATTAGGAAAAAATCCTTCAACAAGTATAAAAGTCTTAACATACCTTAGATGCCGAACTTGTACCACGAATCTCTTAAGATTTTTCCTTTCCTCTTCGCAAGGTTTCGGAACGTTCCCATTCTACCAATTATGCAATATTCGTGAGTAAGCAATTTTTTGTAGACATTATAAACAAATAACACAATTAGAAATTATTATATTTGCTATAGACAAAGTTAAATTAATTAATGAACAACTAGAACAATTATATAGTGAAGATCCATTACGAGGATGGGAAAAACATAAAACAAAAGTAAAAATTGAATTAATAGATGAAAATAGCATAATAACCCAGAAACCATTAAAATATAACTTTGATGATCTAGAAGAATTTAAAATACATATAAATGAATTGTTAGAAAATAATTACATACAAAAAAGCAATAGTAAACATACAAGAACTTAACTCTAACTTCTTCAAATGGACTAAAATTTCAATGCTAGATCATATAAAATAACACCTAATAATTAATTACCAATCTCAATATGACAAACTAGTACCTTGATTTGATAATTAAATCAACTAAGAATCAACTCCACCAATTAACAATACCACGCAAGACCAATCGGTCTACAATGGTGACGATTATCCCAAAAAAATCTAAACTGTAACCAAATGTCATAGTCAAAAAAAGAATTATTTTACCTTTTTACCAAATGCCAATAATTGGCATATGATTGCCCAATGATTGGCAGATCCACTACCAATATGATAATCCTAAATGACCAATTTCCATGCTTGCCATGGAAAGAACGATGCCACTGCCTTTGCCCTTTTTTCCAATTTTTTTTTCCACCAATTAAAATAATAATAACAAGAATAAAATAATAAAATAACATTCAAATCAACCCTTAAATCAAGTACACCATCAGAATGATGGTCATTAATGGAATTTGAATACGTCCTGGGTGCCTTTTTTTTTTAAAATTATGCTATATACCAATCGTTTTCCCCACTTTGATATGAACTATCCATGTAATAATATAAAAATAACAACAAACCAAAATTACTTTGACAACATACCTATGGTAGAATTGAAAAGGGATTAGAAGTTCCTTGTTTTCGTTAGCAGTGGTTATTGCTTCTCCTCTAGTTCATCGCTTACGGTAAGTTTCTGCCTCCACCCCTTTTATTTTCTAAACAAGAGTTTATTAACCGTGAAACCCCACTAATCTATTATCTATATTACTTATTGAATAAAAGTTTCGTCAACTAGGTACTTGTAGTTATCAATAGTTAAAATACCCCCTTTAAATTTTTCAGAAAGAGTCGAAATAGTCCTAATTCTCAAAACGACCTACCGGGTCGTTACATCACCTACCACTTGAACAAACGTTCGTCCTCGAACGGGAAAAGTAGAGAGCTAACATGAACGCTCATAAAGATGAGGATATTTACTCCTCATGTCTGACTCTATCTCCCATGTAGCCTCCTCCACTGGACGATGCTTCCACTGAACCATTAATGAAGCAATCTCCTTGGACCTTAGCTTCCGAATTTGCCTATCCAAAATGGTGAACGGCTCTTCCTCAAAAGTCAAATTCTGATCAAGTAACACTGAATCCTATTGAATCACATGATCACCACCTTGGTGATACTTCTTAAGCATTGAAATATGAAATACAGGATGGACACCTGACAAACAAGGTGGCAAAGCCAACTGATACGCCACCTCACCAATACGCTCAACAATCTCAAAAGGACCAATATACCTTGGGCTCAACTTGCCCTTCTTTCCAAACCTCATCACACCATTCATGGGTGAAACCTTCAATAAAACCCTCTCTCCAACCATAAACTCTAAATCACGAACCTTCTTATCTGCGTAACTCTTTTGCCTGCTCTGAGCCATGTGAAGTCTATCTTGGATCAACTTGACCTTGTCCAAGGACTCCCTTAACAAATCTGTACCCCATGGTCTAACCTCAAATGCGTCAAACCAACCAATTGGAGATCAACATCTCCTACCATACAAAGCCTCAAATGGTGCCATCTCAATGCGCAAATGATAACTATTATTGTAAGCAAACTTTGCTAATGGCAAGAACTGATCCCAGTGACCCCCAAATTCAATCACACACGCCCGGAACATGTCCTTAAGAACCTGAATATTCATCTCAGACTGACCATCAGTCTGAGGGTGAAAGGTTGTACTAAGATCCACCCGAGTTCCCAACTCTTTCTGCATACACCGCCAGAAATGAGATGTAAATTGAGTGCCACGATCTGAAATGATAGAAATAGGAACCCCATGCAAACGAACTATCTCTCGAATATAGATTTTGGCTAGCTTCGCTGAATTATAGGTCGTCTGAACTGGTACAAAGTGTGCAGACTTAGTCAGTCGATCCACAATGACTCATATGGCATCAAACTTATCCAAAGTACATGGCAATCCTACCACAAAGTCCATAGCAATACGCTCCCACTTCCACTCAGGTATAGACATCCTCTCTGTCGCACCTCCAGACCTTTGGTGCTCATACTTCACTTGCTGACAATTCAGACACTGGGATACAAAATCTACTATGTCTTTCGTCATACGACACCACTAATAATGTTGCTTCAAGTCACGATACATCTTAGTAGCCCCCGGATGAATAGAGTACCTCGAACTATGAGCCTCCTCCATGATCAATCTAATCAAATTACCTGTACGAGGAACACATATACGACCCTTAACCCTCAAAACTCCCTCACTATCAAGGATTGCAGCCTCGGTTTCTCCTTTTAAAACCTTGTCCATAATCTTACATAAATCACCATCATCAAACTGTTGAGCCCGAATCTGCTCCAACAAGGATGACCTAGCCTCCATATAAGCCAACACCTTAAAAGATTCTAAAATATCTAGTCTCACAAAGCTATTGGCCAGGGATTGGACATCCCTAGCTAAGGGGCGCTCGCCAACTCGTAATATGGCTAGGCTAACCATACTCACCGCCTTCCGACTCAAGGCATCTGCTACAACATTTGCTTTGCCTGGGTGATAAAGAATAGTCATATCGTAGTCTTTGAGCAACTCCAACCATCTCCTCTGCCTAAAATTTAGATCCCTCTAATTGAATATATACTTGAGACTACGATGATCCGTGAACACCTCACAATGCACACCGTAAAGATAATGCCTCCAAATATTTAATGCAAACACCACAGCCGCCAACTCTAAATCATGAATAGGACAGTTCTTCTCATGAACCTTTAACTGCCTCGAAGAATAAGCTATCACCCTTCCCTTTTGCATCAACACACAACCAAGACCAACCCGAGAAGCATCACAATATACGACAAAACCCTCTCCCTCCACGGGTAGGGTCAAAATCGGAGCAGTAGTCAATAAAGTCTTGAGCTTTTTGAAACTAACCTCACATTCGTCAGACCACTGAAAAGTCACCTCCTTCTGTGTCAATCTAGTTAATGGAGATGCAATGGATGAGAAACCCTCAACAAACCGTCGATAATAACCTGCAGGCCCAAGAAACTCGAAATCTCCGTAACTGAAGTAGGTCTGACCCAATCTCTAACCGCCTCAATCTTCTTAGGATCCACCATGATACCCTCCTTGGACACTACATGTCCCAAGAATGCTACCGAACTAAGCCAAAACTCACACTTTGAAAACTTTGCATAAAGCTTCTTCTCCTTTAGAATCCCAAGAACAATCCTTAAATGATGCTCATGTTCCTCCTTAGTGCGTGAGTATATCAATATATCATCTATGAAGACAATAACAAAGGAATCTAAATACGGTCTAAACACTCCATTCATCAAGGCCATAAAAGCTGCTGGGGCATTAGTCAGTCCGAACGACATCACCAAAAACTCGTAATGACCAAAACGTGTTCGAAAATCCGTCTTAGGGATATCCTCCGCCCTAACCTTCAGCTGATGATAGCCAGATCTCAAGTCAATTTTGGAGAAAACTGAAGCACCCTACAACTGATCAAATAAATCATCAATACGAGGTATCGGATACTTATTTTTGATGGTTACCTTGTTCAACTGCCGATAGTCAATACACATACGCATAGATCAATCTTTCTTCTTCACAAATAACACTAGAGCACCCCAAGGAGATACACTTGGTCTAATAAAACCATTGCTCAACAATTCCTGCAACTGCTGCTTCAACTCTTTTAATTCAGCCGGTGCCTTACGATAAGGAGGAATGGATATAGGCCGAGTGCCTGGCTCCACATCAATACAAAAATCAATATCACGATCTGGTGGAAGACCTGGCAAATTGGTCAGAAATACTTCTGAAAATTCACTCACTACTGGATTAGACTCAAGCATAGGAGTCTCAATACTAGTATCTCGAATATGGGCCAAGTACGCCAAACATCCTCTCTGTACCAACTGGCGAGCCTTAAGGAATAATATCACACCCTTAGAAGGATGACTAAGAGTACCTCTCCATTCTAATATAGGAATTCCAGGCATAGCTAAAGTGATGGTCTTGGCATAACAATTTAAAATTGCATGGTAAGAAGGTAACCAATCCATACCAAGAATCACATCAAAATCTATCATATCTAAGACCTTTAAATCTACATGAGCGTCATACCCCACCAAGGTAACAGTACATAAACGATACACCCGATCTACAACTACAGAATCCCCGACATGAGTAGAAACACATATCGGCAAATCAAGAAACTCAAACAATATATCAAGACTAGGAGCAAAATATGTGGACACATAAGAATAAGTAGAGCCTGGATCAAATAATACAGTAGCTGGTTGATGACAAACCGGAATAATACCTGTGATAACAGCATCTGAGGCTTCAGCCTTTGGACTACCTGGAAAAGCATAACACTGAGAATGACCTCCATCAGATTGTGAACCTCCACGACCACAACCTCGATCAGAAGGAGAACCACCTCTACCTGAATGAGAACCTCCTCTACCATTCTGTGCACCACCCCTAGCTGGAGGTTGTGCAGCCCTGGAAGTCGAAGCCTGAGAACCCTGATGTAAGCCACCACGTTTGGTCCTAGGGCAGTCTCTCACAAAGTGTCCCATATCACCACACTCAAAGCAGCCCCTACGAGACGCAGGCTGATGAGAGGAACCTGAATGACCAGAATGCCCTCCATGAACTACAGGTCTAGAAGATGAACCCTGTGAAGTATGCACAAGCTCGAAGAGTTATGCCCAGCGTAACCAGCCTCAGTCGCTGGTATAGCATCATGAATGGATCTGCAGGACTGAGGGTGATAACCTCTGCCCAAGTAACCCCGACTCCTAGGCAGAGCACCACCATAATCACCTGAATAATGAGTGTTCTTATCCTCTCGCTGCTCAAATCCCTAACGTCGAATCATCTCCAACTCCTTAGCAACATCTACCACTTTCTGGATGGAACACCAGAAGAAGCAACCTGAGAAACTCCTAGACGGATCGGAATAATCAACCCTTTAACAAACCTCCTCACTCTCTCAGCCTCTGTGGGAAGTATCATCGAAGCATGCTTAGCCAAGGCATGAAATTTACCCTCATACTCTGCAAGTGAAATACCATTTTGCTGCAAACCCTCAAACTCGGCCCTCTTGCACTCCCTCTCATTGCGTGGAACAAATTTTGATAGAAATACCAGAGTAAACTCAGTCCAGGATAGTGGATAAGATCCAGATGGCCTACTACTAATATAATTCCTCCACCACTGCTTGGCAGAGCCAGTCATCTGAAACGCTGTGTAGTCAACTCCATGAGACTCCACTAATCCAAGATTATGCAACCTCTCTTGACAACTAACTATAAACTCATATGCATCCTCAACTAAGTCACCAGTATAAGTAGGAGGATTCATTAGTCTGAACCTCCCAAACAACTTTTGCTCATCAATAGTCATAGAAGGCCTGTTCACCAAATGTGATGTCATATCTGGAAACTCCATACTATCAAAACGAGGAGTTACAGCGGCAGCTGGCTGAGTCTTGGGAGTCTGAGAATCTGGAGCAACTATCGGATCTGGAGTTTGACCTCCAACAGGGGTCTGTGAGCCATCTGAAGTGACAGGCAAAGCTCCTTCCTGGGCCATCCCCTCTAGGATTCCTAACATACGAGCCAAGGTATCTTGAAGCACTGGGGGGACAATAGTACTGGTTGGAGCCTGAGCTGGCCCATCCCCCTCGACAAGATCTTGCACCTCCCAATGAATAACCTCTGCATCAAGAGGTACGACCCTATCACGACCCTGGGTAGCTACTGGTACTTGAACATCCACAGGTGCTGCAACACGGCCCCTACCCCGACCTCGAGCTCGTCTCCTACCTCTACCTCAGACAGTGTTCCCAGAAGCAGGCGCAGGAATAGAATTTCTACAAGGTCAGTTGCCGATATACAATTCCTCGCCATCTAATATACAATTCCTCGCCATCTTAGAGAGAATGAAATATCAAGATTAGAATTTCTACAAGGTTAAGTGTGCACGATAATGAATAAAAGAACAGATTATTTCCTAAATGTCCTATAGCCTCTCGAACATAGGTATGGACGTCTTCATACCGATCCGCAAGACTCTACTAGACATTGCTCTTGTAATCTTGAGACCGATGAACCTAGGGCTCTGATACCAAATTTGTCACGATCCTAATTTGCAAGTCGTGATGGCACCTATGTTTCCAACAAATAGGTAAGCCAACCCAACATATTAACCCAACTAAACCAACAAATGAGTAATAAGACTAACACTTAGCAAGAATCTCCAAACAGTGAGTTCCTTATAAGTACAAAATGCGGAAGATTAAAATATATCACCCCAAGAATCGGTGTCTTGAGTACAAGAGCTTCTAAAATTCGATGCAAGTCTGGAACTAAATCACTAATCTAACATAAGGGCTATCCTGTCTGAATACTAATAACAGAATAAATATAAGATAGAGGGAGGTGTGGGCCACGGAACAGCCAAGCAGCTCACCACAACTCCAAGAACTTCAAGCTCAGACTTAATTTACTCCACGAGATGTGCTCCTACTCGGAATCGAATCTGCACCACAAAGAGTGCAACAAGTGTAGTATGAGTACGAAACAACGTGTACTCAGTATGTCTCATTGACCGACAACGAAGAAGTAGTGACGAGAGTTTATATACAACAAATAAATTCTTAAATTATATAAGTATATATATATAACACTCACTATATAAGTTCATCAATAAAGGTAATCAACATCAAGTATTTTCCAAACGCCAAACAAAACACATAATCATCAAATAAATCATGTGATGAAATGCAATGCAATATAACACCATGTAATTAGTTGTCTCAGAATACCCAGTACACACTCAACCGTATATACATGATACTCCTCGGAAATACATCGAGATTTCATGACCCATGGGGGACTCGCGAAGTCCATATGCCGACATAGACGATCTCCACGTGCCTGTGCGGACAATCTCAATGCACTATCATAATATCAAACAATTTCCACACGGACGGTCTCTACATGCCCAAATTACAATTTTAACATCTCACTGTCCACAGCACGGACGATCTCCACGTGCCAAACTTATACTCAGTCTCATGTGTATGCATGTGCACAATATTAATTCAATATAGGGGATGATGATGCATCTCAATCAATCAATATGAACATAATACATAACCACCTCAATTATCACAACTATACGGGTAAAATAAATAAAACATAATCACACAAGGATTTCAAGTCAATAATATATCAGCTAATGCCCATATGCTTTGGCATTCTCAAATTACAATCCACATTCTATAGTAGTAAAATTTCATTTTTATAACATCGGTACTCGTACCAATGCCCGTCAAACCATTGATACGAGACCCCCATCTTTCGACCTTACCCCTTTGTCTATTTCCCTTTTTTTTGGTTTTTATCATTAATTAGAAAAACATCCTTCAACAAGTATAAAAGTCTTAACATACCTTAGATGCCGAACTTGTGCCACGAATCTCTTAAGATTTTTCCTTTCCTCTTCGCAAGGTTTCGAAACGTTCCCAATCTACCAATTATGCAATATTCGTGAGTAAGCAATTTTTTGTAGACATTCAAATTTTTATATGTCTATCATAGACGCTAAAACTCACTCATTTTTCCAACCAAACTCCAAATCTTGATATATATTGGTATGCCAAATTT
Source organism: Solanum arcanum (assembly GCA_027789145.1). Lineage (NCBI taxonomy): Eukaryota > Viridiplantae > Streptophyta > Magnoliopsida > Solanales > Solanaceae > Solanum > Solanum arcanum. Next base: position 35,624,721 of record CM050943.1, read on the forward strand.
TTCATACTTGCTAAATTTCAAGCCAAGATCTTATCTCTAACCTCTTCAAATGGACTAAAATTCAATGTTAGATCATATAAAATAACACCTAATAATTAATTACAAATCTCAATATGTCAAAAATAGTACCTTGATTTGATAATTAAATAAACTAAGAATCAACTCCACCAATTAAAAATACCATGCAAGACCAATCGGTCTACAATGGTCACGATTTTCCCAAAAAAATCTAAACTGTAACCAAATGTCATATTCAAAAAAAAATTTATTTTACCTTTTTACCAAATCTCAATCATTGGCATATCCACTACCAATATGATAATCCTAAATGACCAATTTCCATGCTTGCCATGGGAAGAACGATGCCACTCCCTTTGCCCTTTTTTCCAATTTGTTTTCCACCAATTAAAATAATAATAACAAGAATAAAAAAATAAAATAACATACAAATAAACCCTTAAATCAAGTACACCATCAGAATGATGGTAATTAATGGAATTTGAATACGTCCTGAGTGCCGTTTTTTTTAAAAAAAATTATGCTATATACCAATCGTTTTCCCCACTTTGATATGAACTATCCATGTAATAATATAATAATAACAACAAACCAAAATTACATTGAGATAATACCTATGGTAGAATTTAAAAGGGATGAGAAGTTCCTTGTTTTCGTTAGCAGTGGTTATTGCTTCTCCTCTAGTTCATCGCTTACGATAAGTTTCTGCATCCACCCCTTTTATTTTCTAAACAAGAGTTTATTAACCCTGAAACCCCACTAATCTGCTATCTATATTACTTATTTAATAAAAGTTTCGTCAACTAGGTACTTGTAGTTATCAATAGTTAAAATACCCCCTTTAAATTTTTCAGAAAGAGTCGAAATAGTCCTAATTCTCAAAACAACCTAGCGGGGCGTTACATTACTACTTTACATAATGGCCTCTTCTTTTTTTTTCTGGCCGACACATACTATTTACTTTATGACTAACGCAAGAAGACAAAATACTTTTTACATAATTGGCCTTTTATGGCCGAAACACTAACTTTCTACTTTATTTCTTTACATACTGGCCTTTTCTTTTACATGTGGCCAACACTACTTTTTTATACTTTACATATGTCCTCATTCTAGCTGGACTTCAGGAATATGTTATTAGCTTTTCCCACAAAGGGATAAAATTTCTTGGAACCTTAGCTAACCACTTGCATGCTTCTCCTATTAGAGAAAATGGGAACAACCTCAATTAAATTGACTTTTGGGGATCGGTACTCCAAGTATAACAGTTCTCAAACATCAAAAAAATTTCTGATATGCTCATGAGGATCCATATTATCAAACCCACCAAACAAGCCTTTCAATTGCAAAGAACTGAAAAATGGTGTTTGTAAAGTTTAACAAAACATAACTTTAAGATGGAGGCAAGCGAGTGGCACAAACTCCACAAACAAGATTTTTTTCATTGATATTTTGTTGATTAACATAATTGATATTTACAATGTCATCTTGGTGGCTCACATGGATATCACTGATTCTATTAACACTTATGTCCTCTTTTTATAACAAAAACATAGAAGTAGAATCAACTATGACTAAAAAGAACAAACTTAAACCTCACAAAAAGAATTTCAAACAACACTAGTCCCTGGTAGAGGTGAAGTTTTGATTAAAATATAATTATCAAAGACACTTCAAATAGGTTTAAGAATCAACGGTCGTTAATAAGTATACAACCCAACAATGAGTTTGGGTCCAATACCATATGGACCGCTACGTAATTAAGATTAAAGTGGGAAGTATGAACATTCTTATGTCACTAATAGGAATAAACATTATCTAATGAAGACATCATTCAAATTAAGGGGTGTCATGAATGTGAAATTGAGGTTTTGGGTTGTATCCTATATTGAGGAATGGGTAATTCCAACTATTTCTAAATAGTTGTATATTATTGTGTATGCTAGTCTATAAGGGAGGTTAACTATCTCTTACTCAATTTACCCTGAATCAATTTATTTTCTATCGAACATAAATAAGCATCCAAAATTAGAAAAACCCACATGTTAATGTATTCACTCTCTCAAGATAAATATGTGGGATTGAGTTTAGGATTCACTCTGTCAATCCTAAACACAATCCCAATAACCATCAATCAATAATTTTAATTCTAAAACATCTCTCTTGCGCAAGCAAAGAACATCAATATAGAATTCACTTCTAAATAAAATTTAAACTAACAATTATGAGTAGCATAAACTAAATCATCCCATATTAACATAAATATAAGTAGTTTTTAACCACCTATATGTAAAGGTAACGGTGGAAGGTGACGTGAAATGGACATACCATGGTGGGAACAATAATCAATGAGTTATAACGATTAAGTGAATTACAATGAAAATGAAAATAAAGAGCCTGAAAGTGATGAAGAAATTCATACTATGTTAGAAGAGGTCTGTGGAAAATAAATTGTTAATTTTTTGGAGGATACAACCGATAATGATGTGTGCGGTAATGTAATTGAGAAGGAGGCGTAAAGGTTTGACAAATTGTTGGAACAAGCTAAATATGAACTATACTCGGAATGTAAGAAATTCTCAAAGCTTTCGATTCTTGTGAAGTTGCTACACTTTAAGGTGTACAATCAATGGTGTATTAAGTCTTTTTATATGTCACTATAGTTACATAAATAGGGATTGCCTACTAGTAAGACACTTCATAAGTCATATTATGATACTGAAAACATATTATAAGGTTTTTGATTCGGATACATTTCGATTCATGCTTGCAAATATAATTGTGTGTTGTACAGGGATGAACATTAAGATAAGAAGATTTCTCATTTTTGGTTCGGGTAAAAATTTTATAAATCAACTTATTTTCCTCAAAATTAAGAAAAATGACTTCCGTTAAAAAATAAAGGAAAATATTTTTCAAACTTCAAATTACATTTTTTAAAAATACATAAATTTAGGAAAATATTTTTAATTTCAAAAATTTATATTTTCACTCCGGCCTCCCCCTCCCTCGATAATCCTTCCACCCATGGCTGACTCAAAAAAATTAGGGGCCTAAACCGAATATTAAGAGAGGTACCATAATTTTTTTTTCTTCATCATATATATTTTAATTTATGATCTACGGTATTTGAACTAATATAAAGTCACGACCCAAAACCGAGCCGCGACTGGCACCCACACTTACCCTCCTATGTGAGCGAACCAACCAATCTAAACCTTAACATTTCAATGTATATCAACAAAAAGTAATGCGGAAGACTTAAACATATTAATAGAAACCAATTCAATAACTATTAAAATTCAACATCTCTTATTCCCCAAAATCTGGAGGACATCATCACAAGAACATCTATGATCAAATTACTAAACTAAGAGTATTCTAAAAAGCTAAAACAAGCAAAAGCTAGTCCATGCCGGAACTTAAAGGCATCAAGACATGAGGAAGAAGATCCAGTCCAAGCTAGAAGCATTAGCTCACCCTGAAGATCAGCTGTGACGAAGACTGGCTAGAATTGCGATTGAGTTGAAGACGACGGCACGTTTGCTGCACTCCACAAATAACAAAGAAGAAAACATAAAAGTAGGGGGTCAGTACAAACACAAGTACTGAGTAGATATCATTGGCAAACTCAAAATAGAAGAAAATATATATCAAGTAATATTATAAAACCAACTACAATACTCAACATGCGACATTTACCATTATAATAACTCTTTGTCATAACACCAAGCACATCAATGAGGACTCACGCCTCCCCATCATACTCATTTGGGAATTAGGTTCATTAGATTGAATTTATTAACATATTTCAAGATTCATTATCTTTATTCCCCTCGTGTCGGTACGTGACACTCCGCTCCATATACTATCCTGGTGCCGGAACGTGGCACTCCGATCCTCATATACTATCCTGGTACCGGAACGTGGCACCCTATCCATTTACTATCCTGGTGTCGGAATGTGACACTCCGATCCTCATTCTTTCCTGCTACCGGAACGTGGCACCCGATCCATATACTATCCTGGTGTCAGAACGTGACACTCCGATACTCATTCTATCCTGGTACCGGAACGTGGCACCCGATCCATGTACTATCCTGGTGTTGGAACGTGGCACCTGATCCCCTAAACTCACCACTTTCGTTCATCAAGCCTTCTTTTATACCAAGGCATCATCATTAACAAAGTAGATTAGGGTTATCTTTCAAGATTTTTGGGGTTCATAGCTTCATCATGCTTATTTATTCACAATTACATAATCATATTCATGCAAGAATACCATTAAGCATATAGAGGGATTTACAATACTAACAATACATATCATTCGCTATTAAGAGTTTACTACGAATAGCATAAAAACCATAACCTACCTCCACCGAAGATTAGTGATCAAGCAAGCAATTTCCCAGAGCTTTGTTTTCTCTCTTCCTCGTTCGATAAATCCTCTCTCTCCCTCTCGTTCTTTCTATTTTTCTTATTCAAACCCTCTTTCTTTTACCCTAATTAGCATATAATTAAGAATAAAAGATGGCAATAATAACCCACTAATTAACTTAAGGTTACCTCTTTTAACCCCCAAGTAATTAGACTTGTTAACATTAACCCACTAACTGTATAATTAAAGCAGGAATAGTCCAAAACGTCCCTTAAAACATTTAAAGAAATCCGACCCAGACTGGGATTACGCAGTCTGTGACGGCCCGTCATGCCTGCGACGGTCCGTCCTGCTGCTCCGTCACAGAGTTCAGAGACTCAATTCTATTAAAGGGTCTGTGATGGTCCGTCGTGCCCACGATGGTCCGTCCTGCCAAGTCGTCACGAAGTTCAGAGAGTCGATTTCAGCACCCAATTTCAGAATTTCTAAGTGTTTTGAAATGAGACCCTGCGACAGACCGTCGTGCCCATGACGGTCCGTCATGGGGTCCGTCGTCTCAGCCAGTTTTCCAGAAATAAAATCTGGTGCTCAAAACGACTAAACAGGTCGTTACAATAGATACCAATTTACCCATCGTTCGTCCTCGAACGATCTCAAGAAGAAAAACAAGGGCGAGAAGGGGTACCTGAATCTTTAAACAGGTGTGGGTATATTTCTTGCATATCTGCCTCCTTCTCCCAAGTGGCTTCTTCAACTGGTCGATTCTTCCATTGCACCTTGATGGATGCAATCTCCCTTGACCTCAACTTGCAAACTTGTCTATCTAAAATAGCAACAGGCTCCTCCTCATAAGACAAATTCTCATCAAGCAAAACCGAATCCCAACGGATAATGTAGTTTCCATCCCCATGGTATCTTTTTAACATAGACACATGAAATACCAGATGCACTCCGGACAGCCCTGGAGGCAAGGCTAATTCGTAAGCCACCTCCCCTACTCGCTTAAGTACTTCAAAGGGACCAATATACCTTGGGCTTAGTTTACCTCTTTTACCAAACCGCATCACCCCTTTCATGGGCGAAACCTTCACCAAGACTTGTTCACCCTCCATGAACTCTAAGTCTCTAACCTTTTGATCTGCATAGTATTTTTGCCTTCTTTACGCCGCCAAAAGCTTTTCTTGAATAGATTTCACATTCTCTAACGAATCCCTCAAAAGGTCCGTACCCCAAGGTCTAACCTCAAATGCATCAAACCACCCAATGGGAGACCTACATCTCCTACCATACAATGCTTCAAATACGGCCATGTCAATACTTGAGTGATAACTGTTATTGTATGAAAACTCCGCTAAGGGTAAGAAGTTATCCCAATGACCACCAAATTCTATCACACATGAACGAAGCATGTCCTCCAACACTTGAACTGTTCGCTCAGACTGACCATCGGTCTGAGGATGGAACACAGTACTAAGGTCCAACCTAGTACCCAATTCCGCATGCAGTGTTTTCCAAAACATAGAAGTAAATTGCGTACCTCTATCTGATATAATGGAGAGTGGAACCCCATGCAACCGAATAATTTCTTAGATATAGATTTTGGCTAACTTCTCGGCATTGTAAGTCACATTGACCGGAATAAAGTGAGCAGACTTAGTTAACCTATCAACAATCACCCAAATAGAGTCATACTTACCAATTGTCTTGGGAAGACCAACCACGAAGTCCATTGCAATTCTCTCCCATTTCCATTCAGGAATGGGCATTCTCTGAAGCGTTCCTCTGGGCCATGGTGGTCATACTTTACTTGCTGACAGTTTGGACATTTGGCAATAAAATCAACAATGTAGCGCTTCATTCTACTCCACCAAAAGTGTTGTTTTAGGTCACGGTACATCTTTGTTGCACCAGGATGTATAGAATACCTTGAACTATGAGCCTCTGTCAGAATAGTGGTGATCAAATCATCGATGCGGGGTATGTGTACCCTTCCCTTAATCCTCAAAACACCTTCCTCATCGATTGTTGCTTCTTTAGCCTCTCCTTGCAACACTTTATCTCGGATCCGGATCAATTTCTCATCATTAAACTGCTTTCCCTTGATCTTTTCATGGAAGGAAGATCTTGCCTCTACACAAGCTAAAAATCCTCCCTTCTTATTTACTTCTATTCTCATAAGGTCATTAGCAAGAATCTGAACTTCTCTAGCCAATGGGCGTCTAGAAGCTTTCAAGTGAGCTAGACTTCCCATGCTTCCCGCCTTTGTACTTAAAGCATCCGCCACAACATTCGCTTTTCCCGGATGATACAAAATAGTGATGTCGTAGTCCTTCAGTAGTTCCATCCATCTCCTCTGTCTCAAGTTCAAATCTTTCTGAGTAAAGACATACTGTAGGCTACGATGATCCGTATAGACCTCACACTTAACCCCATATAGATAGCGTCTCCATTGTTTTAAAGCAAACACTACCGCAGCCAATTCCAAATCATGGGTCGGATAGTTACGTTCATGCACCTTTAACTATCTTGAAGCATAAGCAATTACACTCTTATCTTGCATTAGCACTGCACCCAAACCGGAATAGGATGCATCAAAATAAACAATGAAATTCTTACCCTCTACTGGCAAGGTAAGGATAGGTGCGGTAGTCAACAAAGTCTTGAGCTTCTGAAAGCTTTCCTCACATTCGTCCGACCATACAAATGGAACATTCTGCTTAGTCAAGTTCGTCAATTGGGAGGCAATGGAAGAGAATCCCTTGAAAAATCGACGGTAATAGCTAGCTAACCCAACAAAGCTACTTATTTCTGACACATTAGTAGGTCTTACCCAATTCTTTGCTGTCTCAATCTTAGAAGGATCCACCATCACTCCATCCTTAGAAACTACATGCCCCAAGAAGGACACTGCATCTAGAAAAACTCACACTTAGAGAACTTGGCATAAAGCTTTTTCTCCCTCAGCATTTCCAATACAATTCTCAAATGCTCCTCATGTTCCTTCCTACTTTTATAGTATATCAGTATATCATCAATAAATACGATCACAAAGAGATCCAGATATGGCTTAAAAATCCCATTCATCAAGATCATGAACGCAGCAGGGGCATTCGTAAGACCAAAAGACATCACTACAAATTCGTAATGCCCATACTTGGTTCGAAAAGCAGTCTTTGGCACATCCGCTACCCGTATTTTCAATTGATGATAACCGGATCTCAAGTCAATCTTAGAGAAGACACAAGAACCTTGTAACTGATCGAACAAGTCATAAATGCGAGGAAGAGGATACTTGTTCTCAATAGTTACCTTGTTCAGTTGTCTATAGTCTATGCACATCCGAAAACTCCCATCCTTCTTCTTCACAAATAATACCGGAGCACCCCAAGGAGATGCACTTGGTCTAATGAAGCCTTTGCTCAACAACTCTTGAAGTTGGGCCTTTAACTCTCTTAATTCCGCGGGAGCCATTCTATAAGGGGGTATAGAAATGGGGCGAGTACCCTGTTCAAGATCAATAAAGAAGTCAATATCTCTATCCGGTGGCATACCAGGAAGATCTGCGGGGAACACATCCAAAAACTCACGGAATACCAAAACTGACTCAATCGAAGGTGCTTGGGTAGTATCATCTCTTAGGTGTGCCAAGAAGGATAAACAACCCTTACTAACCATTCTCTTAGCACGAAGAAAGGAGACGATACGAACCGGATTGGAAGTGTAGTCACCCTTCCACATTAACGGATCTGCCCCAGACTTGGCTAACGTCACAGTTTTAGCATTACAATCCAAGATCGCAAAATTCGGAGAAAGCCAAGTCATACCTAGAATTACATCAAAGTCAACCATTTCTAAGATAACCAAATCTACTTAAGTGTTGCTCCCCACAAAATTCACCAAACAAGACCTATATACCTTTTCAACTATCACCGACTCAACCACCGGAGTAGAAACACGAATAGGCATATCAAGTAATTCACAATGTAAATTTAGACCATTATCAAATGAGGAATATACATAAGAAAATGTGGATCCAGGATCAAACAATACAGAAGCCATGCAATCACAAATCAAAAGATTACCTGTGATGACAACATCAGATGCCTCCGCTTCAGGTCTCCCAGGGAAAGCATAACAATGGGCCCTATCCCCTGTCTGCCCGTTGCCCCTACCATGTTGTGATATAGTGGCTCCAGTTTGCCCATCACCCCGGCCGTTTTGGTGACCACCATTACCTCGACCACTGCGTCCTCCAGAATGACGTCCTCTTCCATAACCACCTCTACCTCTAACCATTGGAGGTTTGTAACTCTCTTTTGGACAATACCTCTTAATGTGTCCAGTCTCCCCACATCCATAACATTCTCTGGATTCAAGCATCGGCCTCTCAGAGAAGTGTTGGATGGTCTGAGGTGGACCCCCAACTACAGTTTGTAGTGAAGATTGAATTGGTCGGACTGAGTAACCTCCGGAACCCTGTCCTCTAGAGCAAGAACCATTAAACTCACCTCCCTTTCGAAACCTTTTTGATGTTGACGCCATGGTGAAGTCATCTGGTTTTAATCCTTTCACCTCTATCACGAAGTCTACCACTTCTTGAAAGGATTTCGCTGTAGCCGCTACCTATAAGGCTGAAATCCGCAACTCTGACCTCAAACCCTTCACAAAACGGCAAATCCGTTCTTGTGGACTGAAACAAAGTTGGGTGGCATATCTGGATAGTGTGCGAAACCTAGCCTCATAAGCAGTAACTGACATCCTACCTTGATCTAGGCTCAAGAACTCATCTCTTTTCCTATCCCTCAAAGTCCGGGGGATATACTTCTCCATAAACAAGCTAGAGAATGAGGCCCAAGTCATAGGTGGTGCCTCTATTGGTTGACACTCTACATGTGACCGCCACCACATTTTGGCGTTTCCTTGGAACTGATAAGTCACAAACTCAACACCAAACCGTTCTACTATACCCATCTTGTGTAGTAGCTCATGACAGTCCACCTGAAAATCGTAGGCATCCTCCGATTCAGCACCCTTGAAGGCTGGAGGTTTCAATTTCAAGAACTTACTGAAAAGTTCATGCTGATCATTTATCATTATAGGCCCTGTAGTCAGACGAGAAAATGTTCCTATTTCTAATGAGGCATCCATGCGGGGAGCCATAGTGGCTGCATGTCGTACCCCTGAAACCGGAGGTGTTGGTGCAGAAAACACTGGAGGTGCCTCACCCTGATCAGATAACCCGCTAAGATAAGCAAGAACTTGATTGATCATCTCTGGGGTAGGTTGGGGTAGCAATTCCTCATTTTGCACTTGTTCATTCTCCCCTTCCTCACCCTCTCTTACTACTTCCTAAGTCGGTGGAGGAGTCACCGCCCTAGTCTCAGATGGGGTAGGTACTCGTCCTCTCCCTCTAGAGGACGTCCTCCCACGACCTCTACCACGGCCTCTTGCCACTTCTCTTCCTCAAGCCACAGCCCCAGTGGCTGGCTTAGACGTTTCTTGTCTTGCCGGTGTTGGTGTAGGTGCAGTCGTTGCTCTAGTTCTAACCATCTGCATAAAGAGTGAAGATGGTCAGATACCAATTTGTATCACCTAGATACCAATTGGATTCAAGTAATACCACGAAAGAAGAAAGAAAGAATGGAATTTTCCTAAAGTCTTATAGCCTCTCAAAGAAAAGTAAAGGCCTCCCCCTACCGTTCCTTAAGACTCTACTAGACTCGTTCTTGTGTGATGAGACCAACGAACCTAATGCTCTGATACCAAGTTTGTCATGACCCAAAACTGAGCCGCGACTGGCACCCACACTTACCCTCCTATGTGAGCGAACCAACCAATCTAAACCTTAACATTTCAATGTATATCAACAGAAAGTAATGCGGAAGACTTAAAATCATTAATAAAAACCAATTCAATAACTATTAAAATTCAACATCTCTTATTCCCCAAAATCTGGAAGTCATCATCACAAGAACATCAATGATCAAATTACTAAACTAAGAGTATTCTAAAAAGCTAAAACAAGCAAAAGCTAGTCCATGCCGGACCTTCAACTCATCAAGACATGAGGAAGAACATCCAGTCCAAGCTAGAAGCATTAGCTCACCCTGAAAACCCGGTGTGACGAAGACTGGCTAGAATTGCGATTGAGTTGAAGACGACGGCATGTTTGCTGCACTCCACAAATAACAAAGAAGAAAACATAAAAGTAGGGGGTCAGTACAAACACAAGTACTGAGTAGATATCATCGGCCAACTCAAAATAGAAGACAATATATATCAAGTAATATTATAAAACCAACTACAATACTCAACATGCGACATTTACCATTATCATAACTTTTAGTCGTCCCTTGATGTTTGACTTCTAATGTACCTATTTTTGTAGCTATTGACTCTATAACATACAGAAAAAATTAGGACATTATACCATAAGGACAAACATGTGAGTCTCTAGTTCACTAAGTCAATTACGGGTCTTACAATATTCGCAATTCGACAACATTCGTCCTCGAATGACACATGCCACTCTCTGGAAACTTTCAAGGATAGATATTCATATAGAATATAATAACCAAACCATCCAACAAAAAATTCAAGAATTAATTATCGATTTCAGATAATCAAGAGATTAATAACACAACAAGAAACTAGAAGACAATTCTACAACTCATTATTCTTCAAAACTCACAAGCTTCATTCCAAATAGTAAAAACTGAATTAATAATAAATATAATGCCTATTAACATCAGAATTAACTATATTAACACAATTTTAGACAAAAGAATCGAATAATAAATTTTCAAAAATTTTAATGGTAAATTATTTTAATGGTACAGTGATTTTTAACAATTTTGTAAAACTGCATTTTTTAGGCAATTCATGTTATAAACATGCTAATATGCAAAGTAAAATCATATAAAAAACATCTTACAATATAATCATGACTTCAGAAAATACACAATGCAGGAAGGTAATGTACTTCAATTTAAATTAAACTCCTAAACACCATGCACATGCAACATACTTCTATATAATTCTATCCCATTTACTAGCCACACTACTCCACTTAGAAGGAACTCATACTACAACAATATAAAAAGAACTTACCAATATCATCATCACTCTCATCCGGCCTCTCCGTTCTAGACCGAAGTGCATAGAAACGCCTCTTTGTTGGAGCATCATCCTTTGGACCACTCGGAGCAACTTTCTTACCCTCTCTTCCTATAGAAGCAATCAAAGGACAATCTCTCACCTTGTGTCCTTTTATAACACAATCAAAGAAACTCCCGGTACACAACAGAGACTCACCATAATGCTTTTTGTCACATTTGAGACATGTAGGTTTAACCTTTTGACAACTACCTCCTTTCTCCAATTTCACATTAGCACTCCTAGGTTCTTCTTGAGTTTCAGTCCTTATCTTAAGCCTAGTTTTCTCTTGATCATTAGCACCACTCCTTTAAAAAATTCGAGCCATCCTTCTAAGTTGACTTTTCAATCGATTGTGCACCCACCATGGGTCTACCTAGGGTCATATCATCATGTAGCATAGTGGTACAACATTCATTCATCACTAAGTTGTCTAATCCAGTCAGAAAACGACTCACTTCATCTCTTTGATTAGACACAAGACAAGGGAAATACCTAGAAATTGTTAAGAATTTCAAAAAGTACTCCTCAACACTGATATTGCCTTGCTTGAGATTGATAAACTCCTCCACCTTAACTTCCCTTATCTCCAGGGGAAAATACTTACCAAGAAAAGTTACATTAAATTATTCCCACTCAATATGACCTGATTCTTCTTGCCTATTATCCTTCCATTGAGTATAACATATCTTATAAACATCCTTAAATTGATACGAAGTGAAGTTCGTCTTCTCCCTAGACGTAACCCCCATAGCACTCAACACCTTGCACTCGATCAAGAAATACATGGGGATTCTCTTCCACCTTCGAGCCAAGAACGTTAAGAGGATTCATCCTCACAAAATTTCTCAACCTAGAAGTAATAGTGCTCTAAATCACATTTACCCTAGGTATCATACTCAAATTTTATTGCGTAGTCATTTCTTGGGCTAAAGCAAGCAAAGCCTCTCAAATCACTTGATTAGCCAAATTCGGATGAACCAGCAACACCCCATTACCTCCTTCCACAATAGGAATATGATTACCTTTGGGAGGAACTTGAGCACCTTGTACACCTTGTCCATTTTGGGGAACTTGCTCAACTTGCTCCACTTGAGAAGGAATCTCCTCATTAATCTTCTCCTCTTCAAACCTTCTAGCAGCCGTCCTTCTAGTATTTATCGCCTAGAAACACAAGGAAATATAGTAAGAAGGATACTCATAACATTTTCTGGCACGCTTTCCGTAACCCCACACTTTGTCAGACTTCCCCATCTTCCTTCAGCAGCTGCACTACGCTGCCACCTGCTGACCGTCACAAGCATGACAGACCATCACAAGCTTTGTAGGTGGTCTCTTCTGCATTTCTTCGCTCAAAAACCTCCGCATTCATCTCTGGATAGATTTCCTGCAAATAAGGAGAAACTTATATAAGAATTAGCACAAAATGGCTTTTGGACACACTGAACTTAAGGAAAAATTACAAATAATACCCTGAAACCACGGCATTTCAAAAGTCAAACACATGAAAGACTAATTAAAGCTAAGCACCCGACGCAACATCAAATGTACCTTTCCCCTTAGCCGCTAGACTTGAGTGAGAGGAATCGTTGCCTCCTTTGAGCCTCTTCACTTTAATCATTAGGTTGAATTTTCTCCTTCTCTTTTTCTTGACTTCTCCTATTCGAACAATCCTTCATCATGTGACTCGGTTTGCCATAACTCTAAAAAGATATAGATCCCATCATACACTCCACTATGAATTTTCCAAACACTTTCTACAAGGTGGCCTCTCCTGAGGTGTATCCACTTTATTGTTTCTCTTAACTTTTGGCTCGGAATCCCTATCATAGAGACCCTTTGATAAAGTTGACTCCCTTTTGTGGGATAATCCCTTCTTAAACCTTGTCTTATTCTTGATTTAAGTATTAGTCTTCCTTGAAAAATTCTCCTAAGTTAACAATGACAAGTTCCTTGCCCTAGTGTGCCTCCTCCTCCTACTTTCCTACACTTGCTGGACATGAACCATAAGCTTTGAAAGGTCCATTATGTTATAAAACATAGCCGCCCTACACTCTTCCTCGCGATACTCAGCAATCCCTGTAAAGAATCTACTCATCTCGTCCCTGTGGTTAGACACGAGAGAATTGGCATACCTGGAATGTTTTATGCACGTTAGGGAGTAATCCCTGACTGACATTGAGCCCTACTTAATGTTGATGAATTCCTAAACCTTAGGCTCCTTCATTTCTTTGTGAAACAACCGCTCCAGAAAACCCATCTTGAAAAGATCCAAAGTAATAGGACCTCGTCCAAAGGTCCTTCTATCCTGCCACATTTTATACAAGGATTGAGCTACATCCTTTAGCTTGTTGGATGCCAACTCAGCCTTCTCCACATCAGTCAAACCCATCGCACAAAGTATCTTGTGGATCTCATCGACAAACTTTTGGGGATTCTCACCTGTCTTTTATCCAGTTTAAATAGGGTTATTCATCCTCTTGAAGTGCTTTACATTCTAGCCATGGTGCTGGCAGGTAGGTTCTCCCTAGGAACACCTTATCGCTCTGCTTGGGCTAGCTTGGACTTCTAAAGTGATTGCCTAAGCCATCTATACCAGGGTTGTCCTTACATATCAATCTGTCAACCCCGCTGAATTAATAGACATCTCCATTCAAGCAGCTGGGCCCTGGGGAAGAACTTGATTATCCCCAGATGCTGCTCCTCTGATCCCTCTGCCTGCGTTTCTCCTCGGATTCATCTTTCTCAAACACTAGAAATGATGTTAGATATGCCCATAGAGTAATCAAGATTTAATAAGGAACGATAATAAAAGCAGGGAAAATTTCATAAGCATTATGCAATGTCTAGTTCATGATAGTGTTGCACTTCACTACCGTAGCTTATAAACTACTTAACGTGGTTGATATGAGCCTGATATATGGGATATTAAACTTAATGCTCTGATACCAAGTTTGTCATGACCGGGGTAGGTCTACCCCCTAGCCGCAATCGACATCCTTGACCTCTCAAAGGTGGAAGAGAAGCCTCTTATTGCATTCATCACATTCATACGATTAATTTTAGTGGAAAATTTGAAACTTTTTGTTTATAGTTGATGTATAGAAAGACTTTATATAAACAGATATTTGTGAGGAAATTAATTGCTCATACATCAACCATTTAATTATGAGATCATTGAACTTGAAAGAAATGGAATATCATGTCATAAGTATTACTTGCCAAAACGGCATCATTACAAGCGTCTAAATAAAATAGGAAAGAAACACTAGTGGAACCTAACCAACTAGTTCAAACCTACTACTAAGCATGAAATATAAAAGCAGTCCGGATGAAATCTCCTAATCCGAACATCTGCTATGATACCCTCAAGGTCACCCAAAATAGTAATATTGTATGGAATTAGTACACATTTGTACTATGTACGGGTACATGAAACCACACATAACGGTGATGCATGAACAAGAATGGCTCTTCCTAATCAACATGCTTTCTTTGAAGGTCAAGTCTCTTGACTTTGACCATTTCATAATATGAAGATCATACCATGAATATGTAACACATCATACACACTTAGATTAACATAATATATATTTCATGTTCCATATAGTAACATTTGATATCCATTAGACCTTGGAATGATGGACTTTGAATTATGACATCTCAAGTGAGGGCCCAACATATGGGATCTCAACACGGGGGTCTTCTTTATCAAACACAGAGCCTAATTCATTCATTCATTCATTTGTACTTCAAAATATTAATTTCATACATTCATAGGCTGATGTAAAAACAAACTATACCTAGGATGAAGTTTAAGACTCTCACCGGGATCATGAAGTTCAATGACCAAGAATGACCTAATGTCATTACATGAATCCGGTTTCACCTCTTGATTATCTGGCACAAATACATTCGATATATTTCATTTCATTATCTTTAATACTTTGAGGAACTTCAACCTTAAAAGACATATATATGTGAGCATCATGAAATTTCGTGTCTCCCCCACACCGAAAAGAGGTGGAGTCACTGTCCTAAGTGAAAATAAAAACATGCTATGTTTAGAGGTTCGATCGAAGCTAGTTCGCTATGTTTGCAACATAGTTAAAAGAATAGGAGATTTAGGGAAACCCATACACACCTTGGTGGAAAGTCTCATCTCATGAGATTTATGTGAATCTCTTCCCTTCCCAAAATAAGGCATCACCCACTAATACATAGCCTATCGATACTTAGTTTAAAGTTCCTATTTACATTTAACTCATACATTATCGAGCTTGCTTCTTAGTAGGAGGTAGTCATAACTCATTAGATGATTTCTCATCTCTTATTGACGTATAAAGTGTGAATTTTCCTTATTTTTACGTATAGAATGTGATTGAGACTTGTCTCTTATTATTCAACACTCTCTTCGGTGATTACTTTTTGTGACCTTTATTTAGGCTTGGTTGAGAATTTTCTCATCATTCATGTTATCCTCTTGTCATCTTGTCACCATTTTCATTAAAATCATAGTTTAAAACAATTTCTCACCTCATTACTTGAATGTTCATTTATTAATCTTACCATTAACTCATGGTATTACCCATTTCGGGTTACTCTAATTGAGTTATTGTTTCATGATAATCTAAGTATATGTTGTGTAAGACTTATGCACTTTTCACATTCAGTTAAGGGACCAAGGTTTGAACTCTACTGGCTGCATTCCATTTCATTTCAATGTGTTTCAAAATTTCAGTCAAGGGACCCATGTTCGAATTTCTCGGGCTGCCCTTGATTTTTATTTTTAATTACTTAAAGTTCTAGGTGACTACACTTACTTTGGCCAAGAGGATATGGGATCGAATCACAGTGGTCTCAATTTTATTATTTTATTTTGGTGTGAGAGTTGTGTATCTAACACCCTTGGCCAAAGAGCGGAGTTTGAATCCCCTTTCCCTCGCTATTTTCTTTCTTTTTAATTTAAGGCTTCTTCAAATTTGCCAAAATTCGAAACCCCTGTCCCTCGCTTTTTTGTAGTCTATTTAATTTAAGGCTTTTCCAAAATCTGCCAAAGTTTGAATCCCTTCTACCTCACTATTTTCTTTTCTTTTTAATTTAAGTCTTAATCTCGTAGTATTATGACTTGAAGATTTCGAGATACACTCCAAAAGGAAGGAACTATTCCTCTTCATATATATTAGTGACTATCCGAAACCATGTTCATTTAATATAAAGTTTTAATTCACCTTCATACATTTAGCCTAGACGTTTAACTCATAGTTTTACATATACTTTTGACAAATTCATTAAGGACATTACTTTCACTTTCTTATTCATGAACATCATGATTTCTTTTGCATGATAAACATAAAATATTACATAATGCATGATTCACCATTTTCTTCAAGTTAACAGTAACATTATAATTACGGAAAATAACATGTTTTGGTGCACACATGAAATTCAACATTTGGACGTACATAATAGTTTATAAACAGACTGTAACATACATTGCACTAAACCACAATCAGTCCTAAAATAATCTATGAGAAGTCATATCAACGCATGCATCAATTCATTCATAGGATCTAATGACAAGGGCATGCAACGGGGAACAACCTAAGTTTTTGATCGTATTTCAACTAAACCTTAGGGGACTCTTGGGAAAGGGAGCCAGAGAGAAGAAAACCCAAAGCTTTTCAGCCTTGACCAGAAGCCACAACTACACACCCCAGCTCAAAAACAAAACTTTCATCGGAGCTTTGATTCTTGTATACAAGTGAAGATCATTACTCAAAACATTTAGGCATACAATTTAGTCCTTTTTGTTTTTTGATGTATGCGGCAAAGAACACATCTAGAATCGTGAGTTTTACATTTATATTCTATTATTGAAGTGTGGGATAAATCTTAAAATGTTTTTAGGAATAAATAAAGAACTAAGAGTGGACTTGAAGGACACTCCTAGTGGGAGTCACGTGCCCTTGTTGTGGAATTTTTGTTGACTTACTCAACACAATTAAAATTGTAAAATCAGATTATAAAATTTATATTAAATTATTATAATTCCCCTCCTTATTTTAATTAATTTTAATCAATTAGTGTGTGCCTCCTTATGCCTCCAACTCGGCTCGAACCCGAGTGTGGAGGTAAGGTCAATATCAAGCTTGACCAGTGATATTTCACTTATTTTGACTAATTAATAACTTAATTTAATTAATTAAATATAAGCCTAGGGTAATAACTATATTACCCCTACCCCCAAAATTATCTTTATGCCCCTAGAACCCTTAAAACTTAGGACTAACCCTCTATGTCTGGTTAAAATTCATTCGGGGAAATCCTTGTATTCGGGTACACTACATGGATGGAACCAACTCTCCCTAGATCAATTAACTCACCTAGTTGGTTGGCTTGGCTGGTGCATTGGCTTAGAAGTCTAGTTCCACGCGCATCAATCTGTGTGCACCCAATCTAATTTATGCATTCTTGGAACGTTTAGTCCTTACTTAGCATAGTCATTTTCAATTTGTCACATAACATATCATTCATCGCAGAGACATATTAAAAGTAGTGCGGATTAAAAAATTTCACAAAACATAACATAGTGTTTAAAAATCGCTTGCATATAAAGTAATAGGAAATAAAAAGTCTCAATATCATCATCTTAATATACAAGAATACTTGGGAAACGACCCACACACAATATGAATATAGAAATACATAATCTATTACAATACTTCAAAAGGAAACATAAAATACACATATGCCCTCGACTCAAATAATGTAATACTTCAACTTTACTTGAGGGATGCTACATTCCAAGTCTTCACTGCTCAAAAGCTCCTCACCTACCAAGTACTATGGAGATAGATAAAAGCATGGATTAGTACAAACACATGTACTAAGTATGTCATAGTG
This sequence comes from Solanum arcanum, assembly GCA_027789145.1. Lineage (NCBI taxonomy): Eukaryota > Viridiplantae > Streptophyta > Magnoliopsida > Solanales > Solanaceae > Solanum > Solanum arcanum. Next base: position 35,643,178 of record CM050943.1, read on the forward strand.
CATGAAAATCAGCAAAATAATCTTTTATTGGAAATATGAATCTTTTCATTTAAAAGTCATATTACAATCATATGAACAACATTCAATAACTTTTGAATAGATAAGATAATATTTCAACCAAACAATTACAATTTTAGAGGTCACTTTACAGTTACCTTATTCCATGTAACATTGATGTCTCTTCACTACACAGTGATGTTGATTACCTTCACCTTAGACATCCCTTAGTATGTAATCTTCCCACTAAAAGCTATCCTAAGACGCACTTAAGCAAAACAAAGAGGCAACACCCATACACCCTCTCTAGGTATGCCTATGTGATCCTGAAGACTGTTTATAATAAATCACATACACAATTAAAAGACATCAAAACATCACACATATATAATATGACATTCTACTTTTAATGTCTATGAAAAGACCTACTTAAGTAAATAAGAAGATAACATCCATGAATAACATCTTCAAGATTACCTAAGTAATCCCTAAGACTACCTAAGCTTAGATCATGTCAACATAATCAACCATTTCTCTTACTATAGTCATCCTCAAGACTTCCAAAGATAAGACATGAAAATATCATCCATTATGCCCTTTTCACACTTTAGCTAAGGAATCCTTAAGTCACTTTAGATTAGGTACTCATTAATTTACATACTTCATAACATAATTCATTAGTTCATTAGTTCATTAAGAGAGCCATACATCATATAAAGGACATTCAAGTAATGGTCTTGGACAAGACCTAGGGACTCTAACTAACACCTTCAAAGCCTATTGTGTAATTTCTATACATCATCCCATACCACCCCCTAAACTTCATAGAACTTGTCTAATGCTAGTAAATGTATAACATTATGGGAATAGGAAATAACCAACATAGACCATGATAGCTAGACATGGAATTTGGATTCCTATCCTATTCCGATGAGGTTGTTCTACTTTTTAATGGTACAACATAGACACATACCATGTCCACGCAAGATTAAGGAATATGAAGGGAATTCTTTTGTATGGTAGTCTCATTATTTGAATAAAACTACATCCCTAACCATACTCACTCGGTGCTATCCTTCATTCTCCTAGAGTAATTCACATTAAGGTTAATATAAATGGGTTCCATTCATTTACCCTACCAAAAAGGTCTTATAGGGTTACCTTACAATGGCGAAAAGAAGATCATGATGAATTTCCTAAGGTTTGATATGACGTTGTTTCATCCAATCAACCTTAAGTCCATTATTGCTTTAATTTGAAGGATACCATTACAACTTTCTACTTAAACATTCATAACCTTACCACTAAGTCAAGCTTTTAATATAAGAGACTCTTTACACATCATTTAATATCTCATGTCATTCATGCATACAAGACTAAAAGATTTAGCATCCTAAGTAAAGGTATAACATATTCATATTCTTATATACATCAAGTAAGGGACACAAGTCAATCAAGACATGACACCACATACTTCATTGTAAGTCGTAATGCTTGTCATTCTAGAAACAAATAAACATAACCATAACATCTTCAAGTAATCCTATCAACTATCATACCATCATTAATGTGACCAACATAGAATCATTTAGTCAATTATAAATAACCGAGAACTAAACCCTAAAACTATAAATAGACGGTCAAAGTCACAGTCTAACATGATCACCATGATGACATTAAATAGAATATACATATATGACTTCACATGTAGATAGATACTTTCATGCTTAACATAATCAAATTACACAATTAGCCACATTACTTTGAATAGTTACCGACAAGGCCACGGTCATCATAATACATAAAGTAAAGCCGACAAGGCCATATCAGTCGTAAGTAAACCACATAACACTACCACCATAAGTTTACCATACCAATCCAAATATAATGGAACTCTAATTAACATCAAAATAAATTAAATAGGTTAGCTTAACGCAACATATTCCTCAACACCCTGATCCAATATCAAATCACCATATTCGATATAATAAGCCCTTACCCGTGGCCATAAAAAACAATTCAATATAATTATAATAATTTTCATGAAACTAGGTCAAATTACTACATATTCATCAATCCAATACAACATAGATATAAATTTACCACAATTAATACATCACTAGACAAACCGTAGAAATGTACACAATTATTAATAAACATTACGTCAATATCAAGAACCCATGGTAGAATCATGAAATCGGAGAATTCAACTTTGAAAACTTAAGAAAACATCTTGAGAGTAGAGATCCTTGATGAAGAGAGTTTCAAGGATTAAAATACATACCTTGATGAAGTTAAGTCTACACTTTGATGAAGAATCTCCACTCCATTCGTCAATATCACCCCTCAACTTACAGTGAACTGCGCGCAAGACACAGTGCCCATCGACGTGGCGTAGGTCCATGGATAAGTACCCAAAAACGCCCACCACCTATGGGGAGTCGACCAATCCACTAGCCATAGATTTCAATCCTTAGATGGGACTTCCTTGGGCAGTTTTGGCCACTAACATGGGTCGTTCCTCAAGGACCCTGGTTGGTCCTTGGGCCTGTTTGCTCGAACATTTCCAACCCAAACATGATATATACAACTTTATCACCTATCACATGAATTATATCATAAAATAACACATACGACTCAATAAAACATGCTTAGACACACAAGGTCATTGCAACACACATCATGCGAACATCATGGACATTTTTGGACGTTTGACCACTAAACTCCACAAAACATGACACACTGCTGATAAACATAATAATAACTAATTTAAGGACCTTACAACCTCATGAATCACACATAACCACATAGAACCGCATTTGAGGCACATAGGAGACTTAGTCGTCGAACGTCTTGGTCGTCCCTTGACGTTTGACTTCCAATGAACCTAAACTCTTAGAAATTGCCTCATTAACACATAACAGACCTATTAAGTACTTTATAACATCAATACCAACATGTTAGGCTCTAGATACCAGAGTCATTTTCGGGGTCTTACACCACGTCCGCCCTTCATAGACGGGTCATCTACCAATCGACAACCCTTTATAGGGTCCATTGATTGAGACTGCAACTACACAATGTGCAGGATTGGCTAGACTTGAAGAGCCAATTGACGCCCAAGGACGACGGGTCGTTGGTCAAACAATTGTCTTTCTCTTGTGGCCGTCGTTTGTCACTATTTAGCAGCCTCTTGCAAATTTATTACAGTCCTCTTCTAGGGTCCCTCGTTGGTCTTAGGTGGGGTCCTACGCGGGCATTGAGACCCTATATTAACTCATCTAGGTCTTAGGAACATCCCACATAAATTTCAATTAAGAAAAACATGGAAAATTAACTAAAATACCTCAAGACACACGAGAACTTTTGAAGACACACCTTCTGAACGTCATTGACATTCTTGTCCGTTTCACTTCAAGACATCACCAAACTTCACACATTGCCTAAGAACATCAATGTAACTCATTTTAACACAACAGTAACTAACAAAACATTCATGAAGTTCTAGTTTATCTTAGTTCGGTTTAGGGTGTTACATTCTCCCTCACTTGGAACAACATTCGTCCTCGAATGACACTTAAATCTTTAAGACCATAAATGACTTATTAGGAACATTAAAAACCTCAAATTAAGGATCAAACATTTATTAAATGCACCGACTCAGAATGAAACATACCACACATTGACAAGCATCTAGCAAGGCAACACAGGCAACATTTGGAAGATAAATTGCCACACTTGAACACACATTGTCATTCTCCATTTATGGAGGAACAACCTTATCAAACATTAAACATGCACATTACCATCATTCTTAAACACGTTTAAACCATTGTTCATGAAAAATGCAATTTTCTCAAATTTTGATTTTCTTTATAGTGATTAGAAAACCTTAACAATAAAAATTCTAAAAATTCACTAATCCATCTTTAAATCAATTTTAACATTTAAAGCATGAAAACATCAGAGACAACATCATACTAACTTACAGTATAAAATGATAGAACAGGTTTGAATCAATTCAGCAATATTATTAGCTACACCTTAAAATGAGAAATATAGGTTTACTACCAATTCTCCCAATGAAATCATGATATCATCAATAGAATACAAAACCTTATATCCTAAAATGCACTCATTACATAAAGATAAATGCAACTCATACTAATATGCAAGACTCCCAATAATTACCAAACTACCAAGGATTTTGGTCTCAAGATTGAATTAAAATAGAAGAAAAGATAAGGGTACCAACTACCTTTCTACATAACTCATTCTCCCCCAGTTAGAGTAAATCCATCTCCAAGGTCCCATACATCAATGCACCATTGTGCCTCTCACATGGTAGGAAGTCACACTACCCTAAACTCATGCACATCAAGACTAACCATCAACCCTACAAGTCAAGTATAACACTCTCCTCTTAGGATTCAACTTAGATAAACTCTCTAAAACATAAACTAATTCAACACTTAGGCACCTCATAGCTCAAAATCATGAAATACAAACTCGTTCTTCCTCACAACATTACCACATTTTTTCAACAATCTTCAAACATAAATCTTAGTTTTTCTACTATCATTGCACACAATAACAAGATATCATATTTTCAAAAAAAACGAGATTGATTCAACCATTTTAACTCTTACCATTCTTAGAACTACATCACCATACAATTTAACATCACATTACTTTCAATATCATTAATCACACATACACATAAATGACATTACATCACAATCCTCAAAACTAACTTTCATATTTACTCTTCTAGCCACAAAACAATCCTAAGAATTAAAATTCACTTTTCTCTCCCTCAAACATAGAAATTCCCTTACACTGAGATCACAACTAGAAAACCAACGAACAAAGTAGATGAAGAGAGAGGTCTTATGGAGTTAAGTTCTATGGCACGATATAATAGTAATGAAGAAAGTAAAACTCTATTATCCTAGAGCCTCTGACCCATGGATGTGTCGCGACTCACACCAATGAACAAGACTCTACTAGAAGTGGCTTGTGAGACATTAGAACCTAAACTATTTCCCATAATCTTATGCTCTCATACCAAGTTTGTAACGACCGAAGAGTTCCCCCTTGAATAAGTTCGCACCCATAGGACGAAATAATTGCGTACTTGAACTTTTGGAGGTCTTGTACCAGCCTTTGCGTTCATTCATTACCTAAGGCATGAAAAGTAGTGCAGAAAATTTAAAACTTTTCATGAATAAAATAATAAAAGGAGCCTCTTTCACAAAAGCTAAGAATGATCTCGTCATTACAAGACAACTTAAAGACAGGACATAAGAATCTTACGGACATGACCCTTTACAGTTAAAAGAAATATATATTAAGTCATAAAGATAGAAACTAAGAAAATACGACTAGGCCTTTGGATATTTGAGGAACATACTTTGTCTTGAGAGTAGATTCCCATGTTTCTCCTTCTAGTCTTCAGAAATCTCTAACCTATAATTATTAAGTATAGAAAAGTATGGGGTTAGTACAAAACAATGTACTAAGTATGGCATATGAAAAAACGTGCAAAAAGGACATTTTAGTAAAATAAGATTCATCATTAAAAACATAAAATAGAACTATCACAATTGTAGAACTAAAAGTAACTTACAGTGAACCAACCAACAATAGAGTGATACGGTGAAAACATTTACAGTGAACCATTCATTCCAAGCATGATGAACTCATTCCCTTTGAGGTTTCCGTAACCGAGTTATCCTAAGACTAACTAAAGAAAGACATGAAGGTAACGCCCATTCACCCCCTTCAATACACACAGAGGTGATCCTTAAAACTACCAACCATAGTCTTACCTCGCAGGGGAAATAAATCCACTCTTGTCTAGACATATGAAGAACAATCATAATTTTCAGATGTAACATAGTGCCCCACTCTAAAAAGACTTGGTATGGTACACTAACTGCAATGTGAGAGTAGAATCCCATCATACAACTCCCACTTAGTGAACCTTGAGGATTCTCTTGGACTAAGTACACTTTATGCATTCCTCTTACCTTCATTAAATGAAACTTAGATTTAACTTGCTTCCTTAACATTAGACTTTAAGTCATTTTAATTCATTTGCAACACATCATAACTCATTCATTTACTTCATATAGAACACACCAAGACACTCATTTTAGAAGATCTACTTAGTGAAATGGATAGATGATGTCCCATACAACCACTTATTCTAAGTAGTACGTTCTTTTAGGAGACTTAGTTCTTAGACTTAATACAAAACACACCAAGACTTCATTTTTGAAAGGTCGACTTAGTGCGATGTATACATAGGGTCTCATACCACCACTTAGCCTAAGTTGTACGTTTTTTAGGATACTTAGTTAATTAATTCTATTGTGGGGGAATAACTTTAAATGACATAGACCATGAGCTCTAGAGATGATGACACATCCTGAAATACCCCCTAGACCTAACTGATGTCGTCGTCCTCTTTGAGGACTAAGACTAGCCTCTTATATAACATCATTACATTCCATAGGTCAAATTTAGCAGAAACTTTTGGTTACTTCTTCTCAGAAGTTTACATAGACCTCTACATTCACATAATATATATATATATATATATTACATTCCATAGGTCAAATTTAGCAGAAACTTTTGGTTACTTCTTATCAGAAGTTTACATAGACCTCTACATTCACATAATATATATATATATATATATATATATATATATATATATATATATATATATAGAGAGAGAGAGAGAGAGAGTATGCATAGACCCTTCGTATAGGAAAATTACTTAGTCTATTACTTTAATTGAACATAGATCTATAACATAGTCTCAAAATAGTCATATCATCTCATAACCATCCTATAAGAGAATATAAAATTTTTCCTAGCCCATACGTCAATGAAACAAGACCACATATAGTTCATACAATGTTTAATATCCAACGAAAAGGAAATAACATAAGAGTCTTGAAACTAAAGAAACATCATCGGCATTATAGTGGCATAACCCTCGGAAAGTGAGGACCTACCCTACATAGATGATTAAGAAATCCAAGTCTTCTTCAAGTCGTCTCTAAAGTCCCCTCAACTACCGGGACCTAAAATGTTGAAGAAAAGGAAGAAATGGGGTTAATACACCACCTGTACTAAGTATGAGTACATATGCACACATAGCATGAAAACATGCCAAAGGGACATTTTACTAAGTATGCAATTTACTTTGGACACCTTTATGCACATTCAACGAGACTATACACAATCAATAAATCATGTTCATTATGTCATAGGCATCTACATCACAAGACCAACAACATAAAAATTAGTCAAGTTAACATGCATATCATGTAATTGAATACATAATCAAGTAACTCTATCATCAAGTCATAAATAACCACAAGCATGAATAAGAGTACATTTCATCATAACCAAAGCAAGACAATTACACATGAACCTTTATCAAGTAAAAAAGTGCAATGACCAAGAAAGGTCCATAACTTTACTCAATCAAGTAACCCCACAAGAATCATGACCAACCTCCTACTTCACATAGCATAGCATTTATGAGTACATGTCGTTATACCTTAACAATATAGACCAACACATGTACATGAATGAAACAATTCAACATATAGTATAAATAATGTACCATTTCATCGTATGTATATCATGTACATATTAATACATAAGAATGTCATCCTTAGGTTTCCGTCAAGGAAAACCAGTGCAAGGCATAGGTAGAGTCCCATACCCCTACCTAACCTAAGTCAACCTCTCAACTCAACCTAGTGAGTTTGTACTTCATTACTTCACTTTAGTTTAGGGAACACTTTCCTTAACCAACATAGACCACAAGAGCTATGTGTGGAATCCTATGTTGTAAAACATTACATAGAAGGAAGGTGGTCTACCATCCAAAGTAGAACCAAACATAACCGAAGCTTTCTAGGTGGATCCACTAGCTACTCTTCCTATGGAGAAACATAGTCCATGAACTAATAGATAGGTATAATACCTCTACATACCACTTGGAAATCAGATCCTCCTCTCATGGGAATCAATTAGATGAGTATCCCTCATCGGGGAGTCAACACCACATTGTAGAACTATAGGGTGAATCTTCCTCTATGGGAAGTCATCACCTCCATTTGTCTTGTTCACTTTGTTCAAATCTAAGTCCCTTTTGAAATGTATTTAATATTTTATTAATCATCATAGTTTATTGTAGGTCATAGTGTCTAACCTTTGTATATTCATCATCATTATAGCTCAATAAGAATTGCATGAGTACAATCATTTCAGTACAATTCATATAAGTGAGGTTAGCGCATTTATATATCACTTCATAATAAGGCACGTTAGTAAATCATTCACCATCCTTGTAACTGTTACATCTTAAGTAAACACCCTAAAAACCATAGTCAAGACATTTCAATTCAACATCATAGCAATTTATCAATCCTAATACAAGGCGTACTCCAATACAACGTCATGACATAATAACAATTAACCATAATTTGACGTAAAGAATATGGATCACAAGACTTACCAAGTCTTCTTCATAATTCATAATCAAGGTCTTACCATCAACCCTTTACTCAACCCAACTAGGGTATAACATCATCATAATTCAATGACCAACATGTTAACAAGGCTAAAACAATCACTACACCACAATACAATACTAGTTCATAGCTTAAGACAGAATACTTAGGTCATTAAATACTAGTTCATAGCTTAAGACAACATACATAGGTGAAACTCACAACATACTTCATAAACTACAACACTTCTAAAGATAACGCATGAAAGTACTATAATTCACCCTAATTCATTCATTATTAGTATAACAAAATCATCTAGTAGTAATTTAACAAATAACCAAGTCAATTGAAGCAATATTACATAATTCATATCAAAATTATAACCTAGAGTTAAGGGGTAAAGGTTAATAAAGATATATCATAATTAATTTAGAACACAAGTTAATCTATTAAAAATATACAAAATAAATCATAAACAAATCAATTAATAACATAAATTTCTAGATTAAAAAAGACCCACTTGAAAACGAAACTTTTGAAATAAATTTGATGTAACTGTTTGATGAAAGATGTCTCAAAGGTAAAAGAGATCCCGTAATTTAATAATTAATGAAGATTGATTGTGAAACTTTACTATTTGTAGACCTTAAAACCTATCCATTTCTTGGTCTACAATGGAGATTTTCACTATAGAGAGAAAGAAGAGAGAAGGAAGAGAGTTTGGGTTGGTAAGTTATGAGAGATTAGATTAGTCTAACGGGGTTAGGGTGTTTATATATATGTGGAGTTAATTAACTATTTTAGACATACCTTAACCTTCAAATAACGACGTACACCCTCAATTAATTAATTGGAACCAACTAAAAACGTGACAAAAAGTCAGTCCCTCACAAACAAGACCTTAACCAACAGTCCATCTTTGAGTCGACAACTCCTGCCCCCTTCAGTGCTACACTTCGTCAATAAGTTCAGAGAGTAGTACAAATGGAATCTTGTCCAAAAGGTCTAAGTGTTGGTTGACGCATGTTATTAATTCCCCTTCGATCCACACATGCTCCATCGACTCCCCTAGTGGGTGCACACTGCCTAGGCAGTTCTTTTTACCCCGAAATGAAAGGGTCCTCCTCAAAGGACCTTGAATGGTTCTTAGGGAGTCCTACATAGACGTTTTGACTATGAACTAACTTAAGCACATGCTATACACACCTCCACTAATTTTTATCATTTTACGATTACTAAAAGCTACTCAAATAGGGGCACGCTAGTACCTCCTTTAACTAGTTTCAAGATGTCATGGACGCTCTTAGACGTTTTGGTTTCTAGACTCCCTAAATTACTTATATTAGTTAAAATAGACCTTAAAACAGTGTCTACACTTTATGAAACTTACGTTAGGATCTATAACACGTTTTGGATTCTGGAGGTGTTACATTATCGCGCCCTTTGGAACATTCGTTCCTGAAAGAGACTAAAAATCTTTTGAGGGAAGGAATAAACTCAAGACTAGCAGTCCAACCAACGACAATACATAACACCATGAATTAAAACATCAATCATATCACTTTCACAAGGTTATTCAAAAGTCTTCAATTATCACAGGTAAGGATCAACATCACATAATGAGGAATATCGTTCTCACAACAACAGCTCAACATAGCATTTATGAGTCAATTATGCAAAAATTCAACTTACCAGCATGCTACATATCATTTCATGAAGATTGACCATATCAAAATGCACAACATAACTCAAACTAGAAAAAATTTGAAATTATTAGCATACTTGATTGTAATTCACTCTATTAAAATAAAAAATGCACATTTCGCAAAACCTCACCAAAAATCAAGAAACTTTAATCTTTACTCTTTTTTTCATTTTTAATAGAAATAACTAACTATAGTTATCAAATAAATGAGGGTAACGAGATTTTTTGTCAGTCTCGGCCTCCCATGTTGAACCCTTAACGAGCTTCTTCATCCATAACACCATTGCGGAAGCCACCTCTTTATTCCTTAACTTCCTTAATTTCCTATCAAGGATTTGAACCAGAACCTCCTCATAAGAGAGGCTATCCTTCACACGAAGACCCTCAATAGGAATAATAGATTCGGGATCACCGATACACTTATTAAGCATAGAAACATGGAAAACCTGATGAATCGAAGCCAATTCACTAGCCTACCTTAGATCATAAGCAACCTTACCAACCCTTTGCAAGATTTCATATGGACCCACATAACGAGGACTTAACATTCTTCTCTTTCAAAATCGAACCACCCGTTTCGTAGGAAATTTTTTTAAATACACCTTATCACCTTCCTCAAACTCTAAATCCCTTTTCCTATGATCGGCATAAGACTTTTAAAGACTATAGGCCGTTTGAAACCGGTTCCTTATGATCTGAACCTTCTCCATTGACATATAAAACAAATCGGGACCAAGCAGTGAAGGCTCACCCACTTCAAACAATCCAATATGAGACCTACACATCCTACCTTACAAGTCTTCATAAGGAGTCATGTATATGGATAAATGGAAACTATTATTGTAAGCAAACTCAACCAAAGGCGAATCTTTATCCCTATTTCCCTTGATATAAATAATACGAGCTGTAAACGTATCCTCAAGGGTTTGTATAGTATGCTTGTCTTGGCCAACCATTTGGGGATGAAAATGGTGCTTATCTTCACATTAGTACCCAACCCTTCTTGGAACGACTTCTAAAACTGAGATGTGAATTGTGCACCCCGATCAAATATAACGAAATAACATGGCACCACACAGTCTTATCTATGAAGATCCTTGGATAATATTCCAATGAATAAGTAGACTTAATTGGAATTAAATGAGAGGACTTGGACTACGTATACACAATCACACATATAGGGTCATATTGCATTTCTTTCCTAGGCAAACCTACCACAAAATCCATGTTGATTTCTTCCCACTTCCAACTAGGAATTTGTATTTGTTGAAGTAAACCACCCGTCTTTTAATGTTCAGTTTTCTTTTGTTGCCAATTTGGACACTTAGCAACAAATCTCTCTATGACCTTATTCAAATAATACAACAAAAATACTTCCCTAAGGTCATGGTATATCTTAGTCGAACCTGGACGAATAGACTTAGGACCCATGGTCTTCCTCAAGGATCCGGTTCCTCAAACCATATACATTGGGAACACACAACCTTCCTTGGTACCTCAAGACCCCATCCCCACTCCAAGGAGAATGAATCATTAATCTTACTAAGAACCGATTCCTTCAACTCCATCAACGATTGATCAAGGTGTTATTTGGACCTCACCTCAACTACCAAAGATGACTCGAAATTATTATGGACCATGAAACCATCATTCAAGGAATCTTCCAACCTAACATGAAATGTAGCCAACCTATGAGCTTATTTCACTAGGTCCTTCTTGGCTTCATAAAGATGAGACACACCACCCATTAATAACTGACTTAGATAATTCGTAACCACATTGAAAAGTGCGGAAAAATTAAAAATTTTCATTATCACTACTTAGAGGCTTACATAGACCTCTACATACACATAATATATATTCATATCAAGTATACATAGACCCTTCATATAGGAAGGTTACATAGACTTCTTCTTTTGTTGCCCATACATATACGTAAAATATAGAAATAGTCTCAATGACTGTCTCATCTCATACAATCTAAATCAATATCACCATATCGGAATATATCCCTTACATCAATCCAATAAGACCATATATAGACTGTATAAAAGTACAATATTCAATTAAAAAGGAAAGGAATAAAAGAGTCAATAAGCTCATAGAAAAATGCTTAAGCTAGATGATGGCATTTCCCACTAAAGTTAAGGACCTACCCTCTTGGATGAAACAAATATCAAAACTTTCAACAATGACGCCTTCCAAACTCTTTAATGACCGGAAAATAAAATGTTTGGAAAAGCGAAGAAAATGGGGTTAGTATTCCACACATACTTATGTTTGGGATCTTATGCACATACCGAAGCAAAACATGCTAATAGGGACTTTTTAATCAAACATTCCATTTTACCACTTTAGGGACTTAATGAAAAGTCAAGTAAGTCATATAAACCAACCAAACATGCTTACTATCTCAACAAGTAATCCTTATCCCAACATACTAGAAAATCGTGATTTACTACAACCCTAACATCAAGGAATAATATCACAAGAATGAATAAGTGTCAAACATATCATAATAAGCAAAAGAACTACTCACGAATCCTTATGATGTCAACAAGTACAATAACCAAGAAAAGCCCCATAACCTTACTCAATCAAGTATCCTCATAAAGTGAACATGACAAACATCCAACTTTGTATATCATGGAATTTAGGTTTACATTCCATCATATATTAACACTATAACCCAACGCATATTCATAAATGAACTAATCAATATGTAGCATCAACAATGTGTCATGGTCATCATATATATAGATGATATATTATCATAACATAAACATATATAAGAATCTCCTCCTATAACTCCCCTAAAGGCTAACTAGTGCAATGTTTAGGTAGAGTCCCATACCTCTACCTAAACTAAGCTGGCCTCTTAGGTTATCCAAGTTAGAGTTCAAGTCTTTTAATTCGTTTTATCTTTTGGCAACATCTCGCCCTAACCGACATAGAATACATTAGCTAGTGTGGAATTCGGTGTCATAAAATCCTACACCGAAAGAAGGCGGACTACTTGTCATGGTAGTACAAAAATAATAAACATAGCAACTATGTTAATCTACTAGATAGTATTCCAATGGGGGGAACATAGTTCAAGAACTAGGAGATATAAGACCCTTTTTCTGCGCCAGGGATCATAGTCTCTAATCTCAATGAGTAAGGTAGTGATCCTATCTTCCCCACGTGGGAATGGACACTCCTCAATCTAGTTTGCTAGAGTCCCCTTTTGAAATATCTTTAAGCCTTTAATTATTAAACAATGCTTAATTTAGGACATAGGGTATACCCCTTATATAATCATCATCATCAATATCTCAATAAGAATTATATGAGACTAAGGCCTTTCGTCACAATTCATATAATTGAGGTTAAAACATTAGCATTTCATAGCATATTAAGGCACATTGATTGTTTTCACCATTTTTATATCACATACACCTTAATCAACCTCACAACATAGTTAAGACATTTCAATTCAACATTATAACACCCTATAATGTATTCACAATGAATAATCTAATATAATATAATCACATAACAACAATTAATCACAATTGGAAGTATAGATAAAGATTCTAAGACTTATCAAATCTTCCTCATAGTCTATCGTCAAGGTCTTACCATCAACCCATAAATCAACCCAACTTGGGGAGTAACATCATCATACAATGATAACCAATAGAATAACAAGGCAAATTGCATTTCTATAACACAATTTAAATTTAGATCATAACTTGAGACAAGATACATAGGCTAATGTCACCTTTAAAATTCATAACATAAACCACGTATCAAGAACTATAATTATAGGCCTATAATTCATCTAAATTTCATCATAATAACACCACATGATAGAATTCTAATAAAAAACCAACTCCATTGAAAGATCAATAAATATAGATAAACATTACTACCTAGGGTTAAGGATGGACAATCATATTCTTCAATTAAACCAAATAATCAACAATTACCATAAACAAGTTGAATTACATGTTAATCTACTCAATATAACCTAAAGAAATCATCAACAACTCAATTCATAACTTAAATCTCGTAATTGGATGAAAACCATAAGAAAACTCATCTTTTGAAATCTATTTTGAAGGAACCCTTTGAGGAAAAAGTCTCAAAGGTTAATAGAACCCATACCTTAACGTTTGTCAAAAATTTCATGGTGAATTATTCCTTTTCCATTCCCAAAACCCTAGTCCTTGCTAGTTTCCAATGGTGAGTTCATGTGGAGAGATAAATAAGAGAGAAGGAAGAGAGTTTATTTGAGAGTTGTATTTTGATTAATGAGGGTTAGGAGTATTTATATTGGGTCTTGAACAAACTTATTTATAATCCCTTAACCCCTAATTAAACAACCTAACCCCCTAACTAATTAATTCACACCAACTTAAATTGGGCAGGAAACTGGACACTCAGAGTTGAAACCCCTATCAATGGGCCGTCTGTGAGTTGATAGATAGCCCCCCTTCGTCCAACACTCTTTCTTCTTTGTCAAAGACTCTGCAGGCAAGGACTTCCTCCAATTGTCTAGCTGTGGGTCGACAGTTGCATCGACGCCCCATCCATCCACACACGGACTGTAGCCTGCAGCTCTGCACTCCGTTAAGGAGTTCAGAGGTTGAACAGGTGAAGGGACCTTCTCCACCAACCTATTGGAGGGACGACGGTGGCATCGATGCACCATTGATCCAAATGCAGACCATCTTCTTTCTCGTCGATGCACACTTCTATGCAGTGTTGCATCAAACTACAAGGGTCCTCCTCAAAATCCCTTTGCTGGTTCTTGGGGAGTAGTACTCAGACCTTTCAACCATGAAACCACGCAAACACCTATTATCTACCTTTTCACCAATTTTCTTACATTTCCAACTCCTAAAAGATACTCAAATAGGCTAAGATGCACTAACATCCCTTTAAGCCAACTTCAATACATAATAGACGTTCTTGGATGTTTTTGTTATTACACCTCCTAAGTGTCCTATATTCATTTAAAATGGACTTATAAACAATAATTAGACCTCATCACACCTATGTTAGGCTTTATAATGTGTCTTGGTTTTTCAAGGTGCTACATTACCCTTACCGGGGATATAGAGAACATTCATATCGTAATCTTTCAACAATTCCAACCACCTTCTTTGTCGGACATTCAACTCCTTTTGAGTAAACACATATTGCAGACTATTGTGGTCGGCATAGACATCAATTTGAACAACATACAAGTAATGCTTCCATATTTTTAAGTCAAAAACTAGCATTCGCTAATACAAGATTATGTGTTGGATAATTTCTCTCATGCGCCTTAAGTTCTCTAGATGCTAGGATATTACTTTCCCATGTTGCATAAGCACACACCATAAACCCACTCGGGATGCATCACACTACACAAGGAAGCCCTTTGTACCTTCCGATAAAGTCAAATTGGAGCGAAAGTAAGCCTGTCTTTCAAGATTTGGAATCACTCACATGCCTTCGACCACTCAAATTTCATACTCTTATGGGTCAAAGTAGTAAAGAGAGATGCAATGGACTCAAAATGATCCACAAACCTTCGATAATAACCTGTTAGACCTAAGAAAGCCCTTATATCGGTTGGTGTCACATCCAGGGAGCATCCCCTAGAAGCAACATTGAAAACTTCACCTCATAGAGGTCTTATAGAAGCCCATAGTTCGTGGTAAATTTAGCAGAAAATTTAAAACTTTTCATAGCACGTTATATGCTAGAAACATTACTTCTTATGTAAATAAAAACATAAGTCATAATACATATTTAGACCCAAGTCTCTTTGCCATATGAGACTCAACAAACTTAGAATACAATAGACAAAGAACCCTTTATATATAATGCAAAACCATACGATATTTAATAGACGTTACAGTAAATACACATAAGGACATCCTTGGACTTAAGGATTACTTTCCTTGAGCTTTGGAATAAGCTATCAAGCTACTCAATCATGTAGACATCCTTTAAGAATACATAACCTACACTTTGTCTAAAAAGTAGAGAATAATGGAATTAGTACAAGAATGCACTAATTATTGTAACCATGCAAAAACATTCATTTAAAAGGGATGTTTTCTTGAAATCGTACTTGATGCCTTTTTGAGTAATCTTTATAAAACCCTTAAATAATAGCATTTCTATCATTCATGTACTTCATATTAACATATTAAAAGTCCAAACATCACATAAAATCACATTTAGAATTTATTTCATTTTATAAGGCACATTATAGTAAGCCCTTTTTCTCTTAACAATGAACCATCTTCTCTTTTTTTCATTAACTTCTCAAGTAAACCTTTAGTGATACTTGGTGCAATGCATCAAACTAAGGCCACAAGAAAACGTACATACAATCTATAAAAGGCAACACATACAATAATAGAAGTATTCAACTTAGACATATTTAAGACAAGACTAAAAGGACATTACAGTGAACTCCTAGTCATCATACACATTCACTTATTTTATATCACATAGAACCTTATAAGAGCTTACTCACACCCCCAATAGAAGTCTACTAGTACAATGTACATGTAAGGACAAATAACCTTACACTTAATTAGTGAACCTATCATGAAACCACAAGTCTTTACATCCAAGTCATATATCAACATAGTAAGAGGAGACCACTTCATTTACGTCTAGCAAGACCTTCATCATACAGTCAACAACATCAACATCATATATAAAGACTCATATCATGCACATCTTCGTAACAAGTAGACAAAAACAAAAATGTCATGAATAACGAACACATACATAGTGACATGGATTAGAACACATTTCTACAACTTCCTAAGAAGCTACTTTTGCAATATGTAGATGGGTATCACGTTTCTAGAACTTCCTAAGAAGCTACTTGTGCAATATGTAGATGGGTTCATTACTTCCACCTATCCTATGTAACCTCCCTTATGTCATTATAGTTAGGATCCTAGTCATTTACTTCCATTATCCATTTTAATATAGGTAAACTAAAGCCTTAATTGACATGACCATTTGTCATGACCTAGATTCCAGAACCGAATTGAAATCAACGTCGTTGACCTCTCAGAGGTCGCAGACAAGCCTCATCTTGCATTCATCTCATTCATATGGTTAATTTTAGCGGAAAATTTAAAAATTTTAAACGCATGAACTATACATAGACTTCATATAGTTATTTCATGAATTCACCTAAATTAAGATTAACATAAATGTAACAAAAATATATAATAAGAATCAATTCGAAACAGAATAAGAATATATCATAAATTCGTTTGCAAAACATGGCCTTATAACAAAGCTTTAAAATAAAAGTACGGAAGAAACTCTAGGGACAACATACACTTTCTTTGTCTAAAACAAAGGCTAGACAAACTGTAGCATCCTTGAAATCAAAAGGATCTACTTAAATGTTATTGAGAAACGCTTATGTCCAAACTGTTGCAATAGTCGTAGTATGTCCCTTAACCTTCATCTATAAAATAGTAAATAGTAGGGGTTAGTACAACACATGTACTAAGTATGGGTGTAGGCACACATAAACATAAGGCTATGCCTGATCAAAGAAAGCTCTTCCTAAACAACATGCTATTTCTAGAAAGCCTAGTAACTAGACTTTCCTAAATCGTTAATTGTGAATTATTGTATGAATATGATGTATTTTAATTAATTCAAAGCACACACCTCATTTTCTATATGATTAAAAATTATTAGTCTCATCAACATAATTTTAGCACAACTCGGGCGAAGATTTGAGATTTTTGATCCTCTTAGGCCGAGTGCTCCTCTCTGTACACATAGTTTCTTTTTATTGTTTTTATTCTTATTGTTGTGTAGTTCAATAATTCTTTTTGTCCTATGTTTTAATTACAAGTGTAATTGTTCATTCTAGTCTCATACCTATAATGAATCGATGTGAGTAATCAAAGGACTAAGGAGTGATTACCATTCAGAAGCAATTGTCTATTGATTAGGCCATTCATTTCATTACTTTCATGTTTTATATATTATACATTTCATATAAACGAGAGTTTTGAATCGTTGATGTAGCATTAAGACATCTCAAGTGAGGACCCAAAATATGGGACCTGAACCCGAGGGCCTTCTGTAGAAAACACAAAATCTTCTTCATTCTTTCGTTAGTACTTCACATTATTCATTTCATTCATTCGTAGGCTGATGTAAACACCAGCTATACCTAGGATGAAGTTTAAGGCTCTCATCGGGATCATGAAGTGCAATGACCAAGAACGACCTATTGTCATTAATTGAATGTGATTTCACCTCTTGATTCTCTTGCACACACACCTTCGGTATCGTTCAATTCATTATCTTTCATACTTCTAGGCTGTCCTCATTCTTTCTTTGTGAACATTAAACTTAATATACATAGATCATGTGAGCATCATGAAATCTAGAGTCTCACCACACCAAAAAGAGGTTGAATCACCGGCCAAAGTGATCCAAAACATGCTAGTGTACATGGGAATTGAACGCCGCCAGATCCATATATTGGCAGTATCGATTTAAAGACTAGAATATATAAGGATACCTTTACTCGGTATGACGTACAGTCTCATCTCATGAAAGTTACGTGAAACTCCACCCTTCCAGAAAGAAGACATCACCGCTCATAGCTGGCCTATCGGTGCTCATTATAAAGTTCCATTACATTCAACTCATACATCATGGAAGTTGGCTTCTAATATGTGTACGTCATAGCTTAGTAGATGATTTCTGATCTCATCATTAGTATTAAGTATATATTAATTTCAATACTTTTGTTAGAGTGTTCGTAGAGACTAGTCTCTTCTTTAGCTTTACACACTCATAGGTGTGTACGTTTTGGTAACATTTACTTAGGCTCATTTGAGATTTCTCTCATATTTAACATTATGCTCTTATCATGTTGTCACATCATTCATTAACATTAGCACATTTTCTTTTCATAAATACTCACCCTTTTACGTGAATGTTCATTTCTTCTTTATCTTCTAGGGTTGACTCAAGCATTACATAGGCTTTCTTCTACATATTACTTAAGAAGTTCTTATATTATAATTTGATACTCTCATTCCACAAGATTTAGCATATGATTAGTATTGGCTCATGATTTGGGATGTTACACTAGCAAATTCATTCTTGTTGGCATAAGCCAATTTTACGTATGTTCATATTTAATTAACAACATGGATGAACCCTTATCTAATATTTTAATAATTTACATAAGTTTCTATCCATTAGCATATATTAATTTTGACAAATAGAGTTAGCCTATTTTATCGAAACCGGATAGCAAATTAATTCAAGATATTATTTCATAGTGGCTTTGTTAAGATAATTCTAGTTCATGACTTTAGAGTAATATATTTATGTCGTAATTGACAGAATAATATTAACATTTGATGACTTTAGCATCTTCATAATATCATGTTAACAGCAAGTATGCACACAGACATTAACATCTTCATACATATCATTTTTGGACATATCTTTAACCTAAAATCTTTCTTTTAATTAACATAATAACACTTAGTATCAAGCGTGTCCAATTAATAGGTGGATTCAATCATTATTTAATAAAAAACCATAAATATTAAGATCATCCAGAACCACATACTAACAACATGATTTCTAACATAATAAAAATTGAAATCATAACAGGGATACTAGGGAAAGGAGTTCGACAAGAACAATAGGAACAACCCTGTTTTTAAGAACTTTGAATCATTCGGAAGAAAGTTCTCTTGGATAAAGAATTATAGGAGATAAACCAATAACGTATGTAGAAATTAATTTACGAAGAACACCTTGAACGAAACCTTGAAGAAACCTTGATATCGCCCTAGAGAAATCGATAAATTTTAAGCCTTTTTAATGGGTTCGTTGCTCACTGTTTTTGCTTCCTTTTAATCTATAAGTTTGAACGTGATTTTTCAGGTTTAAGAACTCATATTGACTAACTAAAATTATTTTTTAATAAGTTAATTAAATAAATGAATTAGATAATTATAAAAAGCCCCTCCTAAGTTGACTAAACATAGGAGAATGTTTACTTGACCCAAAATCTTGAATTTTGGTGTTCACTATGTTTTTTGTCATCATTTTTAATTTACATTAACAATATAAATCCTTCATTTATTTAATTTATGGACCTAGGGTAATTACTAATGTACCCTTAAATCATTGAAACTATAACCAACCCTTTAGGACCATCGTAGGTTAAGTACTAGGATATTTCTTAAATTATACTAGGTTAGTGTTAGGATTTCGTTTTGATCATTTAAACCAATTAATTAAATTTCTAATTTAATTAATTAGGTTATATAAGGAAATTTTTAAATTAACCTTAAGATGTTAGGACCATAACCAATCCTTTAAACCATCCTAGGTTAGGTACAAGTAGTCATTTTCTCTCATTTTAACCGAAATCTGGAAATTGTTCTGTGATTTTTTTTTTGACCCTTTAAATTAATTAATTAAGTTTTTAAATTAATTACTTAAGTATCCTAGGGTTATTAAAAAATTACCCTTATGTTTTTAGGATCTTAACTAGCTCTTTAGACCATCATAGGTTAGGTACTACATTGACCCTTTGTTGTCTTAACCGAAATCTGAATATTTCCTTATTATTTAGGTTTTAGACCTTTTAAATTAAGTAATTAATTTGAAAAATTAATTAAATAGGTAACATATGGGAATTACTAAAGTAATCCTATTTTTGAGGAACATAACTAACATTATGGATCATCCTATGTTAGATACTAGGTTGTCATTTTAACTAGTACTAGATTAGAGTCAACCAGGTTTTTGTCCTAGATTGTAGGGTGCACTAATGGGTAAAATTTTGTTAGTCCAAGGTAAATTAGTTATTCAGGGTAGTAGATTAGATTCTAGAATTTGTAGGGAGGTTACGCCCCACATGGAGTGGTCCCTTATGCACGTTTTCCCCCCTAACTACCCTAACCGAATTCAGTTAGGGTGGTCCCTTCCTTTGGCACCTTCAAAACATGACATGCACATGTGCTTGCACATGGGTTGGTTGAACTTTCCTATATAACTATTATTTATTGTTCATTTGGGAATGATCAATTATTTTCTCAAGTACCCTCACAATGTCCTTGCGCACTGCTTAATACACATGATCATTTTAATTGATTATGTGCTATGTGATATGGTACTAGGCTTGACACTTGGATACCTAGTACCTAATTTGTGAGTGAAGGAATAAAATATTAATTTATATTAGGGTCTTCATTGTAGGTACATTTTTTTAACAAGCTCATTAATACTTAGAAAAATTTTCTAACACCCTTTAAGACAATATTTTATAATATCCCCAATGTTTTGATTATTGGGGTATTATATAGAAATTGGCTAATACCCCTTAGCAATTTTTCTATACTATGCACAATATTTCACAATATTGAGCATTGGGATGCCTATGTTCACCCAATACGCATTCTTGAAGACCTATTGGGCTCTTCACTAGACATGTAATTTTCTGAAATGTTACATTATCCCCCCCTTAGGAGCATTCGTCCCCTAATGACACTTATACATCATTTAAACAAAGAGGGTGACTCACTTTGTCATACTTAAATGTTTCTCTTTTGTAAATATCTGATTAACACTTATTTGGATGATGCATATCTTTCAAGCTTCATATTTGAGATTGAGAAATTTCCTTCTCAATCACACTTTATTTAATGCACATCACAAATCATGCAAAACAGAAAACATGAATATGCTACACACAAACAACAACATCGCTTTCTTTTACTCACATAGTGCTATTATAAGACATACGATTATGGACTTACTAAAACAAATCCACTAAAGCATTTAAACTTAGAGTTTCTTAATCATAACCCATACTTAGGAAGAGTATATCTAACCTCTTAGATAGCATCTTGTTGGCCTTAGATTTGAACCTAATGACGCCCAAGTTAATTTGAAAGGGAGTTTCATCTATGCCATCTATTTCTCTATATACTCATTCGACTTTTACACCGTCTCTTATGAGGGAACTAAGTAGAAACAGTTCATGTATGATATCAACAAGTAAGTAAAATTGACTAGACACAAAAGGAGTTACCATAGACAAGGTAAATCCTGGATCTGATAATGCATAAACAGGAAAGGAGAATACAAGAAACTTACCATTATCCACATTTGTGGACTTCTCTTTTTCTTATTTTCCCTTTAACGCATAGAACCAATTTCTCTTAGGGTGGTTCGGCAAAAAATTTTGTCCGAGGATGAGCATCTTCCTTGTCCTGTTTGATTTGAACCACGTCCTTCTCGTTTTAGCACAACTTATTTGAAAATTGAAGCCTCTCTACCCTGTTTCTATAGTCTATCATAGCATAACACTTATGAAGCAAATCCATCTCTAAACCATTTTCTTGAGTTGGTACGCAACAAACTAAGCCTTATCCTCCTCATAAATACTCATATAAGGCTTTTAGACATTACCATGCATTCACCTGCATGTGGAAAAACACACTGACCACACGTCTTTCATCCACGTTAGGAATTTCCATTATGGCCCCTACCATGGATGACCAGATCTTGATCCTGGCGCCTTAGAACACTTGTCCACCATAATTATTGTGTGTGTTGTTCTACGTATTCAGATAATAAGGAAGTTAGATACTTATATTGACACAAAGTTTCAAAGCTCTACATAGCACAATAAAGAGTAGAAAAAGGGAGAATTTCTTATCATCACGTAGTCTCTAAGTCATGAATGTGGCGCTCTTCACAACCATAAGGAAGAAACTACATAACGTGGTTTCGTTGAGATTTATTTCCTAGGTACTTTAACCTCATGGTTTGAGATCATGTTTTTCATGACCCCAAATCTAGAATTTGAATCGCAATCGGCATCGCTGACCTCTCTGAGGTCGCAGACAAGCCTCATCTTGCACTCATCCAATTCATATGGTTCATTTTAGGAAATTTTAAACTTTTAAACCTATGAAGTATCCATAGAATTTTTATAGTTATTTCATGAATTCGTCATATAATAATATCAACATAAATGTAACAACCATCTATCTTAAGAATCAATTCGTAACAGTATAAGGATATATCATAAATACATTTATGAAACACGGCCTTATTACAAAAGATTACAAATCAAAGTACAAAAGAAAATCAAGGGACAAAATCAACTAGATTTGTGTAAAACAAAGGCTAGACTAAAACTGTAGAATCCTCAAAATAAAGAAGACCTACCGAATTGTCTGAAGAAACGGTGATGTCCAAACCGTTGCAAGAGTTTTCAATTTTTCCCTTAACCTGAATCTACTAAATAGTAAATTGTAGGGGTTATTACACCACTTGTACTAAGTGTGGGTGTATGAAAGCATACACATAAGGCTATGCATAATCAAAGAAATCTCTTCCTAAGCAACACGCTATTTCTGGAAAGCGTTGTAACTAGACTTCCCTAAATCGTTAGTTGTGAATTTTTGTATGAATATGATGTATTTTAATGAATTCAAATCACACAACACATTTTCTATATGATTACAAAACATTTGTATCATCAACATAATTTTAGAACAACTACGGCAAAGATTTGAGATTTTTTATCCTCTTAGGCCGAGAGCTCTTCATTGTACACTAAAATTATTTTTCAGCATTTTTCTTCTTGTTGTTGTGTAGTTTAATAATTCTTTTAGTCCTATGTTTTACTTTTAAGTGCAACGATTCATTTTATTCCATACCCACAATGAATTGATGTCAGTAATCCAAGTATGAAGGAATGATTTCCCAACCTTATAGTAAGTCATTCCATACAGTATATATTCATTACGTAAGAAATTATCTATTTATCAATCCATTGATTTCATTACTTACCTGTTTTAAATATTATATATTTCATATACATGAGACTTTGGAATCGTTGATGAAGCAATAAGACATCTCTAGTGAGGGCCCAACATATGGGACCTCAACGGAAGGTCCTTCATTAGCAAACAAAGAGTCTGCTTAATTCTTTCGTTACTACTTCACATTATTCCTTTCATTCATTCATAAGCTGATATAAACACCAACTATACCTAGGATGAAGTAAGACTCTCATCGGGATCATGAAATGCAACGACCGAGAATGACCTAATGTCATTACTTGAATCTGATATCACCTCTTGATTGTCTTGCACAAACACCTTTGCTATCGTTCATTTTATTATGTTTCATACATTAAGGTTGCCCTCATTCTTTATTTAGGAACATTAACCTTAATCGACATAGATCATGTGAGCATCATCAAATCTAGTGTGTCACCATACCAAAAAGAGGTGGAATCACCGGCCAAAGTGACCCAAAACATGCTAGTGTAAATAGGGATTGAACCCCGCCAGATCCCTATATTGGCAGTATCGATTTGAAAACTAGGAGATATAAGGATACCTATACCTGGCATTCCGGAAAGTATCATCTCATGAGAGTTATGGTAAACTCCGCCATTCCCAAAAGAAGGAATCACTTCTCATAGCTAGCCTCTCGCTGCTCGGCATAAAGTTTCATTTAATTAATCTCATACATCATAAATGTTGGCTTCTAGTATGAGGACATCATAACTCAATATATGATTTCTCATCTCATCATTTGTATTAAGTATACATTAATCTCAATACTTTCGTTAGAGTGTTCATAGAGACCGGTCTCTTCTTTAGCTTTACACTCTCATAGGTAAGTACGTTTTGGTAAGATTTACTTTGGCTCATTTGAGATTTCTCTCATTTTTTACATTATCCTATTATCATGTTGTCACCACATTCATTAACATTAGCACAGTTGCTTTTCATAAATACTCACCCCTTTACGTGAATGTTCATTTCTTCTTTATCTTCTAGTGTTGACTCAAGCATTAAGGAGGGTTGCTTCTAGATTGAGATTTTCTTACTCTATTTATGATTGGTCATCCTTACTTTGCATTGATGAAATGCGAATTTTCCTTACATATCATCCTTTGGTTTTAATAAGATTGGCTCACACCTTCTAACACCTTCATACGTGAGTTTTCTTTGAACATAACAGCTTAGGTGTAAGTAAGATTTGTCTCACTTCCTTTAACATTCCATTATGGTCACTTACTTACTTTAGACCCCTTTAATTATGTTATAACTCATATTACTTACTTATTTTAGTCTAGTAGATTCATATCATCGTTAATGGACGATGAGCACTTCATTCAATGAGTTTTATGAGTTCATATGTCATTCTTTTAGAGCATGTTGGGTGTTGTACCAATATGTGCAATGCCCTTGGTTATGGAATAATTTATATTCCTTACGAAGTTCTTATATTATCATTTCATACTGTAATTACACAAAATTTAGCATATGATTAGAGTTGGCTCAAGATTTGGGATGTTACACTAGCAAATTCATTCTTATTGGCATAAAACAATTTTACGTATGTTCATATTTAATTTTCCACATGTATGAACCCTTAGGCAATATTTTAATCATTTAAATAATTTTCTATCCATTATCATATATTCATTTTGAGAAATAGAGCTAGCCAATTTTATTGGAACCAGATAGCCAATTCATTCAAGTTATGATTTCATAGTGGCTTTGTAAAGCCAATTTTAGTTCATGACTCTAGAGTAACATTTTTAAGTCTTAATGGATAAAATAAAATTAAAATTTTATGAATTTAACATGTTAATTAAGTTATATTAATATAAAGTATGCAAAACACACCGAACATTTTCTGACATATCGTTAACATAGTTCGTTGCTTACTATTTTTGCATCCTTTTTGTCTATGAGTTTGAACGTAATTTTTAAGGTTTAAGAAGATACCTTGCATCATTAAAATTAGGGTTTAATAATTTAGTTAAAAAAACTAATTAACTAATTACTAAAAATCCCCTCTTAAGTTAATTAAACATAAGAGAACGTTGACTTGACACAAAATCTGGAATTTTTGTGTTGACTATGGTTTTTGTCAATATTTTTAGTTTATATTATTTATTTAGATCCTTAATTTAATTAATTTAGGTACCTAGGTAGTACTAAAGTACCCCTAAGTCATTGGAACTATAATCAACCCTCTTGGACCATCCTAGGTTACGTACTAGGATGTTAATTCAATTATAGTAGGTTAGTCTAAGGATTTCGTTTTGATCATTTAAACCAATTATCTAATTTAATTAATTAGGTGATTTATGGTAATTACTAAATTACCCTTAAGTCTTTAGGACCATAACTAATCCGTTGTACCATCCTACATTTTGTACTAGGTATTCTTTTTCTCTAATTTTAAACGAAATCTAGAAATTGTTTTGTCATTTCGGTTTTGCCCCTTCAAATTAATTAATTAAGTTGATAAATTAATTAATTAAGTATCCTAGTATAATTACAAAAGTACACTTAATTCGTTAGGATCTTTACTAATTCTTTGGACCATCCTAGGTTAGGTACTAGGTTGTCCTTTTCTTGTCTTAACCAAAATCTGAAAATTTCCTTTTTATTTTTCGTCTTTACCTTTTTAAATTAATTTATTATGTAACCTAAGGTAATTACTAAAGTAACCCTAAGTTTTTAGGACCATAACTAACCTTTTGTACCATCCTAGGTTAGGTACTAGGTTGTGTCTTTAACTAGTACTAGGTCAGTGTTAACCCGGTTTCGGTCCAAAGTTGTCGGGTGCACTAATGGGTCCAAATCGCTTAATACTATGTTATTTAGTTGTTTAGGGCAGTAGTTTAGAGTCTAGAATGTGTAGGAATGTTATTCCCCACATGGAGTGGTCCCTTGTGCACGTTTTTCCCCCTAACTACCCTAACCGAATTCGGTTAGGGTGATCCCCTCCTTTGGCAGCTTCTTCACATGTCCTGTACATGTGCTTGCACATGGGTTGGTTGCACTTTCCTAACTAACTAATAATTATGGTTCATTTGGGAATGTTTACTTATTGTGACATGGACCCTCACCATGTCCTTGGGCACTGCTTAATATACATGATCATTTGAATGATCAGGTGCTATGTGCTATGGAACTAGGCTTGACACATGGATTCCTAGTACCTAATTTGTGAGTTAAGGAATAAAAAATAAATTTAGCTTAGGGTATTCATTGCACACACATTTCTTTAACAAGCTCATTAATATATAGAAAAATTGGCTAACACCCTCTAAGCCAATACTTTCTAATATGCCCAATATTTTGCTTATTTGGGTATTATATAGAAATTGTCTAATACACCTTAGCCAATATTCTATATTGTGCCCAATATTTCTAAATATTGGGCATTGGGATGCCTATGTACCCCCAATATGTATTCTTAAAGACCTATTGGGATCTTTATTAGACATGTAATTTTTCGGAAGGTTACACCATGTGATGCTAAATAGGGAATCTGATGTCATAAAACCCCACACCGAAAAAGGGTGGTCTACCGGAAAAAGTAAAACGAAACATGAAAAAACTTTTTAGGTGGATCCACTAGCTAGTATCGTATGGTGGCAACATAGTTATGGAACTTTGAGTTACATTAAAACCCCTATGTATGCAAAGATTAGGCCTTGTAGTTATTCACATACGAAAACATAACTATAACTCCCTTTTGGTTCATGAAGCTATCCACCCCATGTGGTTTCTAATGACCTACCTGCCTACCATAGGAAGGGACACATACTCATATTGAAGTTCGCTCGGTGCTAAGTTAAGTTCCATTTATTTAAAACCTTTATTATATTTTTACTTCATAAAACATAGGTTTAGGAGAGTCATCCCCTCATATTCTTAACTCATAGGTCATAGATGAATGTTCGTCAATCTAAATCATGTATACAATCCCTTCACATGAACATAGCATATTTAAGCATCATCTAGTTTAGGGTACACATGAATACGCCATTCAAGGATAATCTCTTGACTAGATCTTCATACATGTGTGTGTATACATATATGTGATCAAACCTTACATTTAACACACTAAGACATACATGTTCATACGTACATATTTCTACATATAGAAACCAAAACTAGAACTATCCTATCAAGGTACACATGTACAATGCATAGGCAATGTCCCATACCCTTGCCCATACTAGTACACCTATAAACGTATCCTAGCTAAATAAGAACATATCATAATTTTATAAACAACATCTTAACAGGTATAGTAGTAAAAAGTAGTGAATATGAGAACCACCTTTTATTTTGACACCATGACCTATACTAGTAACACGCATGTAAAGTGAGTGTGTGTGTACATTGGTCAACATGATGACATAATGGCGATCAACATGAAATTGAAACATCCACCCTGTTAGACCATAATACTCTTTAAATTATAGACTAGACAACAAAAAATAGCACAGGAGACAAGTCAACTTCATATTATACTTAAGACTCCTAACTTGTGCTAGGCATTCATTCACATATGGGTACATAGGTAAGGGATTATTAACCATTTTAACTCATCAATGGAAGCAACTACAGATTACCCTAACATGGATATGCACATACTTATACAATAGTCGTACAACCTAGATGACAACTAGACTAGGAAAGTAGGCATAAACTTCTCATAGTATCATCATAAGCACATGTTCATCAATTTGGCTTCAACGCCATGGTCAAAACATATAATATGAAGATAATTAAAAACCGCCACCATAAGTGAACCATTCAACACAATGCCATACAAGGCTTCATAAACTACATTAATATAGAAGAGTAGAGGAATGAGCCATTCATACCAATTCATCAATATTTGATCATCTTTTATCAATACACCTTTTTTATGAACCATTCATACATATGGAAGTATATTAATGTACATTAATCATAAAAGGAACCATGTACAAGTCGCTAAAAGATCATACTATAACCTAATACAAGGCATCTCACATGTACTTGGAAGTAGAAAGTCAAAGCTCATCAATTAACCTCCATAGTTTAGTTCATCAATCATCATGTACCAATAATATACATTTAGGTCTGTAGCCAAATAAATATAACTCAAACTAAACCATGCTTCATCTACCCTAGAATTAAGATCACATAATGTTCATTACGAAATTCAAATTGTATGCTAAAAGAACCTAGATGAATTCATGCCAAGATTCATTTTCTTTGATTATCAAGAATTCATACGCATCCATTAATATCATCAATATAAGGCAATAGAGAAGGACAATATAATCTACACGAAATCCTACTACCATTGTTATCACCTTTAGATTACAGTGAACATGTTATTTAAGACATCAATGGAAAGTAGAACAATCATAGGATAACAAACATTGATCAACATGAATAACTTATTTACAATTCATCCATAATATCCAATTAAGACATTAGATACAACATGCCCTACACAATCGAATTCCCCATTAAATCATCAAAAGACCAATGTTATAGTGAATCATGGAAAATTAGGCTAAACATTTTCAAATCTTCATACGTTGATCCACATGGATTCTTCAACATCAATTCAATATTAATTCATGTAAATAATAGTATATATAACAACTTCAACATAATAGAATCATAATTCAATCGATAACAAGTAAAGATCACAAAGCCCATGCAAGGCTAAATCAATTTAAGGAAGGAGCATGGGTTCATCATGCAATTGTATTAAAAATCACTTTCATACCAATATTAACTTTAATTCACAATGATTTAATCATTAAAAATGTTTTTAGAAAGAACTCATTGCTTGATTGAAGAAGGAGAACTTTGATCATGAAAAGTCTCTTGAAAACATTGAGATTAACTCTCCAAGTTAAAGGTTACTTAGAAATGAAGGATCACCATACCTTTGTATAGTTGAAAACCTCTAAAATTTTATGATTAATCCATGGAAATCCAGGCTCCAATCTTTTCTTAACCTTCACAAACAGTGGTGTTTTCTAGAGAGAATATTTTTGGACAGAAAAGTTTAATTCGTGGGAGAGGATTTGGAATGGGTTCTTCACGGTTTTAATCCATTATACACACCAAAAAGTAGATAAATAAACCTATTACAATAAGTTTAGGATGTGGGTAAATTTCCCATTCACCCGTTAAATAAAATAGTGCACAAAGCATCAGTTGCAGGCCACCATTGACAGACCGTAGGTCAATCAATGGGCCGTCTGTGGCTTACGTCGATTGGTCCTTGGGCTGGTATTTTGTTGAAAATTGTCCAGGATAAATTTCCAACAACCATACCCCATCAACGGTACGTTGTAAAAACAAGAGGTCGTCGTTTCGTCCGTCGATTGCTACTGCCAATGCAGTGTCTCGACCAGCCTTGGGTCTATCTTGTGGGGCTTTTGGCGGGGTCTTTAGAAGTCATACCCGGACATTTCCAATGTAAATACAAATTTTAACATGTTTTCGAAATTTCACATAAGTTTCACGAAAAACAAACACCTGCAACTTGTCCAAACAGGCTAGGCCCCATCAAGACACAAATTGAGTGTCTTAAGGACTATCTTTCGAACGCCTTGGACGTTCTTGGTTGTTTGACCTCCAAATTTCTCAAAACATCATATACCATATTCAAAGATTATTATAACTATAAGACTTCATAATCTCATGAAATACAATATATAATCACGCATGGACACATGAGACACATATGTGACTAATCGTTGAATGTTTTGGTCGTCCCTTGATGTTCAACATCCAAATAAATTAAAACTTTACACACTGCCTCTAAACCATATTATAATTCATTTTAGGACCTTATAACCTTAATACAAACATGTTAGGATCTAGATACACTAACTCATTTTGGGGTCTTACAATATCCCCAACATGGGAACATTCGTCCTCGAATGATACTTAGGATTCTTTAATCACCAAAAGGATTCCAATGCATCATAGAGCAGTTTATAACAACATCAAATCATTTTAGCAAGCAATGCATACTATAAGCAAAACAATACGAATTCAATCTTTAAGGCATCAAACACAAAGGTTGTTATCATGTTCATTGGAGGAATATCCTTCTCCTAATCATAACATGGTCATCACACCTCAAATAATTAAGAGATCATCTTGCAAGGCCATACATAGGAAGATTTCAACAACACTCAAAACAAGTCGTCAATCATACTTTAATGCACATAGACTTGAGTTAATTTAATCAGCAAAGATCTTCATTAGTTATACGTAGTCCTATGAAGGTCATATTTAACCATACCTTTCTTAGTGATTTCCATGGGGGAATGTCCTTCTCCTCAACACACTTACATGTATCATGAGTTCGCACCTTAGAAAAGTAGAAGGTCAATTCCTTTTAAATTGAAAAATTCTCAAATTTTAACCAAGACATGCTCATGTCTTCTTCCTAGTGATGTCTAAATGGTAAGTCAAACAAAGTACATCACAACAAATAGGAAGAAATTTCATAAAACTTCAATTTCTAACATAGTACTCACCTTCACAGTAAGCATCAATTTGGGAAAAACAATACACATCATAGGCATACACATGTATACTTAGATACACATGCTTTCACTTTTCAAGAGTGAGACTATAATCATGCTTCCCAAACCATAGAAGTCACATATTTTTCAAGAGACTCAACACATTTCATTTTCAAGAGACTCAACTTTTCATTTTAAGGCTAAACATTTCACCTCAAAACTGACTATTACCATATTTCTTCCCTTTTCTCATGTAGTCAAATGCACATTTAGCATATCAAGATGTAGTTTAACATGATAAAACATGGATTTTATCAATATTTTTCTTTCGTGTACTTTGAAATCTCCACAATATCTTCAAGGTAATGCAAATCAATACATACCAAACATATAAAGTTCATGCAAATCATACTTTATGCAAGACTATATTGATGAACAAGCTTGCTAAGAATTCATTAGATTTAAGTTCAAGTAAGAGTAGAAGGAAAAGGTAGAAAATATCTACAACCTTAATACTCTATCACCATCCCCCACTTAGGGTAAATCCAGTTAAGATCAACTTAATCCAACCTTAGGATGATCTTTAATAAACAACCTTAATTTTCATCACTTAAAAGTGAATACAACATTACAAGGAATGTACAGTAAGTCTACATAGGAACAACAAGGTATTCTAAAATTCATCTACTAGGCAATTTATCCCCAATAATCTAGTTAAGTCAATATCATTCAACCACATAAGGTTTTCATACAATACAATAGACACCAAGGTCATAGATCATTAGGGGAAACAATATATGATACTTAGACCTAAGGATTCTTTCTTTCCTTTCAACATTAAAGTAAGGTAAATTTCAGGTCAATCAAACCCACATAATCACCCTACAAGGATAAGAATACCACCCTTAATTTTTGGGAAACAACAATTCCACAATATCTAGGGTCTCACAACACAATAAGAAGTTAAAAATAATTCTACAACTCATCATGCCACAAAACACTAATTCTGCATTCGAAATTGCAATTAACCCTTTTACATTCATTATTATGCTCATATACATCAATTATATACACATTTTGACAACATTTAATCACAGAACAATTTAGTTGATTTTCCTAAAATGTGACAGTAGGCTGCCTAGGTTTACAGTGAGCGTGCTTCAATATTCAAAAAAACTCAACATTAAGGCAATTGGTGGGAAAAGCATCACAATACCCGATACAAAACTATACCAAGACAAGCATACTATCATCACACCTAGGACCAAGCTTATAGAAATAACTCCAATCCATAATAGGCAAATAATCAAGGACCACATGTATCCAGAACGAAACATTGAACACCTTTAAGTACAAAATCTTACGATAGAATGCTTACATAGGTAGTCACTAAGAATTTCAATTTCAAATCATATCATAAGGCTACCATCATATGAAAACATATAGTAAGACATTATTTCCAAAACAAAATTATTTAACCATAATAACTTCTAACACGCCTTTACTATATCATGATATACATTACTCAAAATAACATGTTATTTCACATATATTTAATAATTAACCATAAATTGCATCACATCATCAGAACATGCCAAAATTTACCTTGACACATACTCATACAACCATAAAACAAATATAAGCATTGAAAGTCACCTTTTCTCACTCAACCATAGAAAACCATCTCATCCAAGCAATCATATCCAAAAAAACAACAGACAGTAAATCATATGAGAGAGGTCTTATAGAGTTAAGCACAGTGGCACGATTTGAGAATGAAGAAGAAGGGAAACTCTATCGTCCTATATACTCCCGTACCCTTTGATGTGTCCCGACTCACCAACAATAATACATGACTGCACTAGACATGGAAATATGAGACTTCTTTGACCCTAAACCACTTTTAAGACCTCGTTCTTTGATACGACATTTGTTACATCTGAGGAGCACCCCTCTGGAAGCAACATGGCGCACTTGATATCTTGAAGGTCTTATACAAGCCCTTATGTATCATTCATCGCATATACATAATTAAAAGTAGTGCAGAATTAAAACTATTCATAAAACATTTCATAATCTGTAAAAACTCTTTCATATAAAATCATAGGAAATACTAAATCTCAATCTCATCAACCTTAAGACACAAGAATACCATTGGGACACGGCCCATAAAATTCTAATATTGAAATACTTAGTCTATTGAAATACTTTAAAAGAAACATAAAATAAATCTATATATGCCCTCGAGCCAATTGAGAATATACTTCAACTTCACTTGAATGACGCTACGATCTAACTCTTGCTTCCAAAATGATCTCCGCCTACCAAAAACTATACAAATAGATAAAAGCATGGATTAGTACAATCATATGAACTAAGTAAGGAATTATACATTAAAATCATGAACATGGACATTTATTAGAAATATGCATCTTTTCATTCAAAAATCATATCACAATCATAAGAACAATATTTATCAACTCAGAAACACATAAGATAACATTAAATCAATTTATAGCATTTTTAAGAGAAACCTTATAGTGAGCTATATTCACTGTACAGTGAAATGCTTCATTGTTACGCTTAATTGCTTTTTTAATCCTAATAACAATTTCTAGCATGTAGTCTTCTCAGTAAAAGCTATACTAAGACTCACTTAAGGAACACAAAGAGAGACCGGCCATACAACCTCCTTAAGCATGCATAAATGACCATCAAGACTACTTATAATAAGATACGTCCACACTTACAAGACAACAAACATATGAACATGAAATTTTCTCTACCAAAGGTGATTCTAAGTCTCACTTGAGTTAGTTGTGAAGCGACCGCCCATACAATCCCTTGACCACACACTTAAGAAATCCTGTAGACTCCCTTTGATAGAATAATTCTCACTTAAACAACAACATATAAATAATATGACATTCTCTTACCAAAGGCTATAATAAGACTTACTTAGGTTAATCAAGAAGATAACGTCCATGATTGACCTCTTCAATACTACCTAAATAATTCTTAAGACTACCTAAGTTTAGATCATGTGTACATATTCAACCATTTTCCCTAACTACATTCATCCTTAAGACTTATCTAGGTATGATACGAAGTGACCGTTCCTATGCCCCCTTCAAACTTTAACTAGACAGCCCTTAACTACTCTTGATAAGTAATTATTCAATTAACATACTTCTTTTGTGAAGTCATTGCATTCATTATTCATTTAGTACTTATTCATCACATAAAGTACATTCAAGTACTTATTCATAACCTTACCATTACGTTCAAGGTTTCACAGAAAGGTCCATCTAAACATCAATTAAGGTCTCATGTCATTCATACTTAGAAGACTAGAGGCTTTAACATACTAAGTCAAGACATCTCACATTCACATTCGTACATACATCAAGTAAGGGCCACAAGTCAACCAAGACATGACACAACATACTTCACTTTAACACATATTGCATGTCATTCTAGATACACATAGATATAACCATATTCTCTTAAAGTCATCCATTACTGTATCATATCATCATCAATATGGTCATCATTAAACTTATATAGTCAAGTAGGGATAAGAAAGCAGCAACCCTAACACTATACACACAAAGCCAATGTCATAGTCTAACTTGATTACCTACATAATATCAATAGAAGAAGACATTTACTTTCACATTACTTATCATGTAGTTGAATATAATCATGCTTCATATAATCATCATAATACTTAAAGTAGTGTGGACAAGGCCATGATGATCATATTACTCAAAAAAACACGACAAGGCCTCATAAATTACAAATAAAACACATAACACCACATCCATTAGAGGACCATACCAATCACAACATAGTTGAATTCTAATTAACATAAAATAAATGGAAATAGTGCAGCGTACCATCACTCTATCCTCAACACCTCAATTCGATGCTAAATCAACCAATTCAACACCATAAGGCCCTTACGAATGGTCATGAACATAAATTCAATATAATTAGAACAATACTTAATGAAACAAGGTAAATTCTATGTATATTATTTAATATAATACAACCTAGTTATCAATTTAATACAATTCGTACATCATTAGAGAGACCATAAAAAACTACACTACAATTCATAAATATTAAATCAATACCAAGTAACCCTTACATTAGTCAAAAACTAGGGTCCATCAATTTCATGGGTTCATAGATTAATTAAGTTAAAATATTCAAATTAATAACTCTTCAATCACTAATAAAAACCTTTAATGCAAAAACCCATATATAGATCATGAAATTGGACAATTTATCTTCGAAAACTTTTGAAAACATCTTCGAAGGTTGGGTTCCTTTATGATTAGAGTTTCAAGGATCAAAACACACCTCAATAAATCTTATTATTAAATTTGATGAATAATATCAACTTAATCCTTAAATCTAAACCCTTCCATGAGTTTTGTCTCCAATTAAGTTCTAGGGAATTTCTAAGGGAATTTGGGTTTAGATTTTGAATAATGAAGTCTTCTAAGTGTTTTAGGCTTATAAATATTGTTAAATCCTAAAATCACCTTAAAGAACCGCTAGTAATCTTATTTGTTTGTGGCGTGAATTTACAAGTTCACCCCTCTACTTAACCGTGGATTGTACGCACTAACAGACCCATCAACGGTCCGTCCCTTGACCAACGGACCATCCTGTTGGTCCGTGGTCTAGGACTGAGGCCTGTCTTTTGCTGCCACTCGTCACACTACTAAGTATCCACCAATGTCACCCATCTACAGGACGTTGACTGGACCATGAGCTGTCGATTGCCTCAGTCATTTCGGGCAGTTTAGGCAGCCTTGTACAACAAAATTGGGTCCTTCCTCATGGACCCTTGGATAGTCCATGGGGATATTTTCTTGGATTTTTCAAACCCAAAAATGTAGTATTTGATTTTAGGACCTCTCAAATGAATTTCATCCAAAACAAACACATAAAACTCGATGAAACATGCTAGACATATAAGTTTATCACAAGGCAATACTTTTGAACGTCATGGACATTCTTGAATTTTTGACCTCCAAAATTTACAAAACTTGACACACTTCTTATATAAACTATACTAATTAATTTAAGAACATTATCACCTAATGAATAATACATAAACACATAAAACCACATATTAGACACATAAGTGACTTACTCGTCGAACTTCTTGGTCGTCCTTGGACGTTTGACTTCCAATGCACCTAAACTCTTAGATACTGCCTCAATACCACCTTATAGACCTATTTAGGACCTTATAAAATCATGACCAGTATTTTAGGCTCTATTTCACCTAAGTCATTTTCAGGATATTACATTCTCCCCCACATGGACAACATTCATCCTAGAATAACACTTGTCACTCTCTGAAAAGTTCCAAGAATAAAGGTTCAATTAGAAGCTCATAACAACGCCATGTAACACATAATCAAGAAGAAAAACATCAATTTCACATTATCTAGAGATTTAAAACACAACAAGAAACTAGAAGATAAATCTATAACTAATCATGGTACAAAACTCACATACCTTATTCCAAATAAAAAAATTTCATTTTATATTCAATATCATACTTATATACATCAGTTCTAACCACAATTTATGACCAAAGAATTAATTAGTCAAATTTTGAAAAATTTAACAGTGAGCAGGCAAAACATTACAATGAATTGAGTAAATTTTCAAAAATTAAACTTTTCGGAAATTCGTAATAGAAACATGCTAATATGCAAGGTAACATCATATAAAAACATTTAATAACATAATCATGGCTTCATAAAATACACAATGTAATAAGTTAATGAAATTCAATTTCAACAAAACTCCTTACATCATTCACATGCAACATGCTTCTATGACTTTGTATCCCATCTACTAACCATACTCCCCAACTTAGAAGGAACTAATATTACTAAAAAGAAATGTAAGGACTTACCCTCATCATCATAACCATCCGACTTCTCTCCTCTAGTCCGGTGTGCATAGAAAAATCTTGTTGCTTGAGCATCATCCTTCGGAACACTTGGATCAACTTTCTTACCCTCTCTTACTCTAGAGTCAATGGTAGGAGAATCTTTCACCTTGTTTGCTTCCTTACCACAATAAAAGAAACTGCTGGTACCCCTTAGACACTAACCATAATGAATCTTTCCACAAGTGACACATGTAGGTTTTACATTTTGAGAACCACCTCTTTTCCACTATTTCACCTTGTCACTCCTAGGTACTTCTTGAGTTTGAGCCCTTTTCATAAACCTAGATTTGTCTTGGTCACTAGAACCACCCCTTTACAAGTTTCTAGACATCCTTCTAAGTTTAGACTCTTCAATCGATTGGGCATACACCATGAGTCTAGCTAAGGTCATATAATCATGTAACATCGCCGTATTGAATTCCTCCCTTACTAGATCGGCGATACGCGTCATAAAAAAATCATTTCATTCTGTGGATTACACACAAAGAATGGGGAATATCTGGATAACACAGAGAATTAAAGAATACTCTTCAACAATCATATTTCCTTGATTAAAATGGATAAACTCCTTTTGATTAACTTCCCTCCTATCACGAGGAAAGTATTTTCTAAGAAAAGCTTCTTTAAATTCTTCCCACTCAATAGGACCCGACTCCACCGGCCTATTATCCTTCCATTTTGTGTACCAATCTTGAGAAACCCCCCTCAATTAACATGAAGTTAACTCTGCCTTTTCACTAGATGTAATTCCCATATCACTCAACACCTTGTAAACTCCATCTAGGATCTCCTGGGGATCTTCTCCTACATTAGAGCCAAAAAATATAGGAGGATTCATCGTAACAAAGTTTATCACCCTAGATTTCATAGTGCTATACACAACATTCACCCTAGTAACCATACTTAAATTTACTTGAGTAGTCACCGCTCGGTCTAAATCAAGCAAAGACTTTCTAATATCACTATTACTCAACTCCGCGGGAACCACCGGAACATCATTACGTCCCCCAAAAATAGGAACTTGGTCACCTTCAGAACCTTGAGGGACTTTCTCAATTTCATCAACTTGAGGAGGAATCTCCTCATGCACATCATTCTCCTCAATTCTCCTAGTCGGTGTCCTCCTCATATTCATATTCCTAGAAACACATGGAAACCCATAAGAAAAGAATACTCATAATGTTCACTCTACGACACAACATACGATTAGAAAAGAAGGGAAACTTTATCATCCTATAGCCTCTCTCCCATAGATGTGTCGCGACACACACCAGTGGTCAAGAGTCTACTAGACATGACTTGATGACACTTTTCGATTCCTACCACTTCTTTCATAACGTGTATCTAATACCAAGCTTGTCACATCCCGAGAACACTCCCTATAATATATGGCACTCTCGGAGTGTAACCATCATACTAGGCCTCTCAGAGGTCTTATACAATCCCTTACATGTCATTAATCGCATTTTCATAATGAAAAGTAATGTGGAATTAAAACATTTCACAAAACATCTCATATTCTTTAAAAACACTTTCATATAGGAAATACTAAGTCTCAGTATCATAAAACATAAGAAACACTAAATACCTTTGGGACACATCCAAAACATACTAATATAGAAATACCTAGTCTACTAGAATACATCAATACGAAACATAAAAAACATCTATATATGCCCTTGAGCCAATTGAGAACATACTTCAACTTCACTTGAATTATGCTACAATACAAGTTTTGCTTTCCAAATGCTCCTCACCTACCAACAACTATAGAGATAGATAAAATCATGGATTAGTACAACCACATCTTCTAAGTATGAAATTATGCATGAAAATCATACAAAAAGATATTTATTAGAAATATGCATCTTTTAATTTAAAAATTATGTCATAATCATAACAACAAAATTTTAATAACTTAGAAACACATAAGATAACATTCAATTAATTTTAACCATTTTTAAGAGTAACCTTACAGTGAGTTATATTAAATGTACAGTGAATTGCTTCACTATGTGAAGTGCTTTCTTAATCTTTTTAAACATTTGCTAGCATGTAGTCTTCTCACTAAAAGCTATCCTAAGACTCACATAAGAAACACAAAGAGAGACCGCCCCTACAGCCTCCCTAAGCATGCCTAGTTGACCCTGAAGACTACTTATAATAATACACATACACATTTACAAGACACCTGAAAATGAACATGAGATTTCCTCTACCACACATGATTCTAAGTTTTACTTGAGTGAGTTGTGAAGTGACCTCCCATACAATCTCTTGAACACACACTTAAGAGATCCTATAGACTCCCTATGATAGAATCATTCGTACTTAACACAAAACCTCATAGATAATATGACATTCTCTTACCAAAGGCTATCAAAAGACTTACTTAAGTAAATTATGAATATAACGTCCATATTTACCTCTTCAAAACTACCTAAATTATCCTTAAGACTACCTATGTTTAGATCATGTCTACATATTCAACAATTTTCCCTAACTATAGTAATCCTTAAGACTTATCTAGGTAAAATACGAACTGACCATACAAATGTCCCCTTCACACCTTAAATAGACAACTCTTAATTGCTCTTGATAAATACTTATTCAATTAACATATTTTCTTACAAACGTCATTACATTTATTTGTTCATTTTGAACTCATTCATCACATAAAGGAAATTCAAGTAATGGTCTTGGAGAAAAGACCTAGGCACTCTAACTAACACCTTCAAAGCCTATTTTGCAGTTTCTAGGTAGTGTCTTATACCACCACCTAAACTTCAGACAACTTCTCTAATGCTAGTAGGTACCCCATATGATGAGAATAGGCAATAACATACATTGACCATTATAGCAAAGCATCGAATCCAAAGTTCTAACCTACTCGAATGAGGGTATTCTACTTGACAATTGTAGAACTTGGATACATCCCATGTAGGCACATGGTTAAGGAATATGAATAGTGTAATTTGTAATCTAGTCTGATTAGTTAACTAAAACAACATCCCTTACCATACTCACTCGGTGCTATCCTGTGTTCTCATAGACTAATTTACAGTTAAGGTTCATTGAAATGGGTTCCATATAAAGTTCATAACCCAAATACGTTAATCTTACAAAAGAAAGGTCCACGACTACCTTACAATGGAGATAAGAAGCGCATCATGACTTTATTAAGGTTTTATGTGATGCCGTTCCATACAATTAACCTTAATTCTATCATTTCTTTACTTTAAGGATACCATTACATCTTTTGACTTCAACATTCATAAACTTACCATTACATTCAAGGTTTCACAGAAAGGACCCTCCTAACGTCAATTAAGGTCTCATGTTATTCATACTTAGTAGACTAGAGGATTTCAAATGTTCACTCAATACAGCTAACATTCACATTCATACATACATCAAGTAAGGGACACAAGTCAACCAACACATGACACAACATAGTTAAGTTTAACACATATTACAGGTCATTCTAGAAACACATAGAGATAATCATATTCTCTAAAAGTCACCCAGTATAGTATAATATCATCATCAATATGATCATCATAGACTTATAGTCAAGTAGGGATAAACAAGCATCAACCTTAAGACTATACACACAAAGTGAATGTCATAGTTTAACATGATTACGTACATAACATAAATAGAACAAGAGATGTATTTTAACATTACTTATCATGTATCTAAATATTATCATACTTCACATAATCATCATAATACTTCAAGTAGTGTCGACAAGGCCATGATCAACATATTACTTAAAATGACACTAATAAGGCCACATCAATTACAAATAAAACACATAACACCGCTACCATTAATGGACCATACAAATCACAACATAGTTGAAGTCTAATTAACATGAAATAAATGGAAATAGGGAAGCGTACCACCACTCTATCCTCACCACCTCAATTCGAGGCTATATCAACCAATTCAACACCACAAGGCCCTTTCCAATGGCCATGTACATTAATTCAATATAATTAGAACAATACTCAATGAAACAAGGTCAATTCTATCTATATAATTCAACATAATACAACCTAGATATAAATTGAACACAATTCTTACATCATTAGAGAGCCCATATAAAACTACACTAGAATTCATAAACATTAAGTCAATATCAAGTAACACCTAACGTAGTAAATAACTAGTGTTCATCAATTTCATGGTTTCATAGGTTAATTAAGTTAAAATATTGAAATTAATAACTATTCAATCAATAATCAATTCTTAAAAACCTTTAATGCAAAAACCCATGTATAGATCATAAAATTGGACAATTCATCTTTGAAAACTTTAGAAAACATCTTTCAAGGTTGGGCTCCTTGATCAATAGAGTCTCATGAATCAAAAAACATACCTCAATGAATCTAATCTTCAAATTGATTAATAATATCCACTCAATCCTTCAATCTAAGCCCTTCCATGAGTTATGGCTCCAATGGAGTTTAGGGAATTTCTAGGGGGATTAGGGTTTTGATTTTGAAGAATGAAATATTTTAAGTATTTTAGGCTTATAAACATTGTTAAAATTCCTAAAATACCCTTATGAAACCGCAATACTCTTATTTGGACGTGGGCTGAATTTACAATTTCACCCCTCTACTTAACAGTAGACTGCACAGGAACAGAACCATCAATGGTCTGTCCCTTGACCAAAGTTCTTTTGGTCCTTATCTGGGACCGAGGCCTTACTTTGTGTGCCTATCCTCCCATTCCTAAGTATCCACCAATGTAACCCATCAACAGGACGTCGACTGGACCACGAAAAATCGATTGCCTCAGTCGTTAGGGGTTGTTTAGGCAATCTCTCACACCAATATTGGGTCCTTGGGGATATTTGACCAGAGTTTTCCAACCCAAACAATAATGTATATGATTTTAGGACCTCTCACATGAATTTTATCCAAACCGAACACATAAAACTCGATGAAACATGCTACACACACAAGGTCACTTTAAGGCAAAACTTTAGAACATCATGGACGTTCTTGGATGTTTCACCTCAAAACTATATGAGAATCAACACACTTCCTATATAAACTATATTAAATCATTTTAGGACCTTATTACCTCATGTATCACACATAAACAAATAAAACCACATATGAGACACATAGGTGACTTAGTCGTCGAACGTCTTGGTCATCCCTGGACGTTTGACTTTAAATGCACCTAAACATAGACATTGCCTCAATATAGAATTATAGAACTATTTAAGACCTTATACTATCATGGAAGAAATTTTAGCCTCTAGTTTAGCTAAGTCATTCTTGGGATCTTTCATTCTCCCCCACTTGGACAACATTCGTCCTAGAATGACACTTGTCACTCTACGAACATTTCCAAGAATAGAGGTTAAATTAACAGGTAATAACCACTCCATATAACACAAAATCAAAAGTAAAACATCAATTTCACACTATCTAGATATTCACAACACAACAAGAAACTAGAATAAATTTTATAACTAGTCATGGTACAAAACTCATATACCTCATTCCAAATAGAGAATTTTCATTTTATATTCAATATCATACTTATAGACATCAGTTCTAACCACATTAAAACAATTTTGGACCAGAGAATGAATTAG
This sequence comes from Solanum arcanum, assembly GCA_027789145.1. Lineage (NCBI taxonomy): Eukaryota > Viridiplantae > Streptophyta > Magnoliopsida > Solanales > Solanaceae > Solanum > Solanum arcanum. The sequence continues at coordinate 35,686,432 of CM050943.1, forward strand.
TCAAATTTTTAAAAATTTAACAGTGAGTAGGCAAAACATTAAAGTGAATTGAGCAAATTTTTAAAAATGCAACTTTTAGGAAATTCATTAGAGAAACATTCTAATATTCAAGGTAACATTATATAAACACATTTTACAACATAATCATGTATTCATAAAACACGCAATTCAAGAAGTAAATGAATTTCAATTTCAACAAAAATCCTAAACATAATGCACATGCAAAATGCTTCTATGACTTTCTATCCCATCTACTAACCATACTCCCCCACTATAAAGGAACTTATATAACTAAAAATAAATGTAAGGACTTACCCTTATCATAATTACCATCTTACTTCTCTCTTCTAGTTCGGGGTGCATAGAAATGCCTAGTTGCTTGAACATCATCCTTTGGAACACTTGGATCAACTTTCTTACCCTCTTTTACTCTAGAAGCAATGCTAGGACAATATTTCACCTTGTATCCTTCCTTACAACAACCAATGAAACTCGTGGTACCCCTTAGACACTCACCATAACCTCTCTTTCCACAAGTAACGCTGTAGGTTTGAAATTTTGAGAACCACCTCCTTTCTCCAATTTCACCTTATCACTCCAAGGTACTTCTAGAGTTGGAGCCCTCTTCTTGAGAGTAGATTGCTCTTGGTCACTAGAACCACCCCTTTTCAAGTATCTACACATCTTCTTATGTTTAGACTCTTCTATTGATTGGGCATACACAATGTGACTAGCTAAGGTCATATCACCATGTAACATAGCCGTACAAAATTCCTCCCTCACTATATTGGCGATATGCGTCACAAAACAACTATTTTCATCCCCTCGAGTAGTCACAATGCATGGGGCACATATATATAACATAGAGGACTTCAAAGAGTATTCCTCAACGCTCATATTGCCTTGCTTGATATTGATAAAATCCTCTACATTAACTTCCGTCTTCTCACGGGGAAAATATTTTCAAAGAAAAGCTTCTTTAAATTCTTCCCACTCAATAGGATCCAACTCCACCGGCCTATTGTCATTCCATTGTGGTTATCAAACTTGAGAAACCTCCCTCAATTGATACGAAGGTAACTCTGCCTTTTCACTAGATGTAACCCCCATGGCAATCAACACTTTGTAAAATCCATCTAGGAACTCTTGGGGATCCTCTCCTACCTAAGAGCCAAGAAATATAGGAGGATTCATCAACACATAGTTTCTCAACCTAGATGTCATAGTGCTATCATTAACATTCACCATATGCACGATACTCAAATTCACTTGAGTAGTCACCGTTCAGGCTAAAGAAAGAAAGCCTTTATAATATCACTATTACTCAACTCAAGGGGAACCACCGGAACATAATAACCTCCACCCACAATAGGAATTTGGTCACCTTGAAGAACTTGCTCAACTTCCTCAACTTGAGGTGGAATCTCCTCATGCACATCTTTTGCCTCAACTCTCCTAGATAGTGTCCTCCTCGTATTCATCTTACTAGAAATAGAAGGAAAACAATAAAAAAGGAGTACTCATATGTTTTAATCTATCCCGTGACAAAGAAGTAGAAAAAAAGGGAAAATCTATCGTCCTATAGACTCTTTCCCATAGATGTGTCGCGACACACACCGGTGATCAAGATTCTACTAGACAGGACTTGATGAGACTTTTCGATTCCTAAGAATTCTTTCATAACCTGGCTCTAATACCAAGCTTGTCACATCCTGACACCACATCCTAGAAGATATGTCACTCTCGGAGTGTAACAACCATACTCGACCTCTCGGAGCTCTTATACAATCCCTTACATATCATTCATCACATATACATAATGAAAACTAGTGTGCAATTAAAACATTTCATATTCTTTAAAAAATCTTTCATATAAAATCATAGGAAAAACTGTCTCAATCTGATCAAACTTAAGACACAAGAATACCTTTGGCACACGGACCAAACATAATAATATAGAAATAAATAATCATTTACAATACATCAATAAGAAACATAAAAGATATCTATATATTCTATTGAGCCAATTGAGGACATGTTTCAACTTCACTATAATGATTCTGCGATACAAGTTTTGCTTCCAAAACGCTCCTCACCTACCAACAACTATATAGATAGATAAAATCATGGATTAGTACAACAACATGTACTAAGTATGACATTATGCATGAAAATCTTGCCGATGGATATTTATTAGAAATATACATCTTTTCATTTAAAAATTATATCATAATCATACCAACAAAATTTTATTAACTTAGAAACACATAAGATAACATTAAATCAATTTAAAGCATTTTTAGAGTAACCTTACATTGAGGCATATTTAATGTACAGTGAATTGCTTCACTGTGTGAGGCACTTTCTTAATATTTTTAACATTTTCTAGCATGTAGTCTTCTCACTTATAGCTATCCTAATCCTCACTTTAGCAAAACAAAGAGAGAATTTCCATACAACCTCCCTAACCATACCTAAATGACCCTCAAAACTATTTATAATAAGACACATACACACTTAGATGAAACAAAACATATGAACATGAGATTTCTACTACCCCAAGTTCTTGTAAGTCTCAGTTGAGTGAGTTGTGAAGCGACAGCCCATAAGAGATCTTATAGACTCCCTATTATAGAATCATTTTGACTTAACACAACAACATATAGATAATATGACATTCTCTTACAAAAGGCTATCAAAATACATACTTAAGTAAATTACGAATATAAAGTCCATAATTTACCTCTTGAAGACTACCTAAATTATCCTTAACACTACCTAAGTTTAAATCATTTCTATATATTCAATCATTTTCCCTTAATAGAGTCATCTATAAGATTTATCTAGGTAAGATACGAAGTTACCATACAAATGCCCCCTTCACACCTTAAATAAACAACCCTTAACTGCTATAGATAAATACATATTTAATTAACATATTTTTTTACTTACGTCATTACATTCATTAGTTCATTTTGGACTCATTCATTACATAAAGTAAATTCAAGTAATGGTCTTGGACAAGACCTAGGAATCTAACTAACACCTTTAAAGCCTATTGTGTAGTATCTAGATAGTGTCCCATACAATTACTTAAACTTCATAAAACTTCTCTAATGCTAGTAGGTATCCCATACGATGATAATGGGCAATAATAGACATAGACCATGATAGCAAAGAATCGAATCCGAAGTTCTAACCTATTGCAATAAGGGGTTCTACCTGAGAATGGTAGAACTTGGACACATCCAATGTAGGCACATGGTTAAGGAATATCAAGGGTGTGCTTTGTAATCTAGTCTCGTTCTATAATTCGAACTACTTCCCTTACCATTATCACTCGATGCAAGCCTTGTTTTCATAAAGTAATTTACACTTAAGGTTCATATAAAGGGGTTCCATATAAAGCTCACAACGCAATCACATTTACCCTACCAAAGAAAGGTCCACTAGGGATACCCTACAATGGAAACAAGAAGCTCATCATGAATTTCTTAAGGTTTGATATGATTTCGTTCCAGCTAATCAACCTTATTTCTATCATTCCTTTGATTGAAGGATACCATTACAACTATCGACTTCAACATTCATAACCTTACCACGATGTTCAAGGTTTCATTTAAAGGACCCTCTTAAAATAATTTGAGGTATCACTTCATTTATACTTACAATACTAGAGGCTTTAACATTTGAAGTCAAGACATCCCACATTCACATTCATACATACATCATGTAAGGAACACAAGTTAACCAAGGCAAGACACAACATACTTCACTTCAACAAATATTACATCTCATTCTAGAAATACATAGACATAACCATATCCTCTTTAAATCATTATATAAACTATAAAATCATCACCAGTATGACCATCAAAGACTCATATAGTCAAGTAGGGATAAGTAAGCATCAACCCTAACACTATACACACAATGCAAAAGTTATAGCATAACATGATTACCTACATAACATCAATAGAAGAAAACATATACTTTAACATTACTTATCATATAGTTAAATATAATCATCACAATATTTCAAGTAGTGTCGACAAGTCGATGATCATCATATAACTTAAAAAAAAGCCTACAAGGCCACAACAATTAGAAGAAAAACACATAACACCCCCATAATAAGTGGACCATACGTATCAAATCATAATTGAAGTCTAATTAAAATAAAATAAATGGACCACTCTATCCTCAACATCTCAATTCGATACTAAATTACCCATTAAACACCATAAGGCCCTTACCAATGGCCGTGAACATTAATTCGATACAATTATAACAATACTCAATGAAAATAGGACAATTTAATATATATTAATCAAGCTAATAAAACCTAGACATTACTTGAACACAATTCTTATATCATTAGAGAGTCCATAGAATGTTACACTAGAATTCATAAATATTAAGTTAATATTAAGTAACCCATAAATTGGTCAAAAACTAGGGTTCATCAATTTCATGGGTTCATAACTCAATTAAGTTAAAATCTTCAAATTAAAAACAATTCAATAAAAAATGAATCCTTAAAATCCATTAATGAAAGAACTCATGTATAGATCATAACATTGGATAATTCATCTTTAAAAACTTTAGAAAACAACTTTGAAGGTTGGGATCCATGGTGAATAGAGTTTCAAGGATCAAAAAAGATACCACAATTATGATAATATATCAATTAGATGAATAATTTACACTCTATCCTCCAATCAAAGACCTTCCTTGAGCTTTGGCTGCAATGGAGTTCTAGGGAATTTCTTAGGAAATTTGGGTTTTGTTATTGAAAATGAAATCTTGTAAGTGGTTTAAGCTATAAACATAGTTAAAATACCCAAAAGACCCTTAAGTAACCTCAAATACTCTTATTTGGACGTGAGGTTAATTTACAAGTTGAGCCCTTAACTTAACAGTGTCCTGCGCGCCGGAACAGACCCATTTATGGTTGCCCATCGACGGTCCGTCCCTTGACCATCGCACCGTCCTGTTGGTTCGTGGTCTAGGATTGAGGCCTTTCTTGGCTTCATCTCCTATCTTGCCTAACTATCCACCAATGGCATCTCCACAGGGCATCGAGTTGTCCACGAGCCATCGATTGCCTCAGTCGTTTGGGGTTGTTTAGGTAGTCTTGTACACCAACATTGGGTTCTTCCTCAAGGACCCTTGGATGGTCCTTGGGGATATTTGAAGAGATATTTCCAACCCAAACGTGATATTATATGATTTTAGGACCCCTTACATGAATATCATCAAAAACGAACACGTGAAACATGATGAAACATGCTAAGACACACACGGTCATTTCAATGCAAAACTTTCAAACATCATTGACGTTCTTGAAGGTTTGACCTCTCAACTTTACGAAACATGACACATGACTATATACACTATAATAACTCATTTAAATATCTTATAAACTCATAAGTTACACATTAACACATAAAAACATATATGAGGCACATAGGTGACTTAGTCGGCGAAACTCTTTGTCTTCGCTTCACGTTTTGCTTCCAATGCACCTAATCTCTTAGACACTGCCTCAATACAACATTATAGACCTATTTAGGACATTATAAAATCATTACCAACATGTTAGTATCTATTTCACCTTAGTTATTTTTGTGATATTACACCGACTCAATGGGAGGATATTTGGAGTCTAAACCTTGGAATCTTACTATATGGTATAAACACACTTTAGAGATCATTTTACAAGCTTTAAAACAAGAGAGAAACGATCTATATGAATAAAATTTTCCCCCTTCCACTCTCAAATGGGCTCATGTGGGAATTTAAACTTCACCACCCTTGTTCTACAATCTATAGAGGCAAAGTAAGGATGCAACCTCTCCATACCCAAAATAACATCAAAATAAAGAATATAAGGTTCTACTAGCTCATCATCAGAAAATCTATTGGAAAACATTATATGACAATTTCTATACACCCCTTCTGCAGTTACCGACTCACCCACCGGGGTGGACACTAGAAAAGGTTCACGCAATATATCGGGGAAAATGTACAACTTTTTAGTTACTAGAGGAGTAAAAAATGTTAAAGTAGCACCGGGATCAAGTAAGACAAATATATCAATATAGAAGAGTTTAAACATACTAGTCACCACGTCGGAAGAATTCTGTTACTCACCCCTACAGCGGAGAGCATAAAAATGATTCTTCTTTGGAGACTCATTTGAACCAATTGCTTGAGTGTTAAATCTACCCATGTCTTGGACCATCACATTAGGGCGATCCTTAACCTTGTGTCCACTCTTGCCACAAATAAAGCGAATTCCAGTTCCAACTAGACATTCACCAAGATGACCCTTTCCACACTTGGCACAAGTAGGCTTCTGGTTCCTTCTTAGTCTTAGGGTTATACACCCTATCATCATGAGATTTAGGTAACTTGGAAGGAACTTGATTGGAAACCCTCTTATTGAACCTAGGCTTGTGTTGTATCTAAAGCCTACCCTTTGAAGAACCACTATCAAAAGATTTTGCCCTTTTGTCATCTCTATTCTTCCTCTTAGCCCTTGCATCTTCCACATGTTGAGAATAAACCATGAGAAAACAAATTTTCATATTGTCATGTATAATGGTCGAATTACAATCCTCTTTCAAATCATTCGACAACCTCATCTAAAAAAGGCTCATTTCATCCGTGGGATCGGAAAACTAAGAAGGAGCATGTTTGACAATTTAGTGAATTTCAAGGAGTATTCAAGCACACTTGTACCTCTATGAAGAAGGTGGATAATCTCTACCACTTTATTTTCCCTCTTATCCCAAGGAAAGAACCAATCAAGAAAAGCCTTTTTGAACACCCCCTAAGTCACCGGTCCACCATGTAACGGCCTATTGTCCCTCCATTAGAAATATCAAATTTGGTTCATATCTTTGAGTTTATAAGAGGCTATCTCAGCCTTCTAACTAGTAGACAACCCCATAGCATAGAGGATCTTGTAATTTTAGTCAATTAACTCTTAGGTGTCTTCTTCAACCTTGGACCCATAGAAAGTAAGGGGGATTCATCCTAGTGAAATCCCCTAGAAGGGATGCCATGGTAGCAAATTTTTGGTGTGCTTAGGGTACAACCTACCGATTAGATTGGGATATCAAGGATTTGGCTTGGGTAGTGGCAACTTGTGCTTGGGTAGTAATGGCTTTGGCCATTTGTAAAAGAGCAACCCTTATGGCCTCATCCGTCAAAAAAGGAGGATTAACCAAGGATTGGTCATCATTCACATCTTCCTAAATATGAGGAAGTTGATCACAACGGGGAGGAACTCCCACATTGACAATATCCTCTTCACGTCTTCGTTCCGCATTCCTTCGACTATTCATTGACTATAATCACTATAAGAGGATTAGCTGCAAAAGCACATAGAGCTAACACTCCTAAGCCACGATATTGTACTTCTAAGAAAGTGAGAGTTTCCTAGGCATCACATAGATTCCTATTCATAAGTTTGTCACACTTCACAATTATGAATACAAACCTACATAGACGTGGTTGAGAGAGATATCTTCAAACTCCCAAGACATCTAAAAACTAGTCGAAGTTGAACTAGAGTGTCGTACTATTTTGTAGTGATGTTTTTGGAGGTAGTTTAAGAGTGAAGTTGAGTGTCAATGGTTCCTATGAGTAGAGTGACATGTAGAGCGTCAAAATGTCTGAGAACGATGCCTCGGCAACCACCCTTAGTTTCCCCAAGGAGGACCCAAAAATTGGACGGGAAGCAACCCAATGAAGTGTGCAAGGGCAGAAAAATAAAGTCCACCTCACAACGCACTATCAATACAAGGTCTACTTCCTAAAAAATTTTGAGAGGCAAAAATATGGGGCTTGCCTCGTGACACACAATCAAGTCCAAGATTTTGCCGCGATATTTTTAAGTCAAATTTCAAGTTGGAAAAGGGTCCAAATTGTGTGAGGGGTCTTTTGGGAAATTTGGGGATCAATTGTGGACATATTTAGGTCATTTAAATATCATTTATCCCATAATTTAAACCCTAAAGATCAAATTCAAATTTGTCCAAAAAACCTTCACTCCAAAAATCTCCATTGAAGAAGCATCAAAGAAGAGGAGCCCCTTTAAAAGAAATTTCAAAAAGGATTTCAAACTTCAAACTTCTTTATTCCTCGACTCTAAGTATTGGTCTTTGCATGAAAATGTTTTATTGATTAAAATGAGTTGTTTTTATCTTTAAATGATGATTTTAACGTCAGAACCCCAATGGAATTATGTCTATTCTTTTTATCAACTTTTGGCTTATGAAATGGGTTCTATGAGCATGATTAGATAATGTTAAACTTATTTTTTTCCTATTGGATTTATTAATTATTACCTAATTCCATAAGGGCTATTTTATTATGGATTATTTTATAAATTATGAATAGGAGGTAAAGGCTTGGATGAAGTATATATTGTTCTATCTTGGTTAAGCTATATTGAAGAAATTCTTGAGTGGTATAGTCCACCATTGGTGGAGGTATTTACTTGAAGTTTATGAAGTTATATCTGTGTGCTGTTAAAATGGCCTTTAAGTCATGATATGTGAAGTGAAGTGATAATTTTTATATGTATATGTATGGTATGTTTTGGAATGTTGAAATGAGCATCTTGAAGAGTTTATGTCTAAATGAAGTATCCATTTGATATGTGAAGTATGATGATATGTAAATTGTGATAAATGTGAGTTGAGCCTTTCTAGAAGTCAATGTTATGAATAGTAATCTATATGTGAAAGGTGTTCTAATATGCGATAACACACACACTTGAGTGCATAAAGGAAGTTAATGAATGAAAATAGGGGATTATAGGGTGGACACTCTTCGTGAGTAGAGATGAAGTTTCTAGACCTTCTCTATTATTCGTAAGTATAAAAAAGGGGTATTTTGTGGTGAACACTCTTCGTGAATAAAGATGAAGTTTTTTGTAGCAACCTCACTATTCCCAGTGAGCTTTCCAAGATGGGCTGGAGGTTTGATACCCTTCATGAGTATAGACGGGGTGTTAAATAGTTATCTCCTAAACTATAGTTAATGAATATTTAAGACTCCGTGGGGGAGTTATGCATAGCACCGAGATGATTTGAAGTAAGGGTGGGTACACTTCGTAGTAGATATGTGTATCCAATGTACCTCTTGAGATGGGTGATCCTCGTTAGTATATAGTGAATTACTTAGTAGCAACATCCCTATCCCTTAACTATGCGCCCTCGTAGGTGTAGCTATTTGATAACCCATGTAAAAGCTAAAGAATATGACCCTATCTTAGGAAATTAGCCACACATCATTCGGTAAAAATAGCACTAGGATTCCTTGTAAACCTCTCATGGTCTATATCGGTTAAAGCTAACCCCCCAAATGTATGCAAATGAACAAAGTTTTCTTAAGGGTGTAATACTTAGGGTAGATGGTTGAATGTGCCGCTACCTATCCATTGCACAAGTAGACATTTGGAGGGAGTCTTTGTTTGTCCTTACTTGAAATTTATTAATGGTTCACGATATGATATAAATGAAAGTAATGTGAGTTTATGTGTAATGTTAATAAAGCATATTAATGTTATGTCTTGTATGACAAAAATTATGGATGACGAATGAAGTGTATCTAATCTCATGGAATCTTAAAGGAGCACATAGTGGTGGTAGTAGTATGGGATGCTACTCTCACATTGCACTTTGTGTGACTTGTAAGTCCAATTGAGAGGGGTTCTTACGTGAAGTTCCTAAATGCAGTTATGCTCCTCTAGTTTCTTTAGTATTGAATGTTTACTTGTTAAATGAAATGAAATATGCTTGTCCATTGTAGTCTTCAGGATCACTTGGGGTGTGTAGTGAAGATATTGTATGGGCGATTTTTTTATCTCTTACTTAAGTGAGTCTTAGGATAACTTGGGATAGGAATAATAAGTTTCTAAGTGGGTTCACTGTAAGTATGCTTTTCTGTGGAGAAAAATTTAAGTTTTTCTTTATGTGTTAAATGATGGTACTATACGATGTTTTGTAACTTAAGGTTTTAACGAAATAGCATGACTTGTATTGTTACTTATAAATTGTCCCTTTTTGCATGATTTTGCATAATGTCATACTTAGTACAATGTTTGTACTAAACCAATACTTTTCTATACTATATAAGTATAGGTTAAAGTCTAGTTCAAAATTAGAAGGCAAGCTTGGGAATCGACTCTCTCAAGACTAAGTATGTCCTCATATATTCTACGACATTATATATGTTTTCTTTAGTTTCTTCTTTTAGGACTTGTAAAGACTTATTAAATATTTATTTAAATGTAAAGCGTTATGTCCCTAAAATATTTATTTCATGTCTAGAAGATGTCTTGTGACGACGAGACTTACTCATTATTATTTTATAAAATAAGTTTCTTATTATTATATTATTGTGAAATTTTTTAATTTCCGTACTACTTTCATGTCTTATATGTGATGAATGATTGCTAAGAGGCTTTTTCAAAACCTTCGAAAGGTCAAGTACGCCTTGAGACGACCTAAGGGTTGCCCTAACTTCTAGAGTGTACTTGCAGGTCATTACAAACACGAAGATATTTAACCTTATGCTCTAATACCAAGTTTGTCATATACGGAAATAGACCCTAGACGTAACCGGCATCGTCGTCCTCATTAAGGAAAAAGACTAGTCTCTTATATTACATTATTACATTCATAGGTTAAATTAAGTGGAAAATTTTAATCTTTTCTTTACTTTTACTCGGAGGTTTACATAGAGTTGTACATACACATAGTGTGTGTATACATCGAGTATACATAGATCCTTCATATAGGAAGATTTGTTAGTCTTCTACTTTTATAGCACATAGATATATAAAATATAACATAGTCTCAAAATAGTCATCTAATCTCATAACCATCAAATAAGAGTATATCAAAATTTGGCCTAGCCTATATATCAATGAAACAAGACCACATATACATCATACAGTGTTTAATATAAAAATGAAAAGGGAAGAAAAATAAGATTCTTAAAAATAAAGGAACATCTTAGGCTTGATAGTGGTATCGCCCTCGGAAAGTGATGACCTACCCTACTTGGATGATTAAGAAATCCAAGTATTCTACAATTTGCCTCCAAAAGCCCCTAAATGATCGAAACCTAAAATGTTAGGGAAAACGAGGAAATGGAATTCGTACCCCATTTGTACTAAGTATTAAACCATCTGCAAACATATAATCAAAACATTCTAAAGGGATATTTCATTAAGTATGCAATTTATTTTGAAAACCCTTGTGCACATTCAACAAGACTATACCCAATCAACAGGGATATTCATTAAGTCATTGGCATGTACATCACAATACCAACAACATCAAAACTAGTCAAGTTAACATGCATATCATGTAATTGAATGCATAGTCAAGTAACTATATCATCAAGTCATAAAAAACCACAAGCATGAATAAGAGTACATTTCATCATAACCAAATCAAGACAATTACTGGTTAACCCTTATCAAGTCAACAATTACAATGACGAAGCAAATATCCATAGCCTTACTCAATAAAGTAACCCATACAAAATCATGACCAACCTCCTACTTCACATAGTATAGCATTTAAAATAGTACATGTCATCATACCTTAACAATATAGACCAACACATGTTCGTGAGTGAAACAATTCAACATATAGTATCAACAATGTGTAAGTTCATCATATGCATATCATGTACCATTATAAAAAATTTCATACATAATTACATCCTCGTAAGGCTTCCCTCAAGACAAACTAATGCAAGGCATAGGTAGAGTCCCATATCCCTACCTAAGATAAGTCAACCTCTCAAATCACGCTAGTTAATTTGTACTTCATTACTTTATTTTAGTTTAGGGAACACTTTCCTTAACCGACATAAACACCAAGAGCTAAGTGTGGAATCGCGTGTTAAAAAACCTTACACTGAAGAAAGGTGGTCTACCGGCCAAACTAAAAACACTCATAAAAATAGCTTTTTAGGTGGATCCACTAGCTACTCTTCATATGAGGGAAACATAGTTCAAGAACTAATAGATAGGTATAATCCCTCTACATACCACTTGGAAATTGGGGTCTCTTCTCATGGGAATCCATTGGATGAGCATCCTCATTTAGGGAGTCAACGCCACATGTGGAACTGTAGGGTGAATCTTCCTCTATGGGAAGTCATCACCTCCCTATCTCAAGTTCACTCGGTGCTAAGCTAAGTCCCTTTTGAAATGTCTTTAATGTCATTATTAATCATCATACATTATTGTAGGTCATAGGGTCTAAACCTTGCATATTTATCATAATAATAGTTCAATAAAAATCACATGAGTATAATCCTTCAATTAAAATTCATACAAGTGAGGTTAGAAGATTTACATATCATTTCATCCTAAGGCACATTGGTAAATCATTCACCATACTTATAACATTTAAATGTTAAGACAACACCTCACAAAACATGCTCAAGACATTTAAATTTAACGTCATACCACCCTATCAATCCTTATACAAGATATATTTCAATACAACATCCTGACTTAATCACAATTAACCATATTTTGAATTAAAGAATAGGGTCACAAGACTTACCAAGTATCCTTAATAATTTATCATCAATTTATTACCATCAACCCTTAATTCAACCCAATTAGGGTATAACATAATCACAATTCAACGACCAATATGATAACAAGGCTAAAACAATCACTACATAATAATTCAGTACTAGTTCATAGATTAAGACAAGATACTTAGGTCAAACTAACAACATACTTAATAACCTAGATCACTTCTCAAGAACTAGAATGAAAGGACTATAAATCACCTTAATTCTTTCATGATTAGTATAACAACATCATCTTGTAGTAATTCAACCAATAACCAAGTCAATCGACCCCAAAACGAAAGTGTCATCCTCAAGGGATCTTGGTAGGTTCTTGGGGAGTCATACCCGGACATTTCAATTATGAACAAACTTAGTCACATGTTAGAAACCCTTCCACCAATTTTCATCAGTTTTGGACTTCTAAATCTTGTCAAATAGTCTAAGGCACGCATGTACCTCCTTGAACAAGTTTTCGAATGTCATGGGAATTCTAGGATGTTTTGGCTTCTAGATTTCCTAAATGACTTATATTCATTAAAGTGGACCATAAAACATTGTAAACACCTTATAAAACCTATATTAAGATCTAGAAAATGTCTTGGATTTTCTAAGTGTTACACATGGAATCCCGATAGGGTTCCTCACTGGACGAGCGTGGGGTCTCTCTCTTTAGATTTTACATGGATTTTTACAATAGCTACACCTATGTGGGCACATAGTTAAGGGATAAGCAAATTTCTACTAAGTGAATCACTCTCTACTAACGATGAGTACTTATCTAAACAAGTATATTATGTACAACATCTCTATTCACAATGTGCACCCACCCCTTCTTCAAATCCTCTCGGTGCTAAGCATAACTGCCCCACAAAGTCTTAAACATTCGTTAAAAAAGGTCAAGGATAACTTTTGGAAACCACATCTCTACTCACAATGGGTATCTATACTCAAACCTATATTGGAAAGCTCTTGGGAGGTAATGAGGTTTCTTCTAAACACTTCATCTCAACTCATAATGAGTGTTCATCCCAAGACTCCCCCTTTCATTGTCATTCTTTAACTTCATTTATTCATTCATTCAAAGTGTGAGTGTGTGTACAAGTGATCAAACCTTTTCACATTAGTATTCACTTTCATAACATTGATTTCTAGACATGCTTACACCTTTATTTATCATTTCTTACACGCTAGCATGCTCAACATATAGACTTACTTCATTTAGGTATAATATAAGCAAGCAATACAATTTAAGCTTCATAATACATATCAACAAGAATTCTTCATTTATAACTTCATTTCACAAAATAGGGCTTCAAAGTCATACTCGCAATACATACCATATATAGTTAAATACATCAAATAAACACCGCCACAAAGAAGGAGTACCATACAACTCAAGAGAAATTCATAATGCGAGTTTATAATGAATCCAACTTACCTTTTCATCAAATGATTTCACACCTATTTATAATTTACTGAACAATTAAAAATAAAATAGTCCTTAGGTCACTAGCTGAACATAATATCAACATAAGGAAAACAAAGTTTAAACACTATATTATTTAACCCACTTTCCTAGCTAGAAGTTGAAAATACGCATAAGCATGAGTCATTAGGGTTTTGACATTAAAATTATCATTTAATGCTAGAAACAACATATTTGAATCATTAAAATAGTTATATATTAAGACCCATGCATAGAATTTTAACTAGGAGAAGATAGAGATTGGAAACCTTTTTTGAATCTTTTAGAAATGACTCCTTGAATGGAAAGGAATTAAAGGATGACTACCATACCTCAATGAAAATTAAACACATGAATTTTTATGAAGAAACACGTCCACCACCAGCCCTCCAAGCCCTTCTTTAGTCCAAGCTTCTATTTTTTTTTGAGAGTCTTTCTTGAGAGAGTGTTTTGGGTTTTAGGGAATGAAGTCTAAAATTAGGTCTATGTGTTTTAACACACTTTCTACATAAAATACTTTAAAAATATCTTCATTTGTTCATTTAACACTTGAGGTGAATTTACAAAAAACCCCAAGCCAAGGTAGTCTTTGTGACAGCTTTTTGGATGGCCACCTACGCCATTCACAGATGGGTCGTCTCCTAATCGACGCCCCTTTGATGGGGTCCGTAGATTGGGACTGCAACTACACCATGACCAGGTCTGGATAGTCTTGCAATGCCGATCCATGCCAAAGGGAGACGGGCCTTTGGTTGACCAACGGTCCTCCCCTTGTGGCGGTCGTTGATCACTATTTAGCAGCCTCTTTCAAATTGAATGGGCTCCTTTTCTAGGGCCTCTCGTGGGTACTAGGTGGGGTCGTACCGAGATGTTAAACCCCTATACTAAGTCATCTAGGTCTTAAGATCATCCGACATCAATTACAATTAAAATTAACACGTAAAACTCACCAAAACACCTCTAGACACACGAGCACTTTCTAAGAAACACCTTCTGAACGTCATGGACGTTGGTGGACATTTGACCTCCTGATGTCACCAAAAATCACACATTGCCTAAGAACATTAATTTAACTCATTTCAACACAAAAATAAATCATGAAACTTCACTAAGCTCTAGTACGCCTTAGTTTGTTTTAGGGTGTTACAAGTAGGACCTTAGTCAAGTAATAATATTAGAACTTCATATCATGCATATCATTACCTAGATGTCACCAAAAATCACACATTGCCTAAGAACATCAATTTAACTCATTTTAACACAAAAATAAATCATGAAACATTCACTAAGCTCTAGTACGCCTTAGTTTGTTTTAGGGTGTTACAAGTAGGACCTTAGTCAAGTAATAATATTAGAACTTCATATCATGCATATCACATTTGGGTTCACCCCCTAGATGTAACCGCCATTGTCTCCTTCTTTGAGGGCTAGGAATAGCCTCATGTCTTACATCATCACATTCATAAGTCAAAATTAGCGAAAAATTTAAAACATTACTACTTCTACATTGGATGTTTACATAGACCTCTACATACACATAATCTATATATCTAGTATACATAGACCCTTCATATAGGAATGTTACATAGACTTCTACTTTTATTGCACATAAATATATACATAAGATAGAACATAGTCTTAAGGATTCTCTCGTCTCAAACAATCTAAAGATCATAGAAATTTTGGCATAGCCCTACATCAATGTAAAGAAACCACGTATAGGCTTATACAAATTGTACTCAAATGAAAGTGGAATTGACGTAAAAGTCTTAGAAAATAAAGCAACTTCATATGCAAGATATTGACATCGCCCTCGAAAACTGAAGACCTATCCGCTAGTATGATAGACAATATCCAAATCTTCTTCAAGTCATCTCGAATGAGCCTTCAACAACCGTAACCTAAAATGTTTGGGAAATAGAAATAAAGGGGCGTTAATAATCCATATGTAATAAGTATGAGAACATATGCACATGTACTTATAAAACATGCTAAGAAAAGGACATTTCTATAAGTATGCATCTTTCTTTAAAACTTATATGCTTATCTAACAGTACCACATCAAGCCATAATTCACATTTATTTAATCGTAGACATTGTCATCATAATATCACAACATCAAGTCTAGTACAACCAAACATTCCAACTATACAAGTAGGAACATATTAAAGTAACATCTACATCGAAGTCATATTAAACAATAAGTATGTATAAAAGGACATTTTAGTATAGCTAAGCAAGACATTTACCCGTGAACCCCTATCAAGTCAACAAGTATAATGACTAGACAAAGCCCCAAAACCTTATTCAATCAGTTAACCTGACAAGAATCATGACTAACATCCTACTTCATGTAACAAGACATTTAGATAGACATTTCTTCTTACTTTAACAATATAAACTAACACGTATTGATAATTGAACTAGTCAACATATAGTATCAATAATGTGAAAGTCCTTCATATACATATCATAAATCATCATAGACATAAAAATATAGAAGAACATCCTCCTAAGACTCCCCTCAATGCTTACTAGTGCAATGCTTAGGTAGAGTCTCATACCCCTACCTAGACTAAGATAGACCCCTTAGGTTATCCTTGTTAAAGTTAAATTCTTTAATTCATTTTACCTTTTGGGAATATCTTGCCCTAACACACATAGACCATATGAGCTAGTGTGGAATCCGATGTCATAAAACCCTACACAGAAAGAAAGCGGACTACTTGCCAAGGTTGTACCAAAAAATAAAACATAAAAACTATGTGGATCCACTAGCTAGTATTCCTATATGGGAAACATCGTTCAACAAGTAGGAGATATAGTTTGGACCCTCTTTATGATCCATGCATTGTAGTCTCCAATCTCAAGGGTACTTTAGTTCTCCTCCCTTCCCTATGTGGGAAGGGACACTCCTCAATCTAGTTCACTCGGTGCTAAGCTAGAGTCCCTTTTTTGAAATGTCTTTAAGCCTTCAATTATAAATCATAGTTGAGTTTAGGTAGGGTATACCCCTTGTATTATCATTATCATCAATATCTCAATAATAATTGTATGAGTATAAGGTCATTCATTACAATTCATATATGTGAGGTTAGTAAATAAACATTTTATATCATAATAATTCACATTGACAGTCATCACCATAGTTATAACACATACACATTAATCAACATCAAAACATAGTCAATGCATTTCAATTTGAAATCAGACCACCCTATAAACCCTAATAAAAGGCTTACTCCAATATAACATCACGACTTAGCCACAATTGATCACAATTGGAAGTAAAGATAAAAATCATAAGACTTACCAAGTCTCCTTCATAGTTCATATTTTAGGCCCTACCATATACCCCCATTCAATACAATTCATATTTTCCAAATCATAATTAAATAATCAATATGATAACAATACTAGAAGAGTTACTATACCATAATTCAATACTAAATCAAATCTTAAACCTAGATACTTAGGTTAATTCCCATGACCTAGATCACTTCCAAAGAACTAGTATGGAAGACTAAATTTCATCTTATGTTTCTCATTATTAGTGTAAAAACATCATCTAATAGTGATTTAACTAATAATCAGGTTAATTGAATCAATCACAACCCAATTCACATCAAGATCAAACCTAGGGTTAAGGGTTAAGGGTCATGTTCTTCTATGTAGATCAAAAAATCATAAAATATCCTAATAAATTTAAAATACATGTTAATATATTCATATTATACAATAAAAAAACATAAACAATTCAATTCATGACACTAATTTCGAGAGTGAGAAGAACCCACATGAAAACCCAACTTTTAAAAAATATTTTGAAGGAACCCTTTGGGGAAAGAGGTCTAAAAGGTTAATTATATCTCATACCTTAATGTTTGATGATGATTTGGTTATTAAATAGTCCCTTTAATCCCCTAGAATCTCCCCCTAGCTTGTCTTCAATGGTGTCTTAAAATAGAGAGAGAAAGAGGAGAGAAGGAAAAGAGTTTATTTTGTGAGTTGTGTTTAGATTAATAAGGGTTGGGGTCTTTATATGGGAGATTAAACTAGTTAACTAATATTCATTTAATCCCTAAATAACCCCAAATACCTTAAATATTTTAATTTAGACTAACTTAAATTGTGCATAAACTTTGACCCTCACAGACGGAACCCCGTCGATGGGCCGTCTGTGAGTCGTCGGTTGGTCCCCCCTCTGTTCTGCACAATCGTCGTCTTTATCAGAGATATGTACAGGCGAGGTATCCATCAATATTTATAATTTTGGGACGATGGTAGGCATTGACGCCCCGTCGATCCACACATGAGTAGTTGATGGCTTCTCGTGGTTGCACACTGCCTAGGAAGTGTTGCCTCCTATGTGAGGGTCCTCCTCAAGGGCCTTCGTTGGACCTTGGGGAGTCGTACCCGGATGTTCCAACCAAGAATCATATATAATACTTATTATACACTTTTCCACCAAATTTCATGGATTTTGGACTCCTGCAAGCTAGTAAAATAGGCTAAGTGACGCTAGTACTTCTTAAAACTAGTTTTCGAATGTCATGGATATTTCATGGATGTTTTAGTTCCTAAACATACTACATGACCTATATTCATTAAAATAGGTCTTAAAAAGTGTTTATAAGGCATGAAACCTAAGATAGGCTTTAATACTCATCTTGGATTTTCGAAATATTAAAACAATCTCAGGCAAGAGGACCATAAACATAAGCACATACATTAGACCACCTTCCTAGGACTCCCTTAGAGGGATAATTGTGCAATGAATAGGTAGGTTCATTACTTCAACCTATCCTAAGTACCTTACCTTAGTTTATCCTAGTTAGGGTCCATTTACTTTACTTTAATTCCATTGTCCATTTTACATTAAGGAAACTATAACCTTAACAAACACTAAGACCATTGGTGCTAAACATGGAATTTGGTGTTGTAGAGACTTACACCAATGGAAGGTTCTCTTACCTATCCAAGGTAGAACATTAATAAATTCTAGAATAGTAAGTTAATTACTTTCTAGATTCTATGTGGCAAGAATAGTTATGGAACTAAGAGATATGAATTGGACCGTCTCCATTCCCATACGCATTGGAGTCACCATCTTCCTCAATGGAAGTCAACACCTCATGGAGAACCATAGGTGAATATTCCTCCAAGGGAAGTCAACACCTCATGATAAATAAATGGTTAATATTTCTCCAAGGAAAGTCAACACCTCTTATTGTCAAGTTCACTCGATGCAAAGCTAAGTTCCCTTTATGGAAAATCAATATTATCATCACTTTATAAAATATAAGCTCAGAGAGTTAATTCCTCATATGCTTAGCTCATAGGTTATAGATGAGATTTCATCAACCTAATTCATGTGAGAAACCCTTTCACATAGACATAGCATATTCAAGCACCATCTAGTTTAGGGTACTTCCGGGAACACCTTCCAAGCGACCTTTTTTAACAAGGTCATAATGCATGTGTGTGTATACACATATGTGAGTAATCCTTTTACATAAACACATTAAGTCCATACATGTTCATACTTCAAGTAATCTGTGATATGGGAATAAATGTAACTATATCATCAACCCTTTCATATAACCACATTTAGACACTATGAACATTTATAATATACTCATACATTCATATTCATTTACATAGAAAACCAAACCAAGGAACTACAGTATCAAGTCACACATGTGTGATGCATATATAGGTCCATACCCTACCACATACTATTACACCTACCAAGTCTTTCTAGTTAAGGGATACATAACGTACTTCATGGTCATATACTTAGCATGCATAGTAGTAGACATTAGTGCAAATGAGAATACCCTCTCATTAAACAACATGAATCTATACTACTTGTAAGCATGTATAATGGGTGAGTGTGTGTACATTGGCAAACATGATCACCTAATGGCTACAAACAACATATTGAGGCATCCACCCTCTTAGGACCACAATGCACATCCAAGCATAGACCACACAACACATAATAGAATAGGAAACAAGATGACCTCAACACTTGCATTCATGACTCCTAATTATAGATAATTACACATTCATTTAAGGGTACATAGATAAGAGGTCATTTATCATTTCTACTTCATAATTGCAAACATATATATCATACCTAACATAAAATCCCACATACTCATAACATTATTACTACAACCTAGACCATTAACTAGAATACGAACTAGACATGAAACTTCACATAAGGTGATCAGCACCGCCACATATTCATATTACAATTCCCTTCAAGGCCATGATCACATCACATATATAATGACAATGAAGTAAACACCGCCACCAAAAGTGGACCATACCACACAATTCCATTAAAGTCAACATTAATTAACAATACTATAGAAGAGTAGAGAAGTAGAGTACTAGAGCCATTCTTACCAATCTATTGACCTTTGATCATCATTGGATAATATAGATATTTAATCAATATTATCATAAATAGCAGTACTTAAATTTACCTTAATCATATACAAAGTCATATATAAGCCACAACAAGATCATGCTACTAGAAAGTACACTACATCACCCATTCACTAGAAAGTAGAAAAACATAGATCACGTACAAACTTCCCTTCCTATGATCATCAATCACAATTCATTTATATTATACATGTATGGAATTATCTAAAGAAATAAATTCATAAATTAAATCATGCTTCATCTACCCTAGAATTGAGATCAGAAAATATACATTAAATTACAACTCTATATGCTAGAAGAACCTAGATCAATCCTTACCAACTCGATTATCCTCGGGTAGTCGTACCCAAATATTTTAAACCTTAACATGTATATTAATATTCTAGGGTCACCCCCACTGTTTTTGGGCTTCAAACGACTCATAAAATCAAGGAAATCGTACAGGAACACGCTATCTCGTCTAAAGACCAACTTTTGAACATCTTGGATGTTCTTGGATGTTTGACCTCCAAATGACTTCAAAACAAGTATCCATACTATAAAACACTTAATGAACATATTTTAAACCTTTTTAGATACTTCTGACAATCTAACAACGTTAGTTAATTTTCAGAATCTTACAATATCCCCCATATCGAAACATTCATCCTTGAATGACAGTTGGAATATTTCAAACACATTAAGGACTTCAATGACCCATAGATAATGTCACATCCTTCAAAACAATATCACATAGAAGTCAACGCACCAAACATCCAAGGAACAGAAACTTCAAGCCATTTAGCACTCAATGCACCACAAGAAAACAAAAACCTTTATTCACTCACTTTAAAAATGCATCAAACACATAGGTTCTTTTCATGTTCATAGGAGTAAAATACTTATCCTAATCATAACATTCTTTTTAAATTTAAGTTCATTAGTATATCATTATGTATCAACCTTTAAGTCACACATAAGAAAGTTAAATATCACTGAAGAAGCAATTAAGCACTCATACCTCAATGTACAGAAACTTGAGTTAAGTAAATCAACAAGGATTCTTATTAATAAAACACAATTTCCTGAATTCCATACTAAACCTACCATGCCTAGTTATGTTTAAGGAGGAATGTCCTTCCTCTTAAAACACTTTACATATCTAATGAGTTCTTACACAAACAATGAATAAAGGTCTATTCATTTTAAATGAGAAATTTTCAACTTTTAAGACAAAGCATGCTCATACTTTCTTCGTAGTAAAAGTCAAAAAGGTAATTCACACCACACACATCACAACAATAGGAAGTCATTTCACAACTTTTCTATTTCAAGCATATCACTAGACTTCATAAGCAAGCACAATTTGGGAAAATAACTTAACTTATAGGCACACATAAAGACACTAGCTAAACATGCCTTTACATTTTCAAAAGCGAGCCTACAATAAGGCTTTCGAAATCATAAAAGTCACAAAAGGTATTTCAAAAGACTCAATTTTTTTTATTTTAAAGAGTCTCAGTTTTTTATTATAAGGCTAAACATTACACACTGAAGTGTCTAAAACCATGTTTCTTACCTTATCTCATGAAGTAAAATGCACAACTAACATTCAATATGCACAAACAACATGAGAAAACAAGGATTTGATCAAAATTATTTTTCATGTACTTTAGGATCTCTAAAATATCCTTAATGTAATGTCAAGCAAGTCTTACCAAACATATAGAAGTCATGCAATTCATACTTAATGCAAAGCTTATACTATGAACAAGCATACGAAAAAAATTCTTTAGTTTCAAAACAAAGTAACAACGGAAGGACAAGATAGAAATATCTACAACATTACTACTCACATTAACACTGTTCACTCAAGGTAAACCCAATTAAGAGCAATCAACCCAACCTCAAGAGGATCTTAGCTTGTCGGCCTTCATATCATCACTTAAAAGTTATTACAAACTTAAAAGTAACTACATTAACTTTATATAGGAACATCAAGGTCACTCTAAACATTACTATCTAGGCGCCTTATCCCCCACTTGGGGTAAGCCTATTCACGTCATGCCCTTAAACTACAAGGTTAAGGCATGTCAAAACAAACATTTCATACTCTTCACTCAAGAGGGTTTAATCTCATTGAGGTTTTCAATACTAATCTCACATTGAGGATTCTACTAAGTCAATCATAACCATCCCTCTAGGACTAAAACCCAAAGGAAATCCATAACATACAGGTTAGGTGATACTACCCGAACACATAAAGTTTCAACTATACCAAGGGTCATAACAACCTTAGGGGAAAGAATAGAGGTTACTTAGCAAAAAGGACACTTTATTTTCTTTCAACTCTAGGATAAGGTAAATTCTAGGTTATTCAATCCCACATCATCACCCTATAAAGAAAATTTTGCTACCGTTACTTCTAGGATCAAGCCTATACAAAAAGACTCCAATCCAATCAAGGCAACTATGAAGAACCACATGCATATAAAGAGAAACATTTAAAACATTACACACTTATATGGCAACATTGAACTATTAAACATACATATATAGGCAAGATGCATTTCTCAAAATTTACGACACATCTTAAAGGCATTTCAAACGTAAATCTTATTTTTTGACTATCATCATGCAAAACCGTGTAGCAACATGTCAATCCAAAAAGAAAACTCATTTTAACTATAATAACTCTTTAAGATAAAACCATATCATAACATAAATATTAATATAGCATGTCATTTCACATATATCTCAGATATAGCAATAAATGTCATTTCATCATCAAAGCAAGACAAAGTTCACCGGCACACATACTCATCAAACCATAAAACCAAGATAAAATCAAGAGTCACCTTTTCTACCTCAATCATAGAGTACCATCTCATCCAAGAAATCACATCAAAAATACCACTGGACAAGAAATGAATAAGAGATATCATATAGAGTTAAGTTCTATGGTACGACATGAGAATGATGAAGAAGGGAAACTCTAACGTCATATAGCCTCCCGCATCATGGATGTTTCATGACTCACCACCAATGAAATGAGAATATATTATACATGGCAATATGAAACATTGGACCCCAAATTACTTTTATAATGTCACACCTAGAATCTGCACCCCGGATGAGACCGCCATCGTTAACCTCTCATAGGTCGCAGGCAAGATTCTTCTTAGCTTTCATCACAATCATACAGTTAAATTTGTGGAAAAATATTTTTTTTATATACTAATAAAGTATACTTAGACTTCATACTTAAGATTTATTAAAAATATACGATATTCTAAAACAATCTCACATATATAGAAACCATCTTAGAATTGCAAATTTGAACTTAGACAATAATATTTTATATTCCATATAGGTCTTATTACAAAAGAAATTCAAAGAACTTGATGGAAATAGCGTATTCTTAAAACTAATAAGAATCTATGTAACCTAGAATTATTAAAGATAGCATCCCCGAACATGAGGACCTACCAAGACATGGAGAAAGAGTTTCAAGCTTCTGTAAATCGACCTCCTTAAGCTTCAACGTCTGGAATCTACAATTGTAGTAATGTATTGTAATGGGGTTAGTATGCCACTTGTACTAAGTATGGGTATATGGACAAAACACCTAAGAACATGCATGAAAAAAATCATTTATAATATCTTTAGAAAACATGCTAAGCCATATGAAAATCTTCAATGCACATACCATATAACACATACAAATTAAAGATTTCATTAACATCAAACATGTTCACAATTAACGACATATTATCATAGTTTTTTTAACTTTTCATAATCAATCAATCACATAATTAAACATATAACACACTTACCAATGATCCCATGCGCAACCTACAAGTGCAATAGTCATGTGAAGCCCCATAATCCCACATAACCAAGTAGATAAGATAGTATACCATAAGTAAAACTTTGCTTCATATAACTTGTAACATAATTAGTCATCACTTCATAAAGAAATATAACCAAATAACATATTCATCATAATAACTAACATTCATGTAAGAGTAACATCATATATTATAAACATATATCTTTCATATAATCATATTAATTAATAACAATATCCTAGGACTTCCTTTAGAGTCAACTTGTGCAATGTCTAGATAGCATCCCATACCACTACCTATACTAAGCAAACTCCTCAAGTCACCCTAGTCGATGTTCACTTACTTGTCATTCATTTTACACGAGGGAAAATACGCCAAACCGACACAAAAAATGTGAGCAAAACATGAAATCTAGTGCCTTCTCCACACCAAAAAGAGGTGGCTTACTGGGCAAAGTAGAACCTAACATGAAATAGCTTTTTAGGGGGATCCTCTAGCTAGTATCCTATAGTGTAAACATAGTCAAGAAATATGATATGTATTAGAGACCCATAGTTCCACATTACATGGAAGCCTCAATCTCATGAGAATCATTGTGAACCTGCCATCCCCTAGAGAAGGGACACTTCCAATATTTAGTTCATCGGTGCTTAGCTTAAGTCCCTTTTCTTGAAATAACCTTTAATTTGTTTTTCATAACAAACTTATCATAGGTCATAGTTTATTATCTCCTTGTATAGCATGATCATAAGCTCTTTCAGGTTAGATGAGAATGGTCCTTTCATCATAACCTTTCTTTTGTAAGATTAACATATAACCTTGTGTAACACATACAAGCGATATCTTAAACTTCCATATTCGTGTTCTTATCATGATCTAACAATTTACAAATTCATAGCTATCACATTCACATAGCAACATCATACATACTTTTCATAACATAGCATCACAACTTATAGGCCAACATAAACATCTTAGAGTAATCACAATTTTAGAAGACTTACCTCTTTTTTACAAGAACCTTATTCATCATGCGATATTAAAAACTATACTTAGTGAAATAATCAATAACAACTAATAAAATCAGGTACAATATCAATACATATCATAGGAGAAGGTAAACGGGTCATTTAAGGGTTCATTCAAGTCTTAATCCCAATCTTAACATTTACACGTTATCAAATACCATAAAAAGCCTATTCAAAACCATCACTTAGCGAAATATCATATGTAACACGTCATTAAAAAACTATCAATCAAATACTCAAAAATTCGTGTGAAATTTGCTATGAAAAACGTTTACTTTTCATTGAAAAACTTAAACCTAGGGTTAGGAAGAAAATCCATCATGTAGAGTAAAAACCCTAGTAATTGAAGTTCTTGAAAACTTATCTTGAATGGACCTCTTGGGGAAAGGAATACCATGATTTAAAACCTATACCTTATAGATGATGAATGCACAAAATCTGATTGGAAACTTCGAAACCTTCATCGTCTTCTCTATGATTTTCATGTTCTACAATGGAGTTCGGAAAAAGAGAGCCTTTCTTGAGAGAGAATGAAATTTCATTTGGTTCTGATTAGGAGGTGTTAAAGTGTTCTAAAACACACCTGATATCAATATATATACCTCCCAAGAATTAACCTAAAGACCTTCCACTTAAATTACCTAAAACACCCCTTCTAAATTGACTACAACTAGGAGAACATTTTACTTAAGTTCTGAGGTTTTGACTAGGAATTAAATTAATTAATTAGGTTACTAATTTAATTAATTAAATGACCTAGTTTAATTAATAAACTACCCCTAAGTCGTTAGGACCATAACCAACTCCTTTGGACTATCTTAGGTTAGGTACTAGGATGTTTCCTTAGTTATTTACTCGGCTAGTGTCACCTGGTTAGGTTGTAAGTTGTCGGGTTCACTTATTAGTTTTTTTTTTTGTCCTAGGTTAGTTATATAGTAAGGCTACTTAGTTATGACCTAGAATTATTTAGGGATCTTGGGTCCACCTGGTTCGATCTGACACGCCTTCCCCCTAACCACCGTATTCAAATCGATTGGGCTTGTCTCCGGTTACATATGTGCTTGCACATATGTTGTTTTGCAATTTCCTATCCGTGCACTTCTGGAAAGTTCACTTCTTGTCCAAGGATCCTCACTATGTCCTTGCGAACTTCATAATCTACATGATCATTTTAAATGGTTATGTTCTATGGTATCTAGGCTTGACACTTGGAAGCCTCGTACATAATGTGTTTGTTGATTGATTACAAAGTTTAGCCTAGGTTTTATTTGCAGGTACACTTCCTAAACAATCTTTGATTGCGGAATTTTAACATCAAAGTGTATTCTAAGTTACTTGTTAATACATAGAAATTAGCTAACATCCTTAATCCTATATTTTCTAACATGCCCAATATTAATAAATACTGAGCAATGGGATGCCTATGTACCTTAATACATATTGTTAAAACCTAATAGGCTCTTTACTAGACAATTATATTACAAGGAACATCATTTTAAGCATTATATAAATATAGTAAGCTCTAGTCTAAGTCATGGAATTTCTGGAGTGTTACATATAACCTCATGCTCTGATACCATGTTTTTCACGACCGGGGAACACCCACTAAAAGTAACATGGCGTACTTCACCTCTATGAGGTCTTATACAAGACCATAGTCATCAGTCATCACATTGTGTCATAGGTAAAAATAGTGGATAATTTAAAAATTTTCATAGCACATCATATGTTAGATTATCACTTCATCTATATATATATATATATATATATATATATATATATATATATATATATATATATAAAATAAGTCATGATACACATTTAGACTCTAAGTATCTTTTGTCATCATAGGCTCGATATCATAGACTTGATTAGGGACACGACCCTTACAACATAAATCATAACATAATATTTAATATATTACAATACACTAAATATAAAATTGACATAGGAAATCCTTGGAACATAACGACCCCTTTCATAAGCTTGGGACACACATATCAAGCCGTTCACTTTGGAGACATCCTTTAAGCATACATAATCGACACTTTGTGTCAAAAGGTAAAGAAGAATGATGTTAGTACAAGAATGCACAAAGTATGCCATCCATGCAAAAACATGCATCTAAAAGGTACATTTTACGTGAAACCATGGATCATGGCTTTTTGTGATATCTTCATAAAACTTTGATAGAATAGAATTTATAAAATTTTCATACTTCATATAGGCGTATTTAATGGTCAAACATCATTAAAAGCGGCATATTGCATTTAAGTCCAATTTTGGACCACATTACAATAAACTTACAGTGACCTATTCCCCTTTTACAATGAACTCTATTTTCTTTAACTCAGTAACCTCCCAAGTAGCCCACTTGTGATACTTGGTGCAATGCATCACCTTATGGCCACAAGATGTTCATACATATAATCTACTTAAGCCAACACATACCATCATAGAAGTATAGCACACCATAAAACACATTCAAGTCAAGACCTTATGACATTACAGTAAGCTCTAATCATTATGCACATATACTAACTTTAATTCCCATAGAATCATTATAAGACCTTACTGACAATCCTATTCTAAGTATACTACTGCAATAAACATGTAAAGTCTCATAACCACAAACCTACTTAGTAAACCTATCTGAAGACCACAAGCCTTGACATAAAATTTATATACCAAACATAATACTATAGTCAAATACTTACACTTCAAGTAGGACCTTAGTCACATAGTCATATTAGAACTTCATATCAACATACACTTCAAGTAGGACCTTAGTAACATAGTCATATTAGAACTTCATTCCATGCATTTCATTACATAATGTAAACACTAACACAATGTCATGCAACAGGACCATAACATAAGCACATACATTAGACCACCTTTCTAAGATTCCCTTAGAGGGATACTTGTGTAATGCATAGGTGAGTTCATTACTTCCATCTATCCTATGTACCTTCCCTTAGGTTATCATAGTTAGGGTCCCTTTACTTTACTTTAATTCCATTGTCCATTTTACATTAGGGAAACTATAGCCTTAACCGACACTTAGAAAATGGGTGATAAACATAGAATTTGGTGTTGTAGATCCTTACACCAATGGAAGGTTCTCTTACCTAGAAAAAGGTAGAACATTAGTACATGCTAGCATATTAAGTGAATTCACTTGCAACATCCTATGTGGCGAGCATAACTATTGAACTAAGAGATATGAATTGGACCCTTTCCATCCCAATAGGCATTGGAGTCCCATCTCATGAGAAACCATGAATGAATCTTCCTCAATGAAAGTAAACACCTCATGGGGAATTTTCCTCTAAGAGAAGTCAACACCTCATGAGGAAGCAATGGTGAATCTTTTTCCAAGGAAAGCCAACACCTATTGTTGTCAAGTTCAGTTGGTGCTAAGCTAAATTCCCATTATTGAAAAAACCATTATTATCATCAATTTATAAAAAATAGGCTTAGGAGTGTTACTTCCTCATATGCTTAGATCATACGTTATAGATGAGAGTTCATCAACCTAAGTCACGTGAGAAAACCTTTCACATGCATATAGAATATTCAAGCACCATCTACTTTAGGGTACACTTGCCCCTCTTTTGATAAGATCATCATATATTTGGTGTGTACATATACATGTTAGCAATACTTTAACATAAACACATTAAGGTCACACATGTTCATACTTCACATTATCATTCCATAAGTGTATTAGTGTAATTATATGAGCAACTCTTTCATATAAACACATTTATACACTATGCATATTCATAACATACTGATGTATTCATATTAATGTACACATAAAACCGAACCTAGGAACTATCCTATCATGTCACACATGTGCAATGCATAGACAATGTCCCATACCCTAGACCGTACTAGTAAACCTATCAAATCATCCTATTTAAGGGATACATAAGATAATTCATGAACATATACTTTACATGCATTTTAGTAGACATTAGTGCATCTAAGAATATCCATTCATTAGACACCATGAATCTATATTACTTATAAGCATGCATAATGTGTGAGTGGTTGTACATTGCTAAACATGATCACCTAATGGATTTCAGCAACATATTGAGGTAGACACCCTCTTAGGAACACAATGCACACCCAAGTATAGACCAGACAATACATAATAGCATAGGCAACAAGATGAGTACAAAACTTGCATTTTTAAGACTTCTAACCATATATAAATTACAAATTCATATAAGGGAACATAGGTAAGGGGTAGTTCATAATTTTTACTTCATCATTGGAAAAATATATACCATACCTAACATAAACACCCACATACTCATTACATTATTCGTACAACCTAGACCATAAACTAGAATAGGAACTAGGCATGAGACTTCACATTGGGTGATCATCACCACCACACATTCACACTTTGATTGTATCCAAGGCCATGATCACATCACATATAGAATGAAAAGTAAGCAAACACCTCCACTATAAGTGGAGCATACTACACAATTCCATCCAAGGATACCTTAATTAACAATACTACCAAAAAGTAAAGAAGTAGAGGAGTAGAGCAATTCATACCAATCCATTTACATTTTATCATCATTGGATAATATAAATATTTCATCAGCATTATACATACTCGGAGGTATCTAAATGTACTTTGATCATAAATGAACTCATACATAAGCCGCTACAAGATTATGCTACTAGAAAGTACATTACATCACCAGTTCACTAGAAAGTAGAGTGACAGATTACTTACCAAATTTCTTTGCTATGATCATCAATAAAAATTCATTAATAATATATATGTATATAAGTGATTAAAGAGATCATTACTTAAACTAAATTATGCTTCATCTAACCTAGAATTGAGATCACATCATATACATGATAGGCTGTAGATAAGTCAATTTATCACAATTGAAATAACAATCATTCTAGCATCAAGACCACAAGATACTACCTAAGAATTCCACAAGATATAAAAGAACATAGGTTATTCTCATTCAAACCTTCATACCTTAATCCACATGGATCACTCATAAAAAATTCACCATCAAAATACATATTAGGCAATAGGTATAAGCAATCGAACATACTAGAACCACAAATCCATGAACATATAGTCAAGATCACAATGCCCATAACATAGGCTAATTTGAGAATTTAGGAGGGTCATGGGTTCATCATGAAGTTGGATTTAAATTAATCTTAAAAGAAGTAGAATATAATTAATTAATCGTAAACATGCCTTTGAAATCAATTTGAGAAAGAACCCATGACTAGATTGGAAATTGTGAATTTTGGTCTTTGAATTATATTTTGGAAATCCTTCATTGAATCCTTAGAAGAATAGATAACTAAGTAAAAAGTATCACTATACCTTATTTATTGAATACCCGTGAGAAATTTAGAACAAGCCATGAAAGTATAGTCCATAGCTTGAAGTTGAGTTTTCCCTCCAATGGAGGTTTGAGAGGATTTGGAAGAGAAGAGAGATTTGGGATTTTGATTTCCTAATGGGTGTTGGGTTCGTTTTGGGAAAGGGGCTAAATAATTCATATAAACATTTTATATATTGGGACTTTTAGACATGTCATAATTGACTTCAAGGCGACGCAACCAGATCAAGAAAGTAGGTGCGCATCGCGGAGGCAGCCTCTTATTTTGCCCCTAATCAAATTAAGGCAGTAGGATGAGTGTTGGGTGCGCGTCACACAGGAACATTCAGTGTTAGGAGCGCGACACGGAGGCAACTCCCGTTCTTGATGGTGAACGCTGTCTTGGGCGGCCTCTTTGTCAAACGTTAGGGTTCCCCTTGGGACCCTTAGGGTTGTCCTCAGCGAGTCGTACCCAAACGTTCTGACACTTAACATGTCTATAATATACTAGGGTCAGCCCTACTATTTTTGGACTTCAAATAACTTATAAAATCAAGGCAATAATACAAGGACACACTAGCACGTCGAAAGACCAACTTTTGAACGTCTTGGACGTTCTTGGATGTTTTACCTCCAAATGATTTAAAATCAAGAATACATACTATAGCCACATAATGAACAAATTTTAAACCTCTTTACACACATGTGAGGCTCTAAGCACCTTAGTTCATTTTCTGGGTCTTATAGGAGCATAATTACCTCCACCCACAATAGGGACCTGATCACCTTTAGCACCTTGAGGAATTTGCACACCTTGTGGAACTTGTCAATTGGGGGAGGAAGTCCCTCATTCATATCATTCTACTCAACTATCTTAGCTTGTGTCCTCCTCAAATTCATCTCCTATAATACAACAAAAGCCATAAGAAAAGAGTACTCATAACTGCTAATGTCTACGACACGACACAAGTGTAGAAAGAAGGAAAAATCTATCGTCCTATAGACTTTCACTCATGGATGTGTCGCGAATCAAACCAATGAACAAGACTCTACTAGACATGACTTGATGAGACTTTTAGATTCCTCATACCATTATCATAACCTATGCTCTCATGCAATGTTTGTCATGACCCACATGTATATTATAGAATTTAGGGTATTCATAGGTCATGGCACGACGTACTTGACCTCTCGGAGGTCTTGTACAAGGCCTTTCGTATCGTTCATTACGTATGCATATATGAAAAGTAGTGAGAAATTAAAACATTTCACAACATTCGAATAGTCTCTTAAAGTATCTTTCATATAAAACCATAAAAAATACTTAGTCTCATATCATCACATTTTTGACACAAGAATACTTGGGATATGGTCCGTACATGATATATAGTTATACCATGTCAATTACAATGCTTTAATAAAATAACTCTAAATATAGTGATGCCCTCGAGTCAAGTGAGGACATACTTCAACTTTTCTTGAAAGGTCCTATATCGAAGCTTTGCTCCCAAACTTCCCTTCAGCTACGAATAACTTTAAAGATAGACAAAGTGCATGGAATTAGTACAAATGTGTGTACTAAGTATGGCTTAATGCATAAAATCATGGTAAAAGGACATTTGAAGGAAACATGTAAAAACAAGATTTAACACCTTATAAACATAAAATATATCACATATGCATTTTATCAAATATTGAAGAATCTTACAGTGAACTATGTCACTTTATAATGAACTAAATTCAACTTCATAGTAACCCTAGTTATCATGCAACCCTCTTGACAAAAAGTTATCCTAAGACTTACTTCAGTAAGACAAGGAGAGACCACCCGTACACCCTCTCCAAGCACACCTAAATTATCCTTAAGACTACCTATAATGAGATAAATACAATTACAAGGTCTTCACAAAATGGTCTTAGAAAAGACCTAGGGAACCAACATCCTAGAACCTTCAAAGCCTACTAGTGCAATGTCTAGATAACATCCCATTCCGCTACCTGAGCTTCATATAACTCATCCAATAATAAAACATATCGCACATGATAATAATACTCAATAACTGACATAAACCATACTAGCTTTGCATGGAATCCGAAGTCATGAACCTACTCCGATAAAGGGTGTTCCACTTGCCAATATTATAACTAGGACACATCCCATGTAGGCACATTGTTAAGGGATATCAAATTGTTCTTTATACTCTAGTTACCTTCTCATCTAGAACTACTTTCTTAACATATTCTCTTGGTGCTAGACTTTGTTCTCATAGAGTAGCTCAATTACATTAACAAAGATGGATCCATTAGAGCTACCATGAAATGTTCTAGATAAGAATAGCTCAATGACTTTCCTAACAATGATTTCATGTCATTCGATCAAACTATTCCTAAGTCCACCATTCACATAAGAAGGATGTCATTCCGACTTTCAATTTCAAGGATATCATAATCTCTCAACTAGGTTGAAAGTTTCACATAAATGATCCTCTTATATATGTTCAAGGTCACATTCAAATAACACATATACAATATGACAAAGAAGCGTAGGCAATCAAAGTCAAAGGTTCATATTATTATATTTCATGTATCAAGTAAGAGACAAAAGCCTACCAAACAGGACACATTTCATTATCATGTTATCACATGTACAATATCATCCAAGTAGCATATATTGTCAAACAATGCATATTCACAAGTTACTCTCACATATGAGATGACACCCTAGACGTAAAAAGCGTCATTGTCCTCTTTGAAAACTAAGACTAGCCTCTTTGCATACATCATTACATTCACATGTCAAAATTATCGGAAATTTAAAACTTTTTACAAATTCTACATTGAGGTTTACATAGACCTCTAAATACAAATAATAGATATATATCAAATATACATAGACCCTTCGTATATGAAGATCACTTAGACTTCTACTTTTATGGCACATACATATATATAAAATATAACATAGTCTCAAATAGTCGTCTCATCTCATAACCATCTAATAAGATTATACCAAATTATGCCTAGACCATACATCAATGAAACAAGATCACATATAGTTCATACAATGTTTAATATCCA
The DNA here is from genome assembly GCA_027789145.1 of Solanum arcanum. NCBI lineage: Eukaryota > Viridiplantae > Streptophyta > Magnoliopsida > Solanales > Solanaceae > Solanum > Solanum arcanum. Next base: position 35,720,303 of record CM050943.1, read on the forward strand.
ATTAAAAGGAAATAAGATAAGACTCTTGAAACTAAAACAATATCATAGGCTTGATAGTGGTATTTCCTCGGAAAGTGAGGACCTTTCCCAACTTGGGTGATCAAAAATTCCAAGTCCTCTTCCAAGTCAGGTCCAAAAGACCTTCAATGACAGGAACAAAAAATGTTGGGGGGAAAGGAAGAAAAGGGGTTAGTACACCACTTGTACTAAGTATGAGACCATGTGCACATATATCATTAACACATGCTAAACGAGGACATTTCATTAAGTCATAGGCATTTACATCACCAAACCAACAACCTCAAATGTAGTCAAGTTGATTTGCATGTCATATAACTGAATACATACTAAATTACTCTATCATCAACTCATAATAACCACAAGCATAAATAAGAGTTCATTATGCCATAACCAATGCAAGACAATTACCGACAACCCCTATCAAATCAACAAGTGAAATGACCAAGCAAAGCCCCATAACCTTACTCAATCAAGTAATAGAACAAGAATCATGACCAACATACCACTTCACATAGCATGGCATTTAAGAGTACATATCATCATACCTTAACAATGTAGGCAAACACATATTCATAAGTGAAACTAGTAAACTTATAAAATCAACAATGTGCAACTTCATCATATACATATCGTTTATCAATATAAACATATACATACATAATCAAAACCTCATAAAGTTCCCTTCAAGGATAAGTAGTGCAAAGCATAGGTAGAGTTCCATACCCCTACCTATGCTATGTCAACCACTCAAGTCACCCTAGTTAGTTTGTACTTCATTACTTTATTTTAGTTTAGAGAACACTTGCCTTAACTAACATAGACCACAAGATCTAAGTTTGGAATCCGTGTCTTACACCGTAGGAAGGTGGTCTACCGGAAAAAGAAAAAGCAAACATAAATGTAGCTTTATATGTGGATCCACTGCTAGTCTTTCGTTGGGGACAACAAATTTCAATAACTAAGATATAGGTACAATCCCTCTACATTACACTTGGAAATCGGGGCCTCCTTTCATGGGAATACAATGGATGAGTATCCCTCATAAGGGAGTCAACACCTCATGTGGAACTATAGGGTGAATCGTCCTCTATGGAAAGTCATCATCTCATAGTGTCATGTTCACTCGTTGCTAAGATAAGTCCCTTTTGAAATGTATTTACTCTCTTTATTAATCATCGTCACTTAATATATGTCATAGGGTCTAACTTTTGTATAAACATCATCATCATCGTAGCTCGTGCATGAGTATAGTCCTTTCACTACATTTCATGTAAGTGAAGTTGGCACATTTACATATCGCTTCATAATAAGGAACATTGGTAAATTATTCACCATCCTTACAAAATTTACATCTTAGCCAACAACTCAATGTACATAGTCAATACATTTCAATTCAACATCATACCAACCCTATAAATCCTAACACAAGGCATACTCCAATACATCATCATGACTTTATCACAGCTAATCATATTTGAAGTAAAGAATAGGTATCAATATACTTACCAAGTCTCCTTCATAATTCATCATCAAGGTCTTTCCATCAACCCTTAACCCAACCCAATTAGGGTGTAACATCACGATACATCAGTAACCAACATGATAACAAGGCTAAATAAATCACTACATAACAATCAATTAATAGTACATAGCTTAAGATAAGATACTTATGTCAATTCACAACTTACTTTATAACCTAGATTAACTTCTCAAGAACTAGAATGATAGGACTATAATTTAGCCTAATTTAGTCATGATTGAGACAAAAACATCATCAAATAGTAATTCAACCAATAACCAATGAAATTGAACCAATATAATAAAATTCATATTAAGATCACAACCTAGGGTAAGGGGTAAAGGTCATCGTAACAACACTAAAAAAGTATAAGATAAGTAATGCTAAATAGGTCTAGAATGCCTACGATTAGACCGGGTTCACACAGATTGATGCGAGTACAACCAGGCCTCTTAACTCTTGCAATAGCCATAACAACTAACTTGGGGAGTTATTTGATCTGGTAAAGATTGGGTCCAGCCATTTAGTTCTCCCGAATAAGAAGATTTACCCGGATGAGTCTCTACCTTACATTAAAAGGGGAAATCTTAAGTTTGTATAGTCTAGGGGTAAAATGGTCTTTTTCCAGGCTAAGGGTAATATCATAAGTACCCTAAATATATATTAAATTATTTAATTAATTATTTTGATGGTATTTTTGGGAGAGAGGGACGAAAATGGGCTCTAAAAGTAAGGACTTGCTCCTCCCTGGTACGAACCTAGGTGGAAGCAATAAATTAAATTGATTTTATATAAGTGCTTGAATTAATGTAATTCATTAATATTATTTAATTAATGGCTGATTAAAAAAAGAGGAAATCATATTTTTAGTTATCAATTATTATTTTTTTATTTTAAATTGACTAAGTCTTGCCAGCTATCCTTGTTTTAAGGGACACTATCTTACACAAACTCTCTCACACGCCTAAACCCCTCTCTCTCTCTCTCGTCCATTTTGCTTTCATGGCTGCAAAAACAGAAAACAAAACATTAGAAAACAATCAAAAGTTCTCTACACTCAAAGAACTTACAAAAAAAATATACAAACAAGCAAACTAGCATAAGAAACAAAAAATTTTACATCATCTTCTCGACGGGATCGTGTTGAATGTTTAGTGGAGGATTTGGGAAGCACTTTGAAGGTGTGGAAAGCTACAACAAGTTATCAGTTTTATCTCTTGGAATCCTTTCTCCATGAGAAATTTCTTTCTACAAAATTCAACGTATGAATCTAGGGTTGTCCCCTTTATTGTAAAATTTCTTGTCCATAGTCTCCTTCTTTTTTTAATCTAAATTAGGTTAGAAATAATGTTTTTGGTGTGGTTGTTGGTATCTAAGTGTGAAATATGATGTTCATTGTGATTTTCTGTTTGTAAATAGCAAGCATGTTCTATGATGTCAACCGAAAATGATGTGGTGCAATGTGTAAAATTTTTGTAGTTGTTCTCTGCTTTGAAGTCTTTAAATGTCTTGTTTGATGATTTGAATTATTTTACATAAGGTATGTAAATTGTTATGTTTAAATGAAGTTGAAGGTGACTGATATTAAGTGGAAAAATCTAAGCTAAAACAACAATGAATATACACCTAAAAACACGTTAAACAAAATGTGAAAATACCACAAAACAAACGTATGAATGTTGTTAAACAAAGGATACAAAACTTAATAATATTTCCAGCACTTTGTGATGGAGTTTTCAGCCAGAATACTTGAAGTATGAGAAGTTTAAAAATAAATTTAAAACATGTGAGGTCAGTGAGGATTGAATTCAAGACCTCACTACATGAAAGATGGAAAAAAAGAGTGGGTTCGAACCAACAACCTCTCGGACAAACAAGAGAGTAAAATGGAAATTATAAATTAATTAAAATAATGGGAGGAGTAAGATTCGAACCCACCACCTATTGGATGAAGGATTAATTCGAACCCACCACCTCTTGGATGAAGGAGTATCAAAGAATAGAAAACTAAAACTAATAATAATAATAATAATAATAATAATAATAATAATAATAATAATAATAATAATAATAATAATAATAATAATGAGAGGAGTGGGATTTGAACGCACCTCCCCTCGGCTAACGTGGGAAAAATTTAAGAAAAAGAGAAATAAATGAATGTTGCTATGGGGGTTCGATCCCGGATCCCCTAATGCTTAAAACGCCTTAAGCAAAGTTAGGGGAGGGAAAAAGAAAGGAAAAATATTGTTAATGAGGGGATTCGAAATCGGGTTCCCTAGGCCGAAATGTTAATCCAAAATTAGGTGAAAGAAAATTAACTAAGTGTTATCCAAGGGATTCAAAGTCCGGTTCCCTTGACCAATTTTGTACTGACATATAAGTCATAAATAAGTAAATACTTGATGAATGTTGCCTCTAAAGATCAAAATCAATATCTTAAAATATGTACAAGATGCATAATTCTAATACCACATAATCTTGGGTAAACATGAATCACTTAGACAAAATATGAATGAAGCCTCATGGCTTGGATGTGTTGACTAATAAGTCTAGCATAATTTTATAAGTAAGTGAACCTAAGATGTATGTGATAAAATTATGTAAAACCAAGAAGGGATTAAGTAAGAGTGTGTAACACAATAAATGGCCAAGTGCATAGGCATATGATGAAATGAACATTCATGTAAATGGGTGAGTAATTATGAGGAGCAATTGTGCTAAATTTAATGAATGTGCTAACAACATTATAAGAGGCTAATGTGAAAGATGGGAGCAATCTCAAATAAGCCTATATAAATGTTACCGAAATGTACTCGCCTATGAGAGTGTATAGTTAATGAAGAGACCAGTCTATATGAACACTCTGATGAAAGTATTGAAGTTAATGCATACTTAAGTATAATGATGAGATCAGGAATAACTTAATGAGCTATGATGTCTCATGCTATAAGCCAACTTCCATGATGTGTGAGTTAAATGTAATGGAACTTTATACTGAGCACTGATAGGCTAGCCATGAGTGGTGATGCCTTCTTCCGGGAAGAGCAGAGGTTCACGTTACTCTCATGAGATGAAACTATACGGCATGGTGGGTACATATCTCCTTATACCTCCTAGTCTTCAAATCTATACTGCCAATATAGGGATCTAGCGGGGTTCAATTCCCATGTACGCTAGCACGTTTCGGTCACTTTGGCCATTGATTCAACCTTTTTTGGGTGTGTGGGAGACACTGGATTTCACGATGCTCACATGATCTCTGTCAGTTAAAATTAAAGTTCCCAAAGAATGAATGATGCCAGCCTTAAATGATGTACTTAATGAAATGAACGATACCAAATGTGTTAGTATAGGATAATCAAGAGGAGATCTAGACTTAAGTAATGACACTAGGTTATTCTTTGTCATTGTACAACAAACCCGATCAGCGTCGTAAACTACATCCTAGGTATGACTGGTGATTGCGCTAGTATATGAAAGAATGAAAAATGAAGTACGGATGAATAAATGAAGAAGACTATGTGTTTGCTAAAGAAGGCTCCCTAGTTGAGGTCTCAGAGTTTGAGCCCTCCTTTGGGAAGTCCTATTATCAAGTTCATGATTTCAAGGTCTCATGGCATATGAAAGAATGATATGAACTACGTGATATTATATGTGAAATATGCTATGTGTTGTTTGCAAAATGATAAGCTTGATGATGCACGTTACACTCATGGCACGACTTTCCAAATTCAAATTTGGCAGGTCCATTGACTTTTCTAATCCAAATTTGGCAAGTCTACTGACTTGACCTTCCATAATTCATGTTGTTAGGAAAGAGCCATTCTTACTCATGCATGTCCTTGGTGTGCTTGCATATACCCATACTTAATACAAGTGTGTACTAATTCCATACAAATATCTACTTTTAGGTGAATGCATAGGTGGACGTTAGATCTTATGGTACGACGTTGCAGCTATCCGAACATGGAGCTTTCATCCGAACATGGTACGCCCTCATGCTTTCAAGATTGTCTACTCTTATTATCTAGCTTAGATATAGGCTTTTGCTAGTGGAGCATGTTCCATTAATGTTTCATTTACCATTTCATTTCAGACTTTGTATTGGTGCCATTTTTGCAAGTATACACTTAATGTAGTATTAAACTATTTCTTTCATTTTATGATCTCAACATTAGATGGTTGATTGTGAACGCTTATGTGTTTAAGAAGATTTCCTTATATGAATTTTAAGTAAAGAAAAAATCAAATTTTTTGCTAAATTACACAAGATGAAGTAACAATGATGTATGTTGGCTTGTTTGCGACCTTTAAGAGGTCAACGACGCCGGTCTTGCTTGGGGTCTAGACTCTAGTCATGACAAAGTTTGCATTAGAGCACTATTTTAAATTCTGAGGATAATAAATTTCACATCCACCACATTGAGTAGTTTATAACTCATGGTAGTGAAGTGCACCACTATCTTTAATTAGAGATTGCATGAAGTGTAGGATAATCTCCCTTCTTATGATCTTATCGTGCCTTTGCTTATGTCCGATTTCTTGGTGTTATGAGCGTGTCTAACATCAACTCATGTTGTTTTCAGAGAATGAATGCAAAGATAAACATTGGTAAGAGAAGAGGAGGAGCAGTTGCTGGGGATAATATGTTCCTCCCCAGGCTCTAGCTGAAAGAGTGTCCATGCCAGTTAACCTAGTCGGGTTGACTGATGAAGAGGTGCGGACCGCTCAGGCTCAGATGGCTCTGGTCATCACCATACAAGCCAAGGATATGTCGGCCCAGTCCAATAGACAAAAATTTTTGAGGGACAACCCACCGGTACATAACATGTCTAACAGGCAGCAAGACTTCACGAGGATGAATCCTTTTATCTTTAGAGGGTCCCAAATTTCAAAGGATCCCCAAGAGTTTGTGGACGAGGTCCACAGGATTTTTGTGGCCATGGGGGCCCACAGATACTAAGAAGGCTCAGAAGGCTTCCTATCATCTCAAAGATGTAGCACAGACTTGGTTCAAAATGTTGCAAGATAGTCGACCGTTGGGCGGTGTTTCGGTCACTATGGAGCTATTTAAGATAGATTTTCTAGAGAGATTTTTTCCTAGGGATATAAGAGAAGATAAGGTTGAGCAATTTATCAACCTAAAGGAAGGATCGATGATAGTCAGGGAGTATTCCCTGAAATTTGTTAAGTTGTCCATGTATGCCACTCCTTAGTGTCGAACAGCAGGGATGAAATAAGCAGGTTCCTAATGTACCGTGGTTTCACAGTTTTTTTAATGGTTTTTCCTTAAATTTAGTGTGTGTCCAAAAGCCTTTTTGTATTGATATTTATATAATTTTTTGCTTATTTGAAGGAAATCTTTCCAAAGATGAACGCGGATGTTTTTGAGCGAGAAATGCAGAAGAGACCACCTACAGAGTTTATGACGGTCTGTCGAATTTATAAGGTCCGTAGGTGGAATCATAGTGAATTTGTTGAAGGAAGATGGGGAAGTCTAACCTAGTGTGGGATTACGAAAGCCCATGATGGAAAATCATATCCACGACTGTCCGTCCTTCTAATTCATCATAATAATCAGAGAGTTGTCCCAGTACCCAAATTTCATGATTTTTAAGTATTATGGAACGGAGACTGTTAACAGACCTTCGTGCTGGGAACGGTCCCTCAAACCTGTTCGTTGAGGGTAATGAATGAAGAAGCAGAAGAATTTGTGAAGTATGGGAGGACAAAGGCCATGACGGCCCTTCCTGACCACGACAGTCCGTCACGAGGTCCGTCGAGCCAGACACGTTTTGAATGATTTTCATTAATTAGAAACCCTCTTTTATTAGGTTTTTGTGTTTTTTATAGATTGTTCAAAAAACCTAGTTTTTGGGGTTAGACTTTTGGATAGTTGGACTTTTTGATAATCTTTAGTTCTCTTATTCAAGTATTAAAGGATTAACTTCAGTAATTGTTACACTTTTTCTGGAATTGATTGTTTGTGATTTAGTTTATTAATCAACTAAATTTTTGGATTTTATTCTTTCTCATTAAAGTAAGTGCATGAATTCTGATATTAAATATATGAATAGTGTGATTATGACCATGGGTAACTAAACTCCATAACTAGGGTTGTGGGAACCATAGGTGAATAATATGGTAAAATCTAACTAAAATAGCAATTCTAGAATAGTGTCTTGCATGTATTGATAATTCTTTCATTTAGGAGTCTTTTATTGGATGGCCAAGGTTAGAACTCCACTTAATGCTACTTGACGGACCAAGTAGGTAGATATTAGGAAAAGAATTATCAACATAGATTTACTATATACTATCTAAAAGGCTAGTGTCAATTGGTACAAAGTAATAACTTAGTCAAATATCGAATGCAATGCTTGATATGAGGTAAAGATAAGGGTTAGTATAGCAACACACGTACACGGACCAAGGTGAGGAGTGAAATTTTCTAGATGTCAGACCATGTATTTAGAGATACATAACTTATCATTTTACATGCAAGATACTAGGAAAGAATTGTTTTAGTTAGAATTATAAACTTAGGAACCTGTGGGGAGAACTTAAGATCTAGTTACTTTTATTAATTGATTAAGCTCCAAGATTTGAATCTTTTAGTTCTTTACTTTAGTTTAGTTAATTAATTTCATTAATTTAGAAATAAATGCCCCCCTTTATTGTGTTTTATTTTCTAGGGAAATAATTGACTAAATAATAGTAATAATATAATAAAGTTAAGTCTGAACTATTTTCCTTGTGGGAACGATCCCAATTTCATTATTTGGGTTCCTTACTTGATATGACCGCTTTACTTCTTATTTGAGCAGTAAGTTTGAGCGTATTAAATTTTGGCGCCGCTGCCGGGGAAAGTAGCTCTTAGATTAACTTGAACTTATATGTTTACTCAATATTTTCTTAATTTTACTTTTCTATTGTTTTTGGTTCTTGCTTAAGTAACTTTCTTGTATGCCAAATACACGGAGAGGAAAAGAACACTTGTTTCGCTACGACCATGAATTAGAGCATATACTATGCAATATGAATCGAAACATGGGTATTAACATGATGATCCAAACCAGAACATCCCAGCTCTGATTGATGTTCATGATTATTTATTACCCGATGACCCTGGTGAAAATCAACATAGGGGACAAAATCCCGCTCCATGCCCTCAAGAATACGACAGAGGTTATGATAACATTGCAGACTCTGATGGGCCACTTCTCTTGCCCCCTCTACCACAAGGCCACACCTTTGTGGTAACTAGTAGTCTGATGCAAATGTTCACTTCTAGAGGATTGTTTTCAGGGCTACCTACTGAGGACCCACATGCCCATAAAGCTAAGGTAAGGGCAGTGTGTACAAGTTGTGTAGGGGGGCCTGATTTGGATTTGGATGTAATAGTGCTAAGACTATTTCCTCTATCACTGACGGGAGAGGCTACTATTTGGTTCAGTGAGCTCCCTTATAACTCAATGTTCACTTCGAACCGAATAAGGGACATTTTCTTACAGCGTTACTACCTGGTCTCCAAGAAACTAAATCACAAAGATAGAGTGAACAAATTTGTGGCACTACCAGGAGAGTCAGTTAGCAGTTCTTGGGATAGATTCACTTCATTTTTTAGAAGCTTCCCAAATCACCGCATAGATGATGAGTCACTGAAAGAATACCTCTATCGGGGACACGATGATAATAATAAAGCGGTATTGTATACTATAGCGGGTGGTTCTTATGGGGAGTGTCCTTATGCCGAGATTTCCAAAAAGTTTCAGAAAAATTCCCGAAATCATAAAGCTTGGAGTACTAGAAAGTCATATACTTGAAGAAATACCTTCGTAGTGCCATAAGCACACAACCCATCCACAGATGATATTCGTGAAGAGATGGCTTAGATGAGAGCTGAGCTTGGATTGGTATTAAAACAAGTCACTGGGGTGCAGAAAAGATAAATGCAGTTAACTACTTAGCGCCAAAGTCAAGGAAATCAAGGTTGGATCTATGTTAACTATAACCGTGAGGTTCATTATGTCTTAGATCGAAATTACAACCGCAAAAACAACTTCAACAGGGGTAGCTATGGTAACAAAAATGATAGGAATGGGCCCTCTGTTCCTCATCAAAATCGTGAAGTTACTCCTAGGGATGGTGAAGGTAGTATGGAGCGAGTTGATGACATGTTGCACAGAATAATGAGGATGTTCAGTGCTAGTGAGGAGCACATCAAAGAGTTAACGAGTAATTTAGCGGGTATTGGGCAGAAATTTTATACACATGCAATATCGATTAAGCATCTTGAGTTGCAAAAGGCCCAATATTATGGGACTGTGAACACACGGCAACTGGGCACTCTTCTTAGCAACACTGTCCATAATCGAAAAAATGATGGACATTGTATGGCAATCACTACTCAGGGTGGTAAGCAAACCATTGACCCACCTATGCCGTGTAAGGAGGAAAAGGTGATAAAAGGTAATAATAAAGTGGTAGAGGTTAGTGGTGAAGTAGAATAGAACACCGGAAAAGATGTTGAAGTGCCTACAAAGGTAACTCCCATGCCTACACCACCACCACCCTTTCCTCAAAGATTAGTGAAAAAGACTGAGGATGGTAAATAACAGTGTTTTATTGTAATGTTGAAGAAGCTTTCTATCAATGTCCCTTTGGTTAGAAGCTCTAGAAAAAATGACCGGTTAATCCAAGTTTATGGAAGATCTGGTTATAAAGAAAAGATCGATCACTTTTGAGGATGATGATACAATGCAGCATTGTAGTGCTATTGCTACAAGATCTCTAGTACAAAAGAAAGAAGATCTGAGTACATTCACTATTCCTTATACAGTCGGGTTATTACATTTTGCGAAACCATTATGTGATCTCGGGGCAAGCATAAATCTCATGCCCCTCTCGACTTACAAAAAGTTGGGTTTGGGTGATCCAAAGACCACTGCGATAAGGGTACTGACGGTTGATCGAACATTAAAAAGGCATATAGGGATACTCCACGATGTACTAGTAAAAGTGGAGTCGTTCATATATCTGGAAGATTTTGTTATTCTTGATTATGAAGTCAATTTTGAAGTGCCTATTATTCTTTGGAAGCCATTCCTTGCTACGGGTAGAACCTTAGTTGATATGGAAAATTGGCAGATGAAATTCTTATTGAACAATGAAGAAGTGACCTTCAACATTTGTAGGTCCATGAGGCAGAGTGATGAACTCCAATCGGTGTCTTCTATATCCTACAAAGAAAAGTTGAATAAATACCAAGACCTAAAAATTGAAAAATGAGAGTTTATGGTTAGGGATTTGGTGCTTTTATACAATTCCAGGTTGTGCTTGTTTCCGGGCAAGATCAAGTCCAAATGGATTGGCCCTTACATGGTTACCCAACTATTCCCTCATGGAGCAGTTGAGTTTGAAACCAAGGATGGTGTGCTGTTTAAGGTGAATGAACAATGAATAAAAATCAATTTCAGGCATGCTGAATCGGCAAATTAAGTGATCGAGGCATACCATCTTGATGAAGTCTGAGTAATCGAGTGTCTTCAGTTGTGTAACGACGTTAAATCAGGCGTTGGTTGGTAGGTAACCCAATACTTATAATTTTCTTTTTATTAATGGTAGAATTTTCTACTAATGGATTTTAAATTTGCAGGTAGAAGATCACCATGAAATTCTTGACAAAATCACTCTACAACATTCACTGACGGATACATCGACGGACCATCATGCTTGCGATGGACCGTCGCATGATTCCGTCGTGCCAGGTACTTTTTCATTTATTTTCAAAATAAGGGCATCCATGACGGAATTCATGATGGACCATCGCATCCCAGACGAACAGTAGTCGGGGACTCGTTGCGTCACTAATCAGCAACCCAACCCAACCTGGCTGGGGAATTTTAAAAAAAATTAACCTTTACAAAACCCCACCCCTTCAGTTAAATGATTTCTTTCCCTCTTTCTCCCATTCCCTCCCTTTCCAACTTCCTACCACTCTCACCATCTTCTTAATCAACTAATCTATATTATTTTGCCAAATCCCCAATTCCCAAAATCTCCTTTCTACTGGTAGGAGTCTGATGTTGTGGTTCTTCTCTTGATAACCAAGAGCCTCACTTGCTTGTTTTTCTCCTCTTCTCAGGTATGTGTCTCTGATCTCTACCCCTTTACATTGCATTTTTGTGTTTAAATTACTATTAGTCTATTTATTTTTGGTGGGTCTTTGTTCTTTGTTCAAATTTTGTCTGACCTAGGTTTAGTGTCCTCGAATTGACTTGTTAAAACTCTAGAAATTGGTGCTTTAGCATTGCTAGTTTTCTAGGTACGTGGGTTAGAAACATGTAGGTTAACATTAAGTAGTCAATTTGAGTAACAGGGATGATTGTGGCATCCTCAGTTCTATCAATAAATGACAGATCGAGACCCCGATGATGGACCATCATACCCACGACAGACCGTCATAGGGTCTGCTCTAACACCCCACTATTCGTTTTCTCTGAGTGTCCACCAATGGACACATGCGATGTACCGTCGTCCCCACGATGGTCCGTCCTACACAACCGTCTTGGTTGTCAGAGACCTTGTCCTAAGGGTATCCATTTTTTTTTCAAGTGTCCACTGACGGACATCTACAATGGAGCGTCGTACCCTCGACGGTACATCCTACACAACCGTCATGACAATCAGAGACCCTAGTCCTAAGGGTCTACAACTTTTTCTAAGTGTCCTTTGACGGACATCTACGAGGGACCGTCATTACTACGAAGGATCGTCCTACACAACCGTCATGAAGGTCAGAGACCCTTGTCCTAAGGGTCTCCATTTTTTTTCTAAGTGTCCACTAACAGACATCTATGAGGGAGCGTCATACCCTCGACGATTCGTCCTGCACAACCGTCAGGATGATCAGAGACCCCTCTCCTAAGGGTCATCATACATTTTCAAAGTTCCCCACAATGGACATCGACGATGGACCATCATTATCATGACGGTCCGTTCTGCTTATCCTTCATAACTGTCAGAGACTTTCCATAAGGGGTCTCCGCATAAACATAGTTGAAGTAAAACATGATGCACCCCATGACGGTCCATCATACTCATGACGAGTCATCACCTGGTGTGTCGTGTTTCACTGTTCCTACAGAGATGTCATTACAGCTTTGCTCTTATGTTTATTTTGTGTCGTTTTTTATTGTCTTATTTGCTCCTTCTATTACAAATAATGATTATTTAGGTACTATCTCTAATGGCACCGAAACAAGATCGAGTTTACGTATGTGGGCGTTCAAAATCTTTTGTCCCGTCTTTCAAACTGGTTATAGTCTTTGGTAATGAGCATGATCGCATGTACGTGTCCCCACGAACTGCCACTCTAGCACGAGATGCACATGCAACCAGCTCTACGCCCAAAAAGGTGGCATCCGGCGTAGTCACTGCCTCCCAGTCTTATGAGGAGCGCACACTGACCGGCACACCTACTGGGACAACTACACAAGAAGAAGGAGCGTTTGTTTCATTAGGAGTTTCGTGGTTGGAGGAAGCCTCTGGGTCCGCACAAATCCCTTCACCTGCCACGGCTGCAGAGTCTGCCTCGTTTGATGAGGCTGACAGTCCTGATTCAACGCCAGGCTCACCGACTGGTGTTCTTGCCCCGGTTGCCGACCATCCCAACCGCTGGTGTGTCGACGGGCAATACCAAGTGTATTTAGATGCCAAGTTTCTAAATGATAAAAGCTTCATGACATGGACCCTTACACTAGAGTGGCGGGTCCTTACGGGAAGTTTCCCCATCATGCTAGATATCCACAATCTCTTCACCAAACACAGGCTAGAGTGGACAGCTCGTTCTTTTGGCCGATACAATGAGGAGTTGGTTCGAGATTTTTACGCCTCTTATGTGGCTACTCTCCGATCACAAATCGATATGCAGGCTTCTCCTGCCAAACAGACCCACTTGAGCACGTCATATTACGTGGCATACAGGTCGACATCTCCCTGCTATCCATCCGCCATTATTTGTACGGCGAGGATATTTATGCCACCAGGACCCCTCTCACAATCGAGTTCAACTACAGGCGGCAAACTGTTAAAGATGGCCAATTCTTGCTTGATCCATCGCTAAGAGGGACCACCAAGAGGTGGATGGACCTGCACTTATCTATTGATTGAGAGGGTGCCGACTGGTTCATGCAGACGAAGGGAGCCATTAGGAAGTCTAACTTAACCTTCACGGTTAAGTTTTTATGGTTTATTATTTGCCACTGCCTCTCCCCCGCGGCTGCTGATAATATAGTTACATGGGATAGCGCAGTTCTGATTGTAGTGATGATAGCCAGGTTTGAGGTTGACTTTCACGCTTGGCTTCTATAAGCAGTCATGCACGACAGGGATTTCATGGTCACCACTACCTACCCTTTTTTGTGCATGGTATTTTCCTTATGCAGGCTCGCAGGTGGGCCCATCTGGCACATTGACCCGCCCAAGACTCTGCTGGGCACTGTTGATATCGTCCTCATCAAGGATGAGGCCAATGCGTTGGCTCCACAGAGAGGGCCCCTTCCAGAGTTGCCTCCACTTATTGAAAATTTGGTTGATATTGTAGCACATGCTCGAACGGCAACGTAGGCTACATCAGCAACCACTGAAACTACCCCGGTCGAGTCTATCCCGGGTAGCAGCACTGCCCCTAGCTCCTCTCGCTCAACCCCTTTCCCCGCTCTAGTCCTGCTTGCTAGGGCCCAGAAACTAGAGGTTCAGATGGCCACACTTCTGCATCACATCCAGCCTTGGATGCACAGGTCTATTGCTGAGGCGGAGGAGCTAATGGGGCGTAAAATTCCATAGCACACAGAGCGGAAGTTCGCTGAGGTTCATCCACGCTTAGACGATTTTGATTTGCGGGTGCTATCTTGGCCAGCCCCTCTGCTTGTACATGTTGACGCTTCAGCTACGTTTGAGAGTTTGCGAGCAGATATTTATATGATCCTAAAGGCTAAGGTTCCTGAGTCTGAGGCCCCTTCTGCAAAGCCTGCTGAGGATAGAGTTTTGGCGGATTTATTCGCCACTTCTGAGATTCAACCACCTCCCCCTCGAGAGCATGCCAAGAGGCGTAGGGGTAAAGAGGAGGATGAGGCTAGATCAAGTAAGAAGGAGTGTCATGAGATGGAGGCTGCGAGGAGAGCCTTGATTGCTGATGAGGAGGCGTGTCAGATCAAGGTTGTAGAGTAAGCAACTGGGGCATCTAGCTCTAGAGATGTGGAGACAGCGGGAGGCACTACTGATAGTGTTGTTGCTGATGAGGACACTACTGAGGGTGTACAGACTACATAGGTAGTGGGTTCCGAGGAACCAGACTCACCAGCTTACTGATCGTCGGCGCTTTGCGCCCCATGTTTGCTTCACCTACCACTCTCGTATTTTAGTTTTTTTATGCATTGGGGACAATTTCATATCTTTTTGTTGGGTGTGGGGTAAATGGAAAGTGAGTGCTAGGGTGATGTCTCAGTATCCCATTCACGATCCTCTTTTGGGGTTTTCTTGCTAGTGTTCTTTTTCCCCAAGAGACTAATTATTTTTATTGCTGAACCGGCATGTCTATATCTTATGTACATAGTATAACTTTGAAGCATGATGGATAAAACAAAAATGATATCCTGATGTAATGAAAATGATGCATGGCTAGGCATTGTAATAGATAATTGTGTGTCTCTAAGCATGACATAGAGATACACCACGACATCACCCTAAGTCTAAGACTCGAACTAGATGTCTGATAATCTTGTGGAGTAAGGAGATGTCAAGTGAGTGTGAGGAAAATTTGGATAGTCCACTCTTTGTACTAAGCTAGAACTTGCCTTGTTAGTCCTGCTAAAAGTAAGTTGTAATAGACAATTAGGAAAGAATCATAGGCCCTTGTTCAATATATCCATTTTTTAGACTAAATAAAATGTAAAAACGAATAAAATTAATCCCTCTTTGATTCAAATGATTTGAGATTAAAATAGACCTTTCTTTTTCACCCCAAGTGATCTTTTCTTGGAATAATGTGTTGGCCCTGGTCCCTCCTTGGACATGTGCACCTCAACTTATGCCAAAAGCATAAGTTGAGGGTGCATAATACAGTAAACAACCTTTTTGTGTCCCTATTTTTTTTTGGGCATTGTATACTATTACTCATGGCAAAGCCATGATTTGAGGGTGGCTATTATGAGGAATGCTCTGCAAAGTGGGGTTGAATGAACAAAGAGAGAGATAGAACAAAAATAAAGTGACTCAAGAACCACTTGAAAGAAAAGTGAAATAAAAAAAATATAATAAATAGAAGAAAGAAAACAAAAGAGTCACTTACACAAATGAACAAACAAGGGAATATAGCAATTGAAAGAATATAAGAAAAAGGGCGGAATAAAAAGAAGAAACGGTAGGACGCTTAACCGATATGTCAAGGAAGGCAACAAGTCACTAAAGTATACCTAAATATACCCTACCTGACCCTAAGCCTATGTTACAAGCTAAGAAAGTCCTATCGTTATCATAAGAGTTGTATAGAGAACTTAAAGAAATGAAAATAAGGGCAAGCTAATGGCAATATGTATGAATGAGTTGTGAATTTGTTATGAGAGTGACTGTTGAAAAGTAACCCTTATACTCAAAGTGAAATCATTGTGTGAAACATGAGGATGTTCATTTGAAGTGAGGATTCTAATTGCAATACCGGAATTATTAGCACCCCTGTGAGAAATTAAAAAGGATAGGTGTCAGTGCGTCGTGAGTCTGTGTCATGGTCTGGTTCCACATAATGCAAGCCTAATAGTGATAACATGCATAAACATGATGACACTGATCGCGATTGATAGCTAAATGAATGCGAAAGCTAAAATATGGATACTATTGTACAAAGATTTTGTAGTGAGTCATAGTGTGTCGCTTGATGACAAACCACGAATTTAAGTTGAAGGCGTGGATGTACCGTGGTTTCACGGTATTTTTAATGTTTTTTCCTTAAGTTTAGTGTGTGTCCAAATGCCTTTTTGTATTGATTTTTATGTAAGTTTCTCCTTATTTGCAGGAAATCTGTCCAAAGATGAACGCGGAAGTTTTTGAGCAAGAAATGCAGAAGAGACCACCTACAGAGCTTATGACGGTCCGTCGAGCTTGTGACGGTCCGTAGGTGGCATTGTACTGAAGCTGCTGAAGGAAGATGGGAAAGTATGACCTAGTGTGGGATTACGAAATTCCATGAAGGATCGTCATATAAATGATGGTTCATCGTAATAATCAGAGAGTAGCCCAGTACCCAAATTTCAAGAAGTTTAAGTATTATAGAACACAGACCCTCGACGGACAATCGTGCTTGGAACGGTATGTCATACCTGTTCGTTGAGAGTAATGAAGAAAGGAGAAGAAGAATTTGTGAAGTATGGGACGACGGAGGCCATGACGGCCTGTCGTGACCACGACAATCCGTCATGAGGTCCGTCAACCCAAAAGCGTTTTCACAGATTTTCAATAATTATAATCCTTCGTTTATTAGGTTTTTGTTTTTTTATAAATAGTTTAAGAAACCTCGTTTTTGGGGTTAGACTTTTGGAGAGTTAGTCTTTTTGATAATCTTTAGTTCTCTTATTCAAGTATTGAAGGATTAACTTCTGTAATTGTTACACTTTTTCTGGAATTGATTGTTGGTGCTTTTGTTTATTAATCATGTATATTTCTGGATTTTATTATTTCTCATTAAAGTGCATGAATTCTGATATTAAATATATAATAGTGTGATTATGAGCTTGGGTAACTAAACTCCATAACTACGATTGTGGGAACCATGAGTGAGTAATGAGGTAAAGTCTAACTAAAATAGCAATTCTAGAATAGTTTCTCTTCAAGTATTGATAATTCTTTTGTTTAGAAATCTTTTTAACAGATGGCCAAACAAGAGAGTTAAAGGGAAATTTTAAATTAATAAAAATAGTGGTAGGAGTGGGATTTGAATCCACCACCTCTTGGATGAAGGAGGAGAGAAGGATAGAAAATAATAATAATAATAATAATAATAATAATAATAATAATAATAATAATAATAATAATAATAATAATAATAATAATAATAATAATAATAATAATAATAATAATAATAATAATAATAATAATAATAATAATAATAATAATAATAATAATAATAATAATAATAATAATAATAAGAGGAGCGGAATTTAAACCAACCTCCTCTCGGCCAAAATGGGAAAAACGTAGGAAAAAGAAAAATAAATGAATGTTCCTATTGAGGTTCTATTCTGGATCCCCTAATGCTTAAAACTCCTTAGGTTAAGTGAGGGGAGGGAAAAAGAAAGGAAAAATAATGTTAGTGAGGGGATTTGAAATTGGGTTCCCCCCGCCGAAATGTAAATCCAAAATTAGGTGAAAGAAAATTAACCAAGTGTTGTCCAAGGGATTTGAAGTCGGTTTCCTTGCCCGATTCCGTATTAACATATAAGTCATTCGTAAGCAAATACTTGATGAATGTTGCCTCCAAATATCAAAATAAATATATTGGCATATCTACAAGATGCATAAGTCTTGTACGACATAATCTTGGGTAAACATGTATCACTTAGACATACTATGAATGAAGCCTCATGGCTTGTATGTGTTGACTATAAGTCTAGCATAGTTTTAAAAGTAAGTGAACCTAAGATTTATTTGATGAAATTATGTAAGACCTAGAAGTAGTTAGGTAAGAGTGTGAAACACACTAAATGTCCAAGTGCATTTGCATATGATGAAATGAACATTCATGTAAAAGGGTGAGTAATTATGAATAGAAAGTGTGCTATAGTTAATGAATATGGTGACAACATGATAAGAGTCTAATGTGAAAGATGGGATCAATCTCAAATAAGCCTATGTAAATGTTACCGAAATGTACTCACCTATGAGAGTGTAAAGTTAATGAAGAGACCAGTCTATATGAACACTCTAATGAAAGTACTAAAGTTAATGCATACTTAAGTATAATAATGAGATGAGAAATAACTTAATGAGCTATGATGTCCTCATGCTAGAAACCAGCTTCCATGACGTATGAGTTGAATGTAATGGAACTTTAAACCGAACTCCGATAGGCTAGCTATGAGCGGTGATGCCTTCTTTCGGGAAGGAGGAGGTTTATGTAACTCTCATGAGATGACACTTTCCGGCATGCCCGATATGGGTCCCCTTATATCTCCTAGTCTTCGAACCTATACTTACAATATAGGGATCTAGCGGAGCTAAATTCCCATTTACGCTAGCATGTTTTGGATCACTTTGGCTGGTGATTCCACCTCATTTCGGTCTGGGAAGACACTGGATTTCATGATGCTCAAATGATCTATGTTGGTTAAAATTAATGTTCCCAAAGAATGAATGAGACCAGCCTCAAATGATGCACATAATGAAATGAATGATACAAAAGGTGTTACTATAGGATAATCAAGAGGTGAGCTCGAGTTAAGTAATGACACTAGGTTATTCTTGGTCTTTGCACAACAAACCCGATGAGAGTCTTAAACTTACATCCTAGGTATGACTGGTGGTTTCCTTACTATATGAAAGAATGAAAAATAAAGTATTTATGAATGAATGAAGCAGACTCTGTGTTTGCTAAAGAATGCTCCCTAGTTGAGGTCCTATATGTTGAGCCCTCACTTTGGGAAGTCCTAATGTCAACTCCATGATTTCAACGTCTCATGGGATATGAACGAATTATATGAACTACGTGATTTGTTATGTAAAATATGTTATGTGATGCTTTCAAAATGATAATCTTGATGATGCATGTTGCACTCATGGCATGACTTTCCAGAACGAAATTTTGCAGGTCCATTGACTTTCCAAATCCTAATTTGGCATGTCCACTGTCTTGAACTTCCATAATTCATGTTGTTAGGAAAGATCAATTCTTACTCATGCATGTACCTTGTGTGTGATTGCATATACCCATACTTAGTACAAGTGTGTAGTAATTCCATACAAATATCTACCTTTAGGTGCAAGCACAGGTGGACGTTAGATCTTACGGTACGACATTGTAGATATCCGGACGTGGAGCTTTCTTACGGATATGGTAGGCCCTCATGCTTTTGAGGCTGTCTACTTTTATTATCTAGCTTAGATGCATGCTTTAGCTAGTGAAGCATGTTCCACTAGTTTTTAATTTCTCATTTCATTTCAGACTTTGTATTGGTTCCATTTTGGCAAGTACACACTTAATGCAGTATTTAACTATTTCTTTCATTTGATGATCTTAACATTAAATGGTTGATTGTGAACGCTTATGTGTTTAATTAGATTGCCCTATATGAATATTAGGTAAAGAAAAATTTCAAATTTTCCGCTAAAATTACCCTATATGAAGTAACAATGATGTATGTAGGCTTTTCTATGACCTCTGAGTGGTCAAGGACGCTGGTCTCGTATAGGGTCTATACTCCGGTTGTGACAGTCATCTTCTACAAACTTGAAAAGTTCATCAATATATAACATAATTGAGTTAAAATACATGTTAATATATTCATAATATCAAAGAGAAATTTAGACAAATCAATTTAGAACATCAATTTCGTATTGGATGAAAACCCACTTGAAAACCTAACTTTTGAAATCAATTTGATGGAACCCTTTGAGGAATGACGTCTCAAAGTTAAAAGGGATCACGTACCTTACTAATTGATGAAGATTGATGGAGGTAATTTACCCTTTGCGGCCCTTTTACCTCTATCTTGGTCTTCAATAGGGGTTTTTTGGGGAGAGAGAAGGAAGAGAGGTTTGGGTTTGGGAATTATAAGAGTTTAGGTTAGTCTAATTAGGTAAGGGATTTATATAGGGGGTGAACTAACTTCATCAGACCTCCCCTAACCCCTAATTTTACCTCGTAACTGAGACAACTAAATAATTAATTTATGTGAAAAGATACAGTGAAAACAAGTCATCACATACGACACCAAAACCGACGGATCGTGGGTCAATGGACGACCACTCCCTCTTTCGTGATGCACATCCGTTGGTGAGTTCAAAGACTCTGCAAAATGACCCTTCCAATATTTCTTCTATTGGACCACGAGCCATCTTTGGCATCCTTTGGTGACACTATCCATTGATAGCTTTTGCTACCTTTTGCAAGGTTCATCCTCAAGGGCCCATAGTTGGTCTTTAGGGAGTAGTTCCCGAACTTTAAACTATAAACTAACTTTAATACATGTTAGACGCCTTTCCATAAATTTTAATCATTTTTCAACTCTTAAAATCTAGTCAAATAAGATAAGGCACACTAGCACCTCATTGAACTAGTTTTTTGACGTTCTTGGACGTGTTGGTTTCTAGACTTCCTAAATGACTTATATTCGTGAAAATAGACCTTAAAACGGTGTCTAAGCCTTATAATACTCTTGTTAGGTTCTAGACAAATCTTAGATTTTTGAAGTGTCACATTCACCCTACCCACTGCTATTGAATCATCAACATAAGCATTACAACTCACATAATCAATTAGGAAGAATCATGCATCAACCCTAAAACTACACACATAAGGACATAGTCATAGTCTATCATGATCGCCTAATATCATTAAAAAACACATACTTTCACCTTTCTCACATGTAGAAATATATATATGATCATACTTCACATAAATAACCTATACAAGCTATCACAATATATAAAGTAATTTCAACAAGGCCATGTTCTCATAACTCATAAGTAAGGCCGACAAGGCCACAGTGTTCACAAGTATAACACATAACACTACCACCATAAGTGGACCATACCTACCATAATACAATAAAAGACCTAAATTACATAATATAAGGAGATTTAGGGGAGCATACAACCAATCAACTTTCACAACTTCAATCCATAGCCAAATCAACCAACATAATACTCAAAGTCCCTTACATATGGCCATAACTACTAATTCAATCTAAATATCATAATACTCACTGAATATAAATCAATTAAATATGAATCAATATAAAACACCCTACACATGAATCTAAGACAATTCTTACATAATTAAATAGCCCAAAGAAAACTACACTAGAATTCATTAGCATTGACACATTACAAAATCACCCATAAAATAGTCAAAATAGAGATATCACGAATTACATGGGTTCATAGAGATTTGTACTTAAAATCATTAAATTAACAACAATTCAATCATAATACATTGACTCAAAACTTTTTATGCAAGAACCCATGGAAGAAACTCAATTTAGAAATTCATCTTTATGAGAAAGAGATGAAAATCACTTTGAAGATTGGCTCCTTTATGATAGAAAATTCAAGGATGAAAATCATACCTCAATTCAATATATTCCACGAAAATTTATCAAGAATCACCAACCAAACTTCAATCCAAGCTCTTCCGTGAGTTTTGGTTCTAATGGTGTTCTAGAGAATTCATTAGAGGTTATTGGTTTTGATTTAGAATATTGAATTCATTTAGGTGGTTAGGGCTTATAAACCCACTTGAAATACCCTAAATACCTCTAGTTACCGTCCAAACATTTATTTGTAAGTGGGGTGAATTTACCTATTCACCCTTTAACTTACTGCTGAGTTTGTGCAGGTTGCAAACCCAAAACGATGGCTGCTCATCGACGGGGCGTCGACCAGACGATGGGTTCTAATGGCAACCGTCGTCTTGGTCAGAGACTCTAAAATAGGAGTTAAGGTCCCACCACCAAGTTTCAACCTACGCCCATCATCGACGGGGAGATAACCAGCTTACTGGGCGTTGATAGCCTCTGTCGTTTGTGCTAGTTTGACAACTTGGCTCCCATGTTGGGTCCTTCCTGAAAGACCCTTGGTTGGTCCTTGGGGACTTTTTCCTGGAATTTTCCAACTCGAATATGTTTGCATACATGTTAAGGACCTCTCATCCGAACTTGCCTTTGATCCCTTTGACTAGAGTGAAAAGAAGCAATTCCCCTTTAAAGCAACATCTACCAAAGCACTAGGAGGAACTTGCTTATCCTCTTTAGCCGCAATAGTAGGACAATCCTTTACCCTATGACCATCCTTGCCGTAACCAAAATAAAATCCGGTACTAGCTAGACATTTCCTGTAGTGCCTCTTCCCACAAGTGATACAAGTAGGCTTACCACCTTTGGAACTACTACCACTTTCAAGATTCACTCTAGGAGAACTAGACCCCTCTCATATTGGAGCCATCTTCTTGAACCTAAGATGGTTTTGCTCTTTCACCTTACCCCTCTTCATGTTTCTAGTGATCCTCTTAAGGTTATACTCCTCTATGTATTCAGCAAACACCATAAGCCTAGACAATCTCATGTCATTATGGAGCATGTCCGTATTACACTCTTCTTTCAAAAGGTCGGCAACACCGGTCAAAAACCTACTTATCTCATCCCTTGGGTTAGACACAAAGGATGTAGAAAACCTAGACAACATGATGAACTTCAAAGAATACTCTTCAACACTCATGTCACTTTGACTACGGTTAATGAGCTTTCCAAACTTCAACTCCCTCCTCTCACGGGGAAAGTACTTTCCAATGAATGCCTCCTTAAACTCCTCCCACTATATGGGACCCGACTCAAACCGCCTATTATCTTTCTATTGAGTATACCATACTTGAGAAACCTCCCTCAATTGACACGAAGCTAACTCCTCCTTCTCCCTAAAACTCACTCCCATGGCACTCAACACCTTGTAAACACCATCTATGAACTCTTGAGGATCCTCTTCCACCATAGAGCCAAGGATGTCACGCCCGGGTTTACCCTCTAGAAGTAACCGGCATCGTTGTCCTTTTCAAGGAGTAAGACTGGCCTCTTAGATTCATGTCATTACATTCATAGGTTAAAAGTGCGGAAAAATTTAAAATTTTCATTATCACTACTTGGAGGTTTACATAGACCTCTACATACACAAAATATATATTCAAATCGAGTATACATAGACCCTTCGTGTAGGAAGGTTACATAGCTTTCTACTTTTATTTCACATACATATATAAAAATAAAGAATAAGTCTCAAAGATTGTCTCATCTCGTACCATCTAAATGATTATCACAATATGGCCATAGCCCTTACATCACTTCAACAAGACCATGTATAGGTAATTGAAAGTATAATAATCAATTTAAAAGGAAAGGAATAATAGAGTAAATAAGCTCATAAAAAAATCTTTAAGCTAAAGGATGGCATTGCCCTCTAAAGTTGAGGACCTACCCAACTTGGATGAAAGGAAGAATCCAAGAGTTCAACTATGTCTCCATCCAAACTCTTCAACGACCAGACCTAAAATGTTTGGGAAAAAGGGACGACAATGGGGTTAGTAATCTAAATGTACTAAGTATGGTATCTTATGCATATACACAAGTAAAATACACCAAAAGGGACCTTCTTGTCCATACATGCCATTTTACCCATTTAGGGACTTAATGCAAAGTCAAGTTAGTCATATCAACAAACCAGACATGCTTACTATCGCAACAAGTAATACTTATCCCAACATATTTTAAAACCATCATTTACTACAACCCTAACATCAAAGAAAAATATCACAAGAATGAATAAGAGTCAAACATGTCATAATAAGTAAGACAAATACTCACATGTCCTTATTAAGTCAACAAGTGCATGACCAAGCAAAGCCCCGTAACCTTACACAATTAAGTATCCTCAACAAGAAAACATGACTAATGTCCAACTTTACATGTCTGGCATTTAGGTTTACATTTCATCATATATTAAGATTATAACCCAAGGCATATTAATAAATGAGCTAATCAACATATAGTATCAATAATGTGTCACAGTCATCATATATATGCATCATATATTATCATAACAGAAACATATATAAGAACCTCATCCTAAGACTACCCTCAAGGATAACTAGTGCAATGTTTAGGTAGAGTCCCATACCCCTACCCAGATTAAGATAGACCCCTTTGGTTATATAAGTTAGAGTTCAAGTCCTTTAGTTTCATTTTACCTTTTGGGAACATCTTCCCTAACCAACAAAGCCACATGAGCTAGTGGAAATCCGGTGTCATAAAATCATACACCAAAAGAAGGAGGACTACTTGCAAAGGTAGTACCAAAACATGAAATATAGCAACTACGTTGATCCACTAGCTAGTATTATATGGGTGCAACATAGTTCAAGAACTCGGAGATTTAGTTGGGACCCTCTTTATGCGCCATGCATTATATTCTCCAATCTCAAGAATAAGATATTGTTCCTACCTTTCCTATGTGGAAAAGGACACTTTCACTCGATGCTAAGCTAGATTCTCTTTTTGAAATGTCTCTAAGCCTTTAAGTACCAATCATATCTTGAGTGAGGCCATAGGGTCTACCCCTTGTATAATCATCATCATCATATCTCAATAAGAACTGTATGAGTATAAGTAATTTCATCACAGTTCATATAAGTGAGGTTTAACACATAAGCATTTTGATAGCATATCAAGGCACTTTGATGGTTTTCACCATCCTTATATCACATACACCTTAATTAACCTCACAACATAGTCAAGACATTTCAATTCAACATCATACCACCCTATAATTCTAATATAAGGCATACTCTAATGTAATATCATGACTTAACAACAATTAATCGCAATTGGACGTAATGATAGAGATTCTAAGACTTAGTAAGTCTTCCTCATAGTCTATCATCATGGTTTTAACCTCAACCCATAACTCAACCCAATTCGGGGAGTAACATCATCAAACAATGATAACCAATAATAATAAAAAGTCCAATTGCATCTCTATAACACTATTCAACATTATATCAAAACTTGAGACAAGATACATAGGCTAATTTCACCTTTACAATTCATAACATAAACCACATCTCAAGAAATAGCAGATAGGCCTATAATTCATCTTAATTTAATCATAATAACAAAATATGGTAGTAGTTTAATCAACAATAAACTTAATTGAATGATCATAATACAATATAGATCAATATCACTACCTAGGGTTAGGGCTGGATCATCATATTCTTCAATTTAGACCAAACCCTCAACAATTACCATAAACAAGTCGAATTACATGTTAATATACTCAATATAACCAAAGAAATCATCAACAAATCAATCCATAACTTCAATTTCGTAATTGAATGAAACCCATAAGAAAACTCAACTTTTTGAAATCTATTTTGAAGAAACCCTTTGAGTAAAGAGTCTCAAAGGTGAATGGAACCCATACCATAACGGTTGTCTACAATTTTATTCTGAATTCGTCCCTTTCCATCCAAAAACCCCGTCCTTGTTAGTCTACAATGGTAAGTTCATGCAGAGATAAAAATAAGAGAGAAGGAAGATAATTTATTTGAGAGTTGTGTTTAGATTAATGAGGGTTAGGAGTATTTATATTGGATCTTAAATCAACTTAATTATACTCTCTTAATCCCTAATTAAACCACCTAACCCTCTAACTAATTAAATGAGACCAACTTAATTTATGAAGGAAACTTAGACCCTCATAGTTGAAACCCCAATCGACGGGCCATCCATGAGTCGACGGACAGCCCCATCCCCTCCGTCCTTCACTTTGTCGTCCTCGTCAGAGATGTGTAGGCGAGGGCTTCCTCCAAATTGTGTAAGTGTGGGACGACGGTGACATCGACGCCCAATTGATACAAGACGGACTGTAGCATGTAACTCTGCACTCCGTGGATGAGTTCATAGGTTGTATGGGTGAAGGGGACTTATCCACCATCCTAAGTGTGGGACGACAGTGGCATCAATGCCTCATTAATCCACACACGGGCCATCTTCTGTCCCGTCGATGCACACTGTCAGGCAGTGTTGCATCAAACTACAAAGGTCCTCCTCAAGGTCCTTTGGTTGATCCTTGGGTATTTGTAACCGTACGTTTCAACCATCAAACAACTCAAACACCTACTAGATACCTTTCCACAAATTTTCATGCATGTTCGACACCTAAAAGTTAGACAAAAAGGCTAAAGTACAGTAACATCCCTTTGAACCAACTTCCCAAACGTCATGGATATTTTGGTTCTTAAAACTCCTAAATGACCTATATTCATTAAGAATAGACTAAGAAGCAGCCTTTAGACCTTCCAACATCTATGTTAGGCTTTACAATGTGTCTTTGGATTTTCAAGGTATTACAAAGGAAGATAGGAGGATTCATCCTCACAAAATTTCTCAACCTAGAGGTCATGGTACTCTCCTTAACATTTACCCTAGGCTCAACGCCCCTGTTCACATGAGTAGTCATAGCTCGGGCTAAAGCAATCAAAGTCTCTCTAATCTCCCCATTAATTATGACCGAGGGAAACATTGGAGCTGTCACAACCGGGGAGCACCCCCTAGAAGTAACATGGCGTACTTGAACTCTACGAGGTCTTATACAAACCCATAGTTATCAATCATTGCATTGTAATAGTACATTTAGCGGATAATTTAAAACGTTTAATAGCACACATATGCTAGAAATAACTTCATATATATATATATATATATATATATATATATATATATATGCCATGAGACATATTTATACTATAAGTCTCTTTCTCCATATTAGACTCAACATCATAGAATATACTAGAAACACAGCCCTTACAACAAAAATCATAACATAATATTTAAGCTATTTCAATACACTGAATATAAACTTGACACAGGAAATCCTTTGAACATAAAAACCCCTTTCAATATGAATTTATCAATCTAAAACTGCCTACACATGAATCTAACACAATTCTTACATAATTCAATAGCCTAAACAAACCTACACTAGAATTCATTAGCACTAAGGCATCACCAAAACACCCATACAATAGTCAAAATAGAGAAATCATGAATTACATGGGTCTATAGATATTTAGATTTAAAATCATCAAATTAAAAACAAATCATTCGATATACATTGATTAAAAACATTTTATGCAAGAACCCATGGAAGAAACTTAATTTACAAAATCATGTATTTGAGATAGACTTGAAAATCACTTTGATGATTGGCTCATTGATGATAGAAGATTCAAGGATGAAAACCATAACCTCAATTGAACATAAACCACGAAAATTTATTAAGAATCACCAACAAAACTTCAATCCAAGCTCTCCCTTGAGTTTTGGTTCCAATGGTGTTCTAGAAATTCTTTAGAGATTTTGGGTTTTGATTTACAATAATGAATCCATCTAGGTGGTTGGGACTTATAAACCCACTTGAAATACCCTAAATACACCTAAATAACTGCCTAAATATTTATTTGGACATGGGTTAAATTTACCAATTCACCCCTTTACTTAACAGTGAGCCTGCTCAGGTTGCAAACCCAAACGAGCTCCCAAAACCAAGTGTAAACTTACGCCCCTCATTGATGGGTCATCGCCCAGCCTACTGGGTGTCAATTGCCTCCGTCGTT
This sequence comes from Solanum arcanum, assembly GCA_027789145.1. Classification (NCBI taxonomy): domain Eukaryota; kingdom Viridiplantae; phylum Streptophyta; class Magnoliopsida; order Solanales; family Solanaceae; genus Solanum; species Solanum arcanum. Next base: position 35,748,280 of record CM050943.1, read on the forward strand.
TGGGGCTGGTTTTGACCGCTTAGCTCACAAGCTGGGTCCTTCCTCAAAGACCCTTGGTTGATCCTTAGGGACTTTTTATTGGAATTTTACAGCTCAAATATGTTTAGATACATGTTAAGTACCTTTCGCCTAAATTTCATCCTAAACGAACACGTAAAACCCAATGAAACACACTAAGACACACAAGGCCATTTTTAGGCAAACCTTTCGATGTCATGGTCGTTCTTGGACATTTGACCTCCAAACTTCATGAAACTTTACAAACTACCTAATAATATCGTTCAACCCATTTTAGTACTTTAAAACATCGAGCATTAGTCTCTAGTTTGACCTAAGTAGTTTTGAAGGTGTTTCACCCTTGGCCCAACATCTCTAGTCACTTGAGATGAATGAATCGGGTTAAGGTAAGGAGAGCCTCTCTAATCTACCCGTTATTTATATCAAGGGGAACCAACGAACCTCATTCTCTTGACCCACATCATGGGACTTTCTCACCTTGGGGAATTTGCACAGTTTGTGGAGCTGTCAACCTTGGGGAACTTGTTCACCCCCATACACCCTCTCCAAGCATACATAAATAATTCTTATGACTACCTAAAGTAATATTATTTCATTTACACATCATAAACTCACCACCTAAGTATACTCTACGATTCACTTGAATAGAACATGAAGAGACCACCCATACACCTTCTTCAAGTCTACCTAAGCAACCTTGAGAGCTTCCCTAGATACGTATACTTTCATTTAACCTTCATTAACCTATGTATAATGATAATTAATTCAATTATAGTTCATATAATCATTTAGAAAACTTCAGATAATGCTCTTAGAAGACCTAGGGAACCTACATACTAGAATCTTCAAAGTCTACTCGTGACATGTCTAAAGAGTGTTCCATTCAACTACCTAAATGTTGTAGAACTTATCAAACACTAGAATGCATTCAATATGATGAGAATAGCCAATAACCGACATAGACCATACTAGTTAGGCATGAAATCCGGAGTCATAACCTACTCTAATGGAGGTTATTCTACTTGCCAATGGTAGAACGAGGTCACAACTAATGTCGGCACATGGTTAAGGAATATAAAGGGGTTCTTTGCACTCTAGTCTTCCTCTCAAGTAGATCTACTATCCAAAGAAAATTCACTAAGTTCTAGCCTTTGTTATATAGGGTAAATCAATCACACAAGATGTATGATGAGGTAACACTTCTAGCCTTACCTCACCATAATGCCTTCACCAATTATGTGTCATTTACAGGCTACCACTCAATGGTTAATAAAATAGCTTGATGAATTTCTTAAGGATGATATCATGTCGTTCCAGCCAACCAACCCACCCCTAATTCCATCAATCAAATAAGAAGGATGCCATTACGGCTTTCAACATCAAGGGATATCTCAACCTTCTTTCTACTTTAAAGGTTCCAAGTTAATGACCTTCTTAAGAATGTTCAAGATCATGTTCAACCATACAATTACATTTACGACCAAGGTACTTCAACCTTCTAAGTTAAGAGTTCATATTTACATTCTTAATGTATCAGGTAAAGGGACATAGGTCTACCAAACAAGATACACATTTTCACTTTATGACATGTAGAATAGCATTCAAGTATCACATACGGATAACTAAGTCTACTACAAGTCAACCTACTCATTCCTATAGAACATCAATATAGTTCATTATAAGGATCATGTAGTCAATTAGGAAGCATAATACTTCAACATCAAGACTACACACATAAGGATACCACCATAGTCTATCATCAATTGAGAGAACATATGTTTTTACCTTATAAATATACTTATACAAATCATACCTAACCTTGATCAACTACACAAGTTATCAGAAGATAATATCACAATGCATAGAGTAATACCGACAAGGCCATATTCAACACAATTCATAAAGTATTGTCGACGAGGCCATATTCATCATAGTAATAGAACATAAGCACAACAAACATAAGTGGACCATACTAAAAATAACCATTCAAGACCTATACTACACAATATAGCGAGAATTAGGTCAACATACCACCCTTTAACCAAGAGCATCTCTAATCCATAGTCATTCCAACCAATTCAATTCACAAGGCTCTTACCCATAGCCATACACATCAATCCAAACCAATAATCAAACTATACAATTGATCTATCAAGATATAATATCAAAGTCATCAAGTTAAGGCAACCTATGTACAATTCTAACCTAATCTTTACATGAATAAATTGCCCAAAATAATCTACACAATAATCAATACAATTAAGCCTTGATCAAATCACCGACGTAAGACACAAAATAGAAATTTTGTGTATCACATGGTTCATAGAGAATTTGATCTAAAATTATTCAATTAACACGAAGTCAATCATAAATCATTGATTAAAATGATTTTATGCAGGAACCTGTCACAAGAAATCAAAATAGAAGATTTCATGTTTTTGATGATCTTTGGAAACCATTGAAATTGACTTCTTGAATAAAAGAGGACTCAAGGTTGAAACACCACACCTTTATTGAATAAAATCTCATTCAATTTACAGAAGAAATCCCGTGAGAAATCACCTTCTATCTTGAACTTGAGTTTGGCCTCCAATGGAGGATTAATAGAGTTTGGAAGAGAAGCAGGTTTTGGGTTTTTGATTTCTTAATGGTTATTGGGTTTTATCCTGGAAAAAGGGTTAAATATGACTTAAAAACAATCATAACCGACTCCCAAAGCACCCCCACGTCAATTGGACACTTTCAGACAACTCTAACTCAACTTCAATTTATGGAATTATCGTCGAGAAACAAGTCCGCGAGAAGAGCTGCTCCCACATAATTTTCAATATAAATTCCAAGATAGTGGAGTCCCGCTTGTGTCTGTAGAATGGACCAAATTTTGGACCTTGAAAATGTCAAATCCAGGGATCACCCACTAGACGTAACTGGCATCAACGTCCTCGGAGAGGCTTATGACTAGCCTCTTAGCATTCTTCATTACATTCATAGGTTAAAAATACTGAAAATTTAAAACTTTTCATTACTTCTACATTTATTTATACTTATACCTCTCACTTACACATAATAAATATATGTATATATATCAAGTATACATAGACTCTTCGTATAAGAGAATTACATAATCTTGTACTTTTATTTCACATACATAGTATATGAACATAATCTCATAAAAAGTCTCTAATATGTCTTATATTAAACCATCTAAAATTGAATTAACAAATTGGGTTTAACCCGTACACCAATATAACAGCGATCCTTATATAGGCTATACAACAATTGTCTTCAAATTAAAAAGGAAGAACTATATATCTTATAACTAGAACAACATCAAAAGCTTGCTAATAGCAATGTCCTCGAAAAGTGAGGACCTACCGAAATTGGAGAATGAGATTCCAAGTCTTTCTTCAGTAGTCGTCACAAACCCTTCAACGACCGGAAAATAAAAAGTTTAGGACAAAGGAAGAAACAAGGTTAGTAAATCAATTGTACTAAGTATAGGCACTTATGCACACACAACATAGAAAATCATGCAAAAAATAGACATTTACTTCAAAGCATGCAAAATCACATTATAAATACCTTATGCACATTCAAAGAACAAATAAAAGTCAATAAGCACATATTACTTAAGTCAATACCATGTACATTAGAAGACCAACAATATCAAGTCTGATCAAACCAACATGAATATCAATATAATTGAGCACAGAATCAAGACAACTCTATCATGAAGTTATAATATCAACAAGTATGCAATAGGGTTCATAACATCATAACCTAAGCAAGACCATTACTCATGAACCCTCATTAAGTCCACTTTTGTGCAATGACTAAGCAAATCACCATAACCTTACTCAATCAAGTAGACCTAACAAGAACCATAATCAATGTCCAACTTAATATACTATAACATTAAGACATAACATCATCATACTTTAGCAATAGAGAACAACCACATGTTCATAAGTGAAATCCATATAACATAGTGTCAATAACATGTAAGAGTCAATACATTCATAACATATACATTATAGAACACAATAATAACCTACTAAGGCTTCCCTCAAGGCAAACTAGTTCATGGAATGTGTAGATTCCCATACCTACCTAGGATAAGTAAAACATCTTAAGTCACTGTAATTAATGTTTACTTGATTACTTCATTTTAATTTTGGGAACACTTGGCCTAACCGACAAAGACCATAAGAGTTGTGTGTGGAATCAGGTGTTGTATGACCTTACACCGATAGAAGGTGGTCTACTGTCCATAGTAGAACCAAACATGAACATAGCATCTAGGTGGATCCACTAGCTGGTATTACTACGGTTGCAACATAGTTTATGGAGCTTGGGGCGTCATGGAAACATCACTCTATGCTTTTTTTGGACAATGAGGCTATCCACCCTGTGAGGACTATGTTGAACCCTACCTTCCTTCCTTGGGAAGGCGCCACCCCTTATCTATAAGTTCACTCGGTATTAAGCTAGAGTCCCTTTTGAAATGTCTTTCATTATAAATAATTATTTAGTTTTTTTATAGGATCTACCCCTTATTTAATCATCATCATAGCTCAATAGGAATTGCACGAGTATTGTCCATTCATTGCAATTCTCACATGTGAGGTTAGCACATTTACATTTCCATATCATTATACGGCACATAGGCAATTCATCAACAACCTTATACCATTACATCTTAGCCAACAACTCACAAGCCATATATCAAGACATTTCAATTCAACATCATACGAACCCTAATTAAGCTTATTATAAGGTATACATCGATATAACTTCATCATTCATCACTAACCACAAAAAATAATAATTGTTGTAAAGGTTAGGATCATGAAGACTTACCAAATCTCATTCAAAATCCATAATCATGGTATTACCATCAACAAACAAATAACATCCAATAATAGGTGTAGTAACATCATTCAATAATAATTAACACAAGAACTAGATCAATTGCATCATCACTATCCCAATTAACTTCAATTAATACCCTAGGGTTAGGGGAGAAGGATCATCAAGTATTATTCAACAATCAGGTCAAATATCAACAATCCATTACCCTAGTCAATCCATAAATGCATTAGAATTGATAAAGCCAATCTAACAATCAATACATTCTTCAATTCCCATCAATTCATAACCAAGATCCAATATTTGGGGAATTTGGGTAAAGGGAAATTATCTACATGAAATTTCATTAATTAACATCAATTAAACAACAAATTACATTTAATTAGTCATAGGCAATCACAATTTATCATCAATTTTAAGCTTACAAGAAAACCCATTAGAATTGGAAAATCCCACAGAATTGGGTAATTTAGGAATCAACTTTGAAAGGACCTCTTGGGGAAAGGAAACCCAAGAGTGAAGAACTCATACATGAATGAAGATTAATCTATGAAATTGAAGTGATATACTAGAAAAATTGGTCTGCTTCTTCAGGCTTTATTCTTCCTTGAATGGAGGATTCGGGAGAGAGAAAGTAGAGAGAGATAAGAGGTTTTGGGATTTGGTTTGGGAATTTTGTTTGGGTGAGTGTGAAGTTACTTAAAAATGAAACTTAGGCTATATATAATCACCTCCAAAATTACCCAAAACACCCCTCACTTAAATGAGTCTTTCTGTCAAATCAAAATGTACAAAATACGATTTCTACGAAACACGGAAGTGACTATGCATCGCGAGGCTAATTCAAATTTTATTTGTGAAAAGTTATTTGAGGCAGTGGACTACATGTGGGATGCGTGTCAAGCAGCAGCCCCTTGATTCTTGACTCGCGCAGGCTGCTTTGGCAGCCTTGTACTCATGTGGGGTCCTCAAGGACTCTTCAGGTGGTCCTTAGGTAGTCGTTATTGAACGTTAGACCCTCTATACTACATTTTCTGTACTTAAAGTATCTTTATAAGTTTTAGACTTAATTTGAACCTCCGAATGAACCTTCACCAAACTTAGCGACGTCAACTAGTTCAACTTAGCTAGTTTTCGGACATCATAGGCATTTCTCAACGCCTTGACTCTAAAACTTCCAAAATGGTTTATAAATATTATTTCTGGTATCAAAATAGTGTTTAACACCTTAGAACCACATGTAAGTCTCTATCTTAGGTCTTGATTTTTTTGGAATGTTACATTATCCCCCTTTTAGGAACATTCGTGCCCAATGACACCCCAACTTTTAAAAGGGAAAGGATAAACTCAAGTCTAGCATCCGAAATAGCGATATACAAAATCAAAATGAATAACATCAAGGATTTTTTCACAACTCCATTCAACACATAATCATATTATGTACATTTACACAAGCAACTCAAAACATCAACTTTCACACATAAGAGCTCCAAATTACAACATGAGGAATTTCCTTCTAACAACAACATGAGCTCAACATATCATTTAAGAGACAATTATGCCAAAATTCCTTCCTCAACATCTCAACATGCACAATATCATTTAATTAAGGCAACCACATACCAAATACACAAATAGTACAAATTAAGATAAATAGCATTTTTCCATGAAACTCATTTTAGCATAAAACCTTTTTTCCATAAATATGCATATCTTTACCAAACAAGACAAATTCAAAAAACTCATTATCTTTTTAATGTTTAATATGAACACTAACCTTAATTTGCAAAAACAATAAGGATAACGGGACTTCATGTCGGCCTTGGCCTCCCATTTTACTCCCTCAACTAGGTGGTTTCTCCATAACACCTATGTGTAGGCCACCTCTTTGTTCCTGTATCTCTTCAGTTGACGATCAAGGATTTCAATAGGAACCTCCTTATAAGAGAGGTTCTCTTCAACACCAAGACCTTTAATAGGAAAAATAGACTCGGGATAACCAATACCCTTCTTAAGCATAGAAATATTGAAAACCGAATGAACTGAAGATAGTTCACTAGGGAGTTTCAACTCATATTCAACCTTTCAAACCCTTTGCCAAATTTCATAGGGACCCACATAATGAGGACTTATCTTCCCTTTCTTACCAAACCTAACCACTTCTTTCATGAGAGAAATTTTCAAATACACTTTACCATCCTCTTAAAATTCAAGGTCTCTTATCCTATGATCGGCATAAGACTTTTGCCTACTATGAGATTTTAACAAACGGTACCTTATCATATGAACTTTCGCAAAGGTCGTATGGATCAAATCGGGACCAACAAGCAAAGACTTTCCAACCTCAAACAATCCAATGGAAGATCTACACCTCCTTCCATACAAAGCTTCAAAAGGAGACATAGATATGGATGAATGAAAACTATTGTTATATGAGAACTCCACCCGAGGCAAGTGCTAATCCCAATTTCCTTGAAGTCAACGATACAAGCCCTAAGCATATTTTCAAGAGTTTGAATAGTAGGCTCCGCTTGACCATCTATTTGAGAATGAAAAGTGGTGCTCAACTTCAATTGAGTACCCAAACCTCCTTATAATGACCTCAAAAACCTAGAGGTAAATTGAACACCTCTATCTGATATGATGGACAAAGGAACCCCATGAAGACTCACTATCTTGTCATTTTTAACCTTGCATAATCTTCGGCCGAATAAGTAGATTTAACGAGAATAAAGTGAGCGGATTTGGTCAATCCATCCACTACGACCCACATAGAATCATATTGCTTTCTAGTCTAACCTAACTATGAATTCCATGTTAACATCTTCTGATATCCAAGTATGAATTTGGAATTCTTGTAGTCAACCACTCGACTTTTGGTGCTCGGCCTTCACTTGTTAGCAATCGATACACTTTGCAACAAACTCCACAATATCTCTTTTTAGGACATCCCACCAAAACACCTCTCTAAGATCATGATACATCTTTGTAGAACCTAGATGAATAGATTAACAGGGTCCATTATCCCTCAAGTCATCCACATTAGGCACACACAATCTTCCTTGGTACCTAAGAACACCATCCCCACTTGGGAGAATGACTCATTCATCTTTACAAGAACCAATTCTTTCAAATCAATCAATAATGGATCAAGGTGTGAATTAGAATTTACCTCAACCACCAAAGACGACATAGAGTTATGATGGACCACAACACCACCATTTGGAGAACCTTCAATTCAAACCCCTAAAAGCGCCAAATTATGAACATCCTTCACTAGGTTTCTCTTTGCTTCTTCTACATGGGACACTTCCCATGGACAACCGAATTTAGAGCGTCTGCCACCACATTATCCTTTTCGTGGTGATAGAGAACCCTCATGTCGTAACCTTTCAAAAACTCTAACAATCTCCTTTGCCGGAGATTTAACTCCTTTGACTGAATACATATTGAAGACTTTTATGGTCCGTAAACATATTAACATGAACCCCATAAAGAAAATGCCTTTATATTTTCAGGACAAATACCACGACCTCTAACTGAAGGTCATGAGTCGGATAATTCTTATCATGAACCTTGAGTTGCCTAAAAGAATAGGCTATAACTTTTCCAAGTTGCATGAGATGTCGTCAATGAAGACTATGACAAATGGTTACTAAAGATTATATGACCATTAAAAGCTAGCGAACTCAACCAAAACTCACATTTGCTATACTTGGCAAATAATTTGTGTTCCTTAAGCACTTGTAAAACCACTCTCAAATGTTCCATGTGTTCACCCTCATTTTTCGAATGTACCAAGATGTCGTCAATGAAGACAATGGAAAATGAATCTAGGGAACTTCGAAACACCTTATTCATTAGGTCCATAAATGTCGCCGGATCATTAGTGAGACCAAAGGACATTACTAAGAACTCATAGTGACCATATCTAGTCCGAAATGCCATCTTGGGAATATCTTCACCTCTCACCCTAAGTTGGTGATATCATGAATTCAAGTCAATCATAGAAAAGTAACCCTCACCTTGGAATTGATCAAGTAAATCATCAATCTGAGTTAGAGGGTAATTGTTCTTGATTGTGACTTTGTTGAGTTGACGGGAATTGATACACATTTTAAGGGACTCTTTCTTCTTTTTCACAACAATACTGGAGCATTGCATGGAAAAATAATAGGCCGAATGAAACCCTTGTATAGTAAATCTTTGGGTTGAGACTTCAACTCTTTCAATTTGGTCGAAGCTATCCGATAAGAAGGAACTGAAATGGGATTTGTATCCTATAGAAAGTCAATACCAAAATCAATTTCCCGTTTGGGAGGAATATTGGGAAGATCATTAGGAAAGACTTCCAGAATTCCCTCACTATGGGTGCTGATTCCATAGGAGCAACCTTGGAGTCTAAATATTTGACTCTCACAATATGGTATAAACACATTTTAGAGATTATATTACAAGCTTTCAAAAAAGAAATGACAAGATCTCTTGGAATTGAATTTTCCCCTTCCACTCTTAAATGGGCTCATTTGGGAAGTTGAACTTCACCACCCTTTTTCTACAATCTCTGGAAGCGAAACAAGAATGTCACCGATCCATAACCAAACTAACATCAAACTTAATCATATAATGTTATATTAACATGAGTAACTCTATCGGGAAACATTATAGGACATTTGTATATACCTTCTTAGTAACAACCGACTCACCTACTGAGGTAGTCACCATAAAAGGTTCATTCAAGATATCGGGCAAAATATCAAACTTTTTAGCTACTAGAGGAGAACAATTGAAAAATTAGAACATGGATCAAGTAAAGCATATGCTTCAACAGAAAAGACTTTCAAAATACCGGTCATCACATCGGGAGAAGTCTCTTGCTCACCCCTAGAGCAGAGAGCATAGAAGTGATTCTTCTTCGGAGCATCAATATTAGAACCACTTGCTTGAGCATATCCACTATCTTTTTATTGATGCTTCAAGTTTGGTTAATCCCTATATTTGTGGCCACTCTTACAACAACTAAAGCAATTTTCCGTCCCAATGAGGCAATCACCATAATGATTCTTACCGCACTTTCCACAAGTTGGCTTCTTACCTTGTGAACTACTACCTCTTACCTTTTTAGTCTTAGGGTTGGGAACCGTATCATCACGAGCCTTAGGGAATGGAAGGAACATGATTGGAGAACCTCTTCTTGGACATTGGCTTGTCTTGGATATCAAGACTACCCTTTGAAGAACCACCATCAAAAGACCTTGCCCTATTGGCATCTCTACTCTTACACTTAACCCTTATATCTTCAATAGGTTGAGAATGAACTATGAGACGAGAAATATTCATATTATCATGTCGCATGGACTAACGACATTCTTCTTTCAATTCATCCGACACTCTCGTCACAAAAGGGCTCATTTCATCCCTAGGGTCGGATACAGAAGAAAGATCATGTCACATACGGGTTTATCCCTAGACGTTACCGACATTGTCGACCTCTTTTAGGACTAAGACTAGCCTCTTAGTTTCCATCGTCACATTCATAGGTTGAAAAGGCAAAAAAATTGCAGCTTTTCGTTACATCTATTTGGAAGTTTTCATAGAACTCTACATAAACATATTACATTCTAATAGAGTATACATAGACGCTTCGTATAGGATGGTTACATAGCCTTGTACTTTTATTGATCATACATACATACATACAGACATACATACATACATATATATATATATATATATATATATATATATATATATATAAAGTCAACAACACTTATACCTCCTTGAGAAGGTTGATGAATTCATCTATAAAATTCCAGAAAATTACATGTCTAGTGAAGAGACCAGTAGGTATTTAAGAATGTGTATTGGGGATATAGAGGCATTTCAATGCCCACTATAGAGAAATATTAAGCATAGTATAGAAAATTGACTAAGGGGTATTAGCCAATAGAAAATATTAACTTAAAGGTTATTAGCCAATTTTTCTAAGTATTAATTATCTTGTTTAAGAAATGTACCTGGAATAATGACCCTAAGATAAAAACTTATGTTTCATAGTATTTGCATAATAGATATGAGGCATCCAAATGTCAAGCCTTGGCATCATAGCACATGACCACTTAGAATGGTCATGTAGATTAAATAGTTCCTAAGGACATAGTGAGCATCCTTGGGACGATAAGTAAACATTCTGAATGAACCATCATGAATAGTTAGTTAGGAAAGTACAAGAAACACATGTGCAAGCACATGTGCAAGCATATATGAAGGAATGACCAAGGGAGGGACCACCCTAACCGAATTTAGTTAGGGTAGTTAGGGGGCAGGTGTGTGCAAGGGTCCCCCCCCCCCCTTCATGTGGGGCCTAACTCTCTAACCAAATCTAGACTCTAACTAACCGACCAAACTAGCTACAAACCTAGGACAAAATAAAATAAACCATCTAGTGCACCTGACAACCTAAGACTTAATTGGGTGACACTAACCTAGTAACTAGTTAAAGAGACAACCTAGTACAAAACTTAATATTGTCCAAAAGGGTTAGTTATAATTCAAAAGACTCAGTGGTACTTTAGAAAATAACCTAGGTCCCTTAATTATTTAAATTAAGGAATTAATTAATTAAGACAAATTCTCTATCTAGGCCGAGACACTTAGGAAAAAATTCAGATTTGATTAAGTCAAATGTTTTCCTATGAAGAATTTCAGATTTGATTAAGTCAAATGTTTTCCTATGTTTAGACAACTTAGGAGGAGCGTTTTAGTAATTAACTAATTAAATTATTTAATTTACTTAATTAGCCTAAGTTGAATGAGTCAAGATCAGTTCCTAGGACTTAGACTCACGTTCAAACACAAAGAAATTCAAGACGCAAAACAGTGAACAAACGAAAAGGAAAGTTTCTCTAGATTCTCTTAGGCGATTTCAAGGTTTTATTTAAGCTTTCATGCAAGCTGATCTTCATAGATAAAATTTTACATAAGGTATGGGTTTTATGTCATGGAATTCTTTGTCCAAGAGACTTTTCAAACATTTTAATTCACGAATTTCAAAACTAGGGTTGTGGCCCAATGATATTGTTGAACGTCCATCTCCTTAGTTATCCTTATTTTTTATTCTGTAATTATAAAGATGTAATATTGAACATGTTGTTGGTATGTGGTACTAACTAATCATTAAGTATATATTCTTGATTGTTTAATGACTTATAAGGCATATATGTACTTGATTAATATGATTAGGGTATTAGTTATATGAAATATAGAATGATGTAATGATTAATTGTGTTTGAGAATATGAAGTGTGTTAAAAGTCGATTATGAAGTAAGTTGCTGTTGAATTCGACTTGCTGCCTATTGAGGAGATCATTATAATACATTTATGGGATTATTTGATGTGGTAAGTGATAACATAATGAAAGTTGTTTAAGTGAAAGTTTGGTTTATGCAAAGAAAATGGCTAACAATATCTTGCCCAAAAAGTTGAATGAAATTGGGTTACAATATTGCTTTCAAAGTGTGATAGGAAGATTGTATAATGGTTAATTTAAACCGAATTAAGCATGACTAATGTAACTTTAAATTCATAACCAAGGGTATGCCAATCATTGGTACAAGTCCCAACATACCCTTTCCAAATGAAATATAGATATAGTAACTACATTGAACAAAGTTCATAACGGTTATAAAGAATGGTATAAAGCTACCAAAAGACATGAAACGAGTTAATGTGAGTAATAACATAATTAAAAGTCTTTGACTTATGAAATTTACCAGAATGGGGTCTTAAAGGAAGTGAGAAAAGTCTCACTTACGCCTAATATAACTATGTTAAAGACACTCACATAAATGGTGTTAATAATCATGAGACAAGTCTCATTAACACCAATATGATAATGTAAGTTTAATTCACATTTCATCAAGTAAAGAAAGGGATTACCGGTTATCCAAAGAGTTAAGTATACCTAATAACTAGAAGCAAGCTTCCATAATGTTTGAGTCAACTCTAAAAGATGTAAAGAAAAAGAAGTTGAGAAAAGCACCGATAGAGTAGCAATGAGCTTGTACCAGCACATGTAAGCCTCATGAGATCAGGCTACCACCAAGAGGTATAAGTAGTCTTCGTATGTCTCCTAGTCTTCAAACTATGTTGCCAGTATAGCAACTAGCCAGTGGATTCCACCTAAGCATGCTAGGTATGATGCGGTTTCACTTTGTCCGGTGATTCAACCTCTTTTTGGTGTGGGAAAGACGCCCGATTTCATGTTTAGAGCACATGGTCTATGTTGGTTAAATGCTCATAGAAAGTATTCAGTTCACTTTAGTCGTGAACCACCTCTTTTCAATGTGGGGAGAACACTGGACTTGGTCTCACTTTAGCCGGTGAACCACCCCTTTTTGGTGTGGGGAAGACACTGGATTTCATGTTAGATCACATGATATCGATTCACTTTGATCAGTGAATCACACCTAGTCTCTATGGGGCTGACACTCGATTTCATGTTAGCTCGCATGATCTTAATTCTAAAGATGTCCTTAAGAAATCAAGAACGAAAGAAGAAGATATTTATGCTTAAAGTGAGCTAAGAAAGTAAGAGCTTAAGAATATCAATTATAAGTGTTTGATAAGAATGAAATTTTCAGCAAATAATGGGCATATCCTATAATAACTTCTTTTATTATGAAAATTATCAAAGCCAAATAATATTGGCTTATAATGACTTCTTATATTATGCCAATAAAGGGGAGTAAAACATAATGAAAATCAATGTCCCACATTCTCCATAATATGAAAATGATGACATAAGTGTCCTAGCCAATAAATATTGGCTTATAAAGATTTCATGCCCCATCTAACAAGAATGGAAAGAATAACTTGTAGTAACGGTAGCCAAATCATTTCCTTATTCTCTTAGATTACTTACTTTATTCATTGTAGGTATGAGACTACAATGAAACATTGCACTTATAAGTAAAATATGATATTAAAGAGATCTTTTAAACTACACAACAAGAAGAAGAAAAAGATTGAAAAATAAACTAAAGTATAAAAAAAAGGGCTCTCGGGTTTGGAGGAGTAACTTTTGGAATTTTCATTCGAGTTGTTCTAAAATGTTGATGATTCTAATGTCTTATGTTCATATACAAAATTATTTGTGTGCGTTGAATGCATCAAAATATGTCATATTCATACCACAATTCACAAATAACCAATTAGGAAAGTCTAGTGATGTCACTTTCCAAAAATGGAATGTTTTTATAGGAAGAGCTTTCCTTGATCATGCATAGTCCTTATGTGTATGTGTGCATACACCCATAATTAGTACAAGTGTGTGCTAACCCTATACTATTATTATCTTTATAGGGGCAGGTCAGAGAGAAGGTTGAAGACTCATCGAAGCTGTTCTGATTGTCGATCTTTAGACTTTGGTTGGTCCTCTTGATGTTCAAGGATTCTACACTTATCTATATAGCCTAGAACTTTATACATATCTAGTGGATTTTGTACCTAGAATTTATTTTCAGATGTTTATTTTGAAGTTTTGTACTAAGGCGGTTTTAGCAAACTATTACATTATATATTGATCTTTTTATTTGAATTGATTCATCAATTGTAGATGGTTGTTTTAATTTGAACTTAGTAGAATATAAATATATGTAGAAAAGAAGTCTATGTATACTTCATTATGTTTTTAAAAGTTCTAAATTTTCCGCAAATTTAACTATAAGAATGTGATGAAAGCTAAGAAGAAGCTTGTCTACGACTTCTGAGAGGTTAATAACGTCGATTGCTTTCGGATTCCGGATTCCTTAATGCGGGTGAGATATATTCTACTTTGGCTTCCTCTTATCTCTAGGAAAGAACCTATCAAGAAAAGTCTTCATGAAAATCTCCCATGTCCGTTGTCCACCCGTTAGAGGTCGATTATTTTTTCGACTGGACGTACCAAGTTTGGGCCACATCTTTGAGTTGGTAAGTGGCTAACTCGGCCTTCTCACTAGTAGTAAACACCATAGCACAGAGAATTTTGTAAGTTTCATCAATAAACTTTTGGGGGTATTCCTCCATTTTGGACCCATAGAAAAAAGATGAATTCATTTTAGTGAAATCCATCAAAAGGGAGGCCATGGTTCTAAATTGTTGGTTTCATCGAGGTATCACCTCCCAATTAGCTTTGTCCATCATAGCATGTGCTTGATTAGTGACGGCTTGCGATTGGGTCATAATGGCTTTGTCCATTTGGAGAAAATCTCCCCTTATTTCCCCATCCACCAAAGGAGGAAGAGTAACCAGAACTTGATCACCAATAGCAACTTCTTCAAGTGGAGGCACTTGGTTGTCTTGTGCTCCCTCATTAGCAACTCCTTCTTCGGCCCTTCTTGCTGCTGGTCTTTGGGTATTTATACCTATAACCACCATACAAGGTTTAGGTGAGATCACACATAAAGTAGACTCTAGAGGCACGACATAGGATAACAAGAAGATGAGAGTTTCCAAATCATCACATAGTTTCTCATTCATAAGTGTGGCACACTTCACAATTAAGAATAAGAATCTACATAGACGTGGTTTAATGTGACATTAATGCTAAAGGTATTCAATGTCATGCTTTGATACCATCCTCGATGAGGACTAATACTAACCTATAGCATTCATCATTACATTCATAGGTTAAAACTACGGAAAATTTAAAACTTTTCGTTACTTCTACATAGTGATTTAGAAGATTACATAGTCTTCTACTTTATTTCACATACATAGTATAGGAACATAATCTCATAAGAAGTCTATAAAATGTCTCATATTAAACGATCTAAAAGAGAATTCAACTATTAGGTTTAAGTCATACATCAATATAAATGAAAAGGAAAGAACTAGAAATCTTATAACTAGAACAATATTAATATCTTCCTAATGGCATTGTCCTCGGAAAGTAAGGACCTACCAAACTCAGAAAATGAGATTCCAAGTCTTCCTCCAATAGTCGTCACGAAACCTTCAAAGACCAGAACCTAAAATATTTGGGACAAAGGGAGAAATGGGGTTAGTACATCAGTTATACTAAGTATAGGCACTGATGCACACACAACATAGAAAATCATACTAAAAAAGACATTTACTTCAAAGCATGCAAAATCACTTTAGAAATACCTTATGCATATTCAAAGAACCAAAAAAGTCAATTAGCACAAATTATTTAAGTCAAGACCATGTACATCACAATACCAACAATATCAAATCTGATCAAGCAAACATCCATATCAACATAATTGAGCACATAATCAAGACAATTCTATCATCAAGTTATAATATCAACAAGTATGCAATAGAGTTCATAACATCATAACCTAAGCAAGACCATTACTCATGAACCCTCATTAAGTCCACTAGTACAATGACTAAGCAAAGCACCATAACCTTAGTCAATCAAGTAAACCTAACATGAATTATAATCAATATCAAACTTAACATACTATATCATTAAGAGATAACATCATCATACTTTAGCAAAAGAGACCAACCACATGTTCATAAGTGAAACACATATCACATATTGTCATTAATATGTAAGAGTCAATACATTCATAACATATACATTAAAGAACACAACAATAACCTCATCAGGCTTCTATCAAGGCAAATTAGTGCAAGGCATAGGTAGAGTCTTATACCCCTACCTAGGCTGATTCAAACCTCAGAAGTCACCCTAGTTAGTGTTTACTTCATTATTTCATTTTACTTTCAAGAACACTTGCCCTAACCGACATAGACCATAAGAGCTATGTGTGGAATCAGGTGTTGTAAAACCTTACACCAATGGAACGTGGTATACCGGCCAAAGTAGGACGAAACATGAACATAGCATCTAGGTAGATCCACTAGCTAGTTTTCCTATGGTGGCAACATAGTCTATGGAGCTTGGGTGTAGTCATGGAAACATCACTCTATGCCATTTTTGGACTATGAGACTATCCATCCCGTGAGGACTATGGTGAACCCTACCTTCCCTCTTTGGAAGGAGCTGCCTATCTACAAGTTCACTTAGTGCTAAGCTAGAGTCCCTTTTGAAATTTATTATGATGATAAATCATTACTTAGTTTTAGGTCATTTAGTCTACACCTTATATAATCTTAATCATAGCTCAATAGGAATTGCATGAGTATTGTCCTTTCATAACAATCACACATGTGAGGTTAGCACATTTACATTTCCATATCATAATAAGGCACATAGGATATTCATTAACAACCTTATACCATTACTTATTATACAACAACTCACAAGCCATATATCAAGACATTTCAATTCAATATCATACAACACCTAATCAAGCTTAACATAAGGTATAATTTATTATAACGTCATCACTAAACACAATTAATCATAATTGAAGTAAGTGTTAGGATCATGAAGACTTAGCAAATATCCTTAAAAATCCATAATCATGGTTTTACCATTAATTAACTAATCACATCCAATAATAGGTGTAGTAACACCATTCAATAGTAATTAACACAAGAACTAGATAATTGCATCATCCCTATCCCAATTAACTTCAATTAATAACCTAGGGTTAGCAGAGAAGGATCAACATGTGTTATTCAAGAATTAGGTCAAATCTCAACAATTCATTACCCTACTCTATCCATAAATACATTAGAAAAGATAAAATTAATCTAACAATCAATACATTCTTCAATTCCCATCAATTCATAACCAAGATTTATGATTTGGGGAATTTCGGGGAAAGGACATGATCTAGAAGAAATTTGATCAATTAACATCAATTAAACGACAATCGATACATAATTAGTCATAGGAAATCACAATTTATCATCAATTTTAAGTTTAGAAGAAAACATATTAGAATTGGAAAACCCCATGGAATTGGGTATTTTGGAAATCAATTGTGAAAGGACCTCTTGGTGAAAGGAATAACAAGAGGTAAGAACATATACCCTAATGAAGATTAATCCATGAAATTGAAGTGAAATCCTAGAGAAATTGGTTTTCTTGTACAAGCTTTGTTCTTCCTTGAATGGAGGATTTAGGGATAGGGAAAGTAGAAAGACATGAGAGTTTTTGGGATTTGGTTTAGGAATTTGGTTTGGGTGAGTGAAAATGAATATAAAATGACCCTTAGGCTATATATAATCACCCCATAAATTACCCAAAACACCCCTCACCTAAATGGGTCTTTTTGTGAAGTCAAATGAATAAAATACTATTTCTACGAATCTAGGAAGTGGCTCCGTGTCGCGAGGATAATTCCCAATTTATTTTTGAAAAGTGAGGCAGTGGACCTTGTTTGGTCTGCACGTCGCACAGAAGCCTCTTGATTCTTGACTCACATAGGCTGCTTTGGTAGCCTGCCTACCCATGCTGGGGTCCTTCTTAGGGACCCTACGGGTGGTCCTTGGGGAGTCATTATTGAACGTTTAGACCGTCTATACTAAATTTTTCCTATTAAAAGTATTTTTACATGTTTTAGACTTCATTTGACCCTCCGACACCTTCACCAAACTTAGCGACATCAACTAGTTCAACTTAGCTAGTTTTTAGACGTCATGGGTGTTTATCGACGCCTTAACTATAAACTTCCCAAATGATTTATAAACATTATTTTGGGTCTTAAAACAGAGTTTTACACCTTAGACCCACATGTGAGGATCTATCTTAGGTCTTGAACTTTTTGGAATATTATATATGAACCAAATCCGCGACACCGACTGGTTCCACCAATGCACAAAATGTTGCTGCCCTGGGCAGCTTGCTAGACCAAGGTTGGGTCCTCCCCAAGGACCATTAAGGTTGTCCTTGGGGAGTCGTGCCTAGACGTTTCAACCCAAAACACGTTCTTCTAGATGTTAGGAACCTCTCCTATCAATTTGAACTCCAAACAACACATAAAATTGTCCAAGATACACTAGAACACACAAGAACGTATCAAGTCTATCTTTAAAACGGCTTCGACATTCTTGGACGTTTGACCTCCAAAATTTACACACTACCTATAAACACTATAATTAAAAATATTAGGACTTTAAAACTTGATGATACACATGTTAGACTGGGTTACACATGGGCGACCCATGACTCAAAATTTATATCTACCACTTCGCACATGGTGAATAATACCCAAGGCCAACACAATATCAATCAGACATACAATTCATACGATAAACAGTCCGTGCAGCATGTGCGCATGGAGAGCTTACCTTTAATGTTTTACAAGGCCAACATAGGAATCTAATCATATGTTAAAAGAATTCACTACTATTTAGTGGAAACTATTACTCACAGTACCTTAGACGTCATGTTATACTTCAGTAGTTACTTATTTGATCCATCAATCTCTTAAATAGGTGAACTCGTGTAATGATTAACTTCATACACACAATTACACGCTATTGTATAAGTCATGCTATGTATACAACTTGAATGTTTTTCTTTAATAGTCAATTTAAGGATATATCGAGAAAAAAAAAGATGACAAGTGTACCTTATAACATGAAGCGTAAGTCATTGGTTTTGCTATTTTGATAAGAATACATTTCAAGTCCCTCTTCACTAGTAAACAAAGCTTTATTCACATACTAAATGACCTTTTGTGGGAATTATTTAATCTAAGAGTGATATTGTTTACTGTTTTTGTTTTTGTTCATTCTATCTTCTCCTTTCATGTTTTCACATTCTCAAAAGGTGACTCCCATATAGGTCTTTTAAGGTATAACACCTCTAAAATGACATAGGTGAACTAGAACCTAATGAGTGTTTAATGAGGTCCTAGCGTCCTTAAATGGTATAAAATGATGTTATGAGGCAGTTTCTAAGGTTTGGTGAATCTTGGATGTCAAACATCCATGACGTTTGAAAGGTTTGCCTTGAAACGTGCTTGTGTGTCTTAGTGTGTTTCATCAAATTTCACGTGTTCGTTTTGGATTAAATTGATGCCAGAGGTCCTAATAAGGTGTATGATTATATTTGAGTTGGAAACTTTTGGGTAAAACTCCCCAAGGACCAACCAAGGGTCCTTGAGGAAGGACCCATCTTGTGAGCCAAGATGCCAAAGCCATCCCTAAATGACGGAGGCGATCGACGCCCAGTAGGCTGGTCCATGCCCCATGGATGAGGGGCGTAGGTTGAAACTTGGTTTTAGTAGATTAATATCCAAGTTTAGAGTCTCTGACCAAGATGACAGTTGCAAAAACCGCCCAAGGTATGGTCGATGCCCCATCGATGGGTCTGCAATTTTTGCAGGCTTATTGTTTAATGTAGGGGTGAATTGGGAAATTCAACCCATGTCCAAATAATTATTAGGGTGATTTCTTTGGGCTGGTTTAGGTATTTCAAATGGATTTATAAGTCTTAGACACTTATATGAATTCACTTTTAAAATCAAAACCACCAAATCCCCGAAAAGAACTCTCTAGAACTCCTTTGAAGCTTGAAGGGGGGTTGGATCTTGAATCTTTGATTCTCCATCAATTCTTCTAAATTTTCATGGTTTAGTATAAATTAAAGGTATGAACTTTGTATTTTTTAAAAGAAAATACTTTACAAGTTTCTGAGTTTTTTAGAGTCGACACATAATTTTTGAGAAAAATCAAGAAAAACTTGGTTATTCAAAAGACTTAAAACGTGAAATGGATTGATAACTTTAAAGGGGGGTTCAACGATTCTTATTTATATTTTAGGAAGGTATTTAAGGCACCTAAAATATCTGTTAGTACAGTTTTCCGATAACTAACTTTGTTTGGCTAAAAACATAATTTTGAGATAAAAATTATTTAGAATTTTTTTTGAAAAAATAATTTGTTATCTAGATGAGTTTGTAACTCATAAAATTTATTTATTATCATTTAAATCCATTTAGACTTGTTTTGTTAAGCTTAAACCGTTAAAACAAGATGGAGACTTGATTTAACCCTAAACTAACAACAGTTAGTTAATCGAGCAAACAAGCAATAAAATAAGAGTGAGTGAGAGAGAGAGAGAGAGTCGAGTTGGGTCCAAGTCTGGTTTTTGTTTGCCTTGACCGGTATTTGGACCCATTTTACTTTGGACGTTTGGCCCAATTTTTCACCTCTCCTATACTAAAAGATAATATACAAAATTGTCACATTCGTGTTTACCCCCTAGATGTAACCGGCGTTGTTGCCCTCTTTGAGGACTAAGACTAGCCTCTTGGTTTACATCACCACACTCATAAGTCTAATTTAGCGGAAAATAGTCTTAAGGATTGTCTCATCTCATACCATCAAAACGATCATAGCAATTTGGGTATAGCCCTACATTAATGTAAAGAAGCCAGATATAGGCTTTTACAAATGATACTCAAATGAAAGTGGAATGAGCCGTCATAGCTTGAGCTTGAACGCTGGCGGCTTGAGCCAATTGAATGAGGGAAGCCCTTATATATCCATCTGTCAAAGGTGTAGGATTGATCGGGCTTATTCCATATTAACATCTTCTTCAAGTGGAGGAACTAACTCACCACGGGGAGGAGCTTCCGCATTGGCAATTTCCTCTTCAAATCTTAGTTCTGCATTCCTACGAGTATTCATTCTTCCTATAAGCAAAAAAATAGGAATATATGCAAAAGCACACCATAAGTATACTTTAATGGCACGACATAAAAGATTTCAAAGAATATCAGAGTTTCCTAGACTTCTTGTTGGTTCCTATCCATAATTGTGGTGCGCTTCACAATTATGAACATGAACTTACATAGACGTTATTGAGAGAGACATCGACTCTAAGATAATTCAACCTTATGCTATGATACCAAGTTTGTCACATCCGGGTTTACCCCAAGATGTAAACGGCGACATTGCCCTCTTTGAGGACTATGACTAGCCTCTTAGTTTACATCATCACATTCATAAGTTGAATTTAGCGGAAAATTTATAAGTTTTATTAATTCTATTTTGAGGTTAACATAGATATCTACATACACATATTATATATATCTAGTATACACAGACCCATTGTAGAGAACGGTTACATACCCTTCTACTTTTATTGCACTGCACCTATACATATAAGTAAGATAGAACATAGTCTTAAGAATTTCTCATCTCATACTATCTAAACGATCATAGCAATTTGTTCATAGACCTACATCAATTTAAAGAATCCACATATAGGCTTATAGAAATTGTACTCAAATAAAAGTGGAATGAACATAAGAGTCTTAGAAAAATATAGCAACTTCATAAGAAAAATATCGGAATTCCCTCAAAAACTGAGGACCTACCCACTTCGATGGTAGAGAATATCGAAGTCTTCTTCAAGTCGTCTCGAATGATCCTTCAACGATTGGAACCTAAAATGTTTGGGGAAAAAATAGAAAATTGGGTTAGTATGCCACTTTTACTAAGTATGAGACCACATGCCCATATAAGCTCAAAATATGCTAAAAAGTAACATTTAGTTAAGCAATGCTATTTTAACCTTTAAAAGTCTTATTCATAATCAAGTAAGTCATACCAAGTAAGAACATGCTTACTAACTCAAACAAGTAATATGCATATAATCATACTTGGACCCATAATCAACTACAACCCTATCATCAAGGAATGACATCACAAGCATAAATAAGAATACATTTCATTATAACAAAGCAAGACAATTACCCATGAACTCCTATCAAGTCAACAAGTGAAATGACCAAGCAAAGCCAATAACAATCAAGCAACCCAACAAGAATCATGTCTAACACCCTACTTCACATAACATGACATTTAGATATACATTTTATATTACTTTAACAATATGACCCAACAAATACTCATAAGTGAACTAACAAGCATATAGTATCAACAATGTGAAAGTTCATAATATACATATTATATATCATCATAAACAAAAAAATACCTAATAAAATCCTCCTTAGACTACCCTCAAGGCTAACTAGTGCAATGCTTAGATAGAGTCCCATACCCCTACCTAGACTAAGCTAGACCCCTTAGGTTGTCCTAGTTAGAGTTCAACTCTTTAATTTATTTTAACTTTTGGGAACATCTTTCCCTAACCTACATAGACCACATGAGCTAGTTTGGAATCTAGTGTCATAAAACCCTACACAAAAGGAAAGCAGACTACTTGCCAAGGTAGTACCGAAGCATAAAACATAGTAATTACGTGGATCTACTAGCTAGTATTTCTATGGGGCAACATAGTTCAAGAACTAGGAGATATAGTTGGAACCCTCTTTATGTTCCATGCATTGCAGTCTCCAATATCAAGAGTACTTTAGTGCTCCTACCTTTCCTATGTGGCAAGGGACACTCCTCAATCTAGTTCACTCGGCGCTAAGCTAGAGGCCCTTTTTGAAATTTCTTTAAGCCTTTAATTATCAATCATAGCTTAGATTAGGTCATAGGGTCTACCCTTTTATAATTATCATCATCAATATCTCAATAAAATTGTATGAGTATAAGTCCTTTCATTACAATTCATATAAGTGAGGTTACCACATTAGCATTTCGTATCACAATAATGCACATTGATAGTCATCACCATCCTTTTAACATACACCTTAATAAACCTCACAACATAGTCAGGATATTTCAATTCAACCATCATACCATCCTATTAATACTAATACAAGGCTTACTCCAATATAACATCATGACTTAACCACAATTAATGACAATTAGAAGAAAAGATAGAGATCATAAGGCATACCACGTCTCCTTCATAGTTCATCATTTAGGTCTTACCATAAACCCTCAATTCAATCCAATTTAGATGTACCACATCATAATTCAATAATAAATATCATAACAACACTAGAAGTGTCACTACACCATAATTCAATACTCAACCAAAGCTTAAGACAAGATACTTAGGACATTTCTCATAACCTAGATCACTTCTCAAGAACTAGTATGAAAGACTAAAAATCATCCTAATTTGTTCATTATTAGTGTAACAACATCATGTAATAATTATTTAACCAATAATAAAGTCAATTGAATCAATCACAACCCAATTCACATCAAGATCAAACCTAGGGTTAAGGATCATGTTCTCCCATTTGGATCAAACCTTCACAAATTATCATAATCTACTTAAAATACATGTTAATGTATTCATTATATTCTAAAGAAACCATAAGAAACTCAGTTAATAACATCAAATTCGTAATCAAATGAAACCCACTTGAAAACCCAACTTTTAGAAATACTTTGAAGGAGCCTTTTGGGGAAAGAAGTCTCAAAGGTGAATTAAATCTGATACATCAATGTTTGATAAATATTTTATGGTTAAATCATCCATTTTCATCCCTCAAAACCTCACCCTAGATTTTCTTCAATGGAGTCTTCCAAATTGAGAGAGAAAGAAGAGAGAACGAAGAGAGTTTATGTTGTGAGGTGTGCTTAGACTAATGAGGGTTGGGGGTCTTTATATTGGGCCTTAATTAACATAATTAGATTCCCTTAAACCCCTAATTAATCACCTAACCCTCTAAATAATTAAATAATACTAACTTAAAATATGCAGGAAAACTCGACCCTCACAAACGAGACCCCGAACTACGAGCCATCTGTGAGTCAAAGACTTGGCCCCAGTCCGTCTTGCACACTCGTCATTTAGGTCTGAGACTGGTGCAGCAAGGGATTCCCATTTTGGCTGAGTGTGGGATGATGGTTAGCATTGACACCCCGTCGATCCACACACGAGGCGTTCCTTGGTATTCGTGACATCCTCACTGCCCAGGCAATGTTGCCCCCGACGTGCTAGGGTCCTCCTCAAGGCCCTTGGTTGGTCCTTGGGGAGTGGTACCCAGATGTTTCGACAAGTAATCATCTTAAACGCCTATTCAATACCCTTCCTACTAATTTCATGAATTTCCAACTTCTAAAAGCTCATCAAATAGTCTTAGGCACGCTAGTACCCCTTAGAAATTGTTTTTGAACGTCATGGACATTCTTGGACGTTTTGGTTCCTAAACATCCTAAATGACTTATATTCATTAGGATAAGTCTTTAAATAGTATTTAGACCCCATTGCACCTATGTTAGTCTTTAAGACTAGTCTAGGATTTTTGAAATGTTACATTATCCCCTTCCCCTTTAGGAACAGTCGTCCCCGAATGACACTAAAATTCTTTTGAAGGAAGGAATAGACTCAAGACTAGCAGCCCAACCAATCAACAATATCAAAACAACATAAAACATATGATTTCAACAAGGCAAATTTCAAAACATCAATTACAACAGATAAGGCTCAAACACTTCATTATGAGGCATTTTATTCTCAAAACAGACATGAGCTCAACATGCATTACATAACTCAATAAGCACAAAGTTCAACTTATCAACATGCTATATATCATTTTGTAAAGACTCACCATATAATAGTGCACAAAATAAATTAAACAAACCAACAAGCAAAATTTCAAGAATTATGCATCAAATTCACTGTAACTCACTATAATGTGATTCAAAATGCACATTTTTTCAAGATTTAACATCAAGAAACTTCTATTTCTAGTCATATTTATATTATTAAAAAGAATGACTAACCTTAATTATCAAAAATATGAGGGTAACGAGACTTCATGTCGGCCTCGTCCTCCCATGTTGCACCCTCAACTAGGTGATTTTTCCATAACACTTTTACGAAAACAACTTATTTATTCCTTAACTTCATGACTTGCCTATTAAGGATTTGAATGGGAACTTCCTCATAAGAGAGGTTATCCTTGACACCAAGACCCACAATAGGAAAAATAGTCTCTTGATCACCAATACACTTTATAAGCATGGAAACATGAAAAACTGGATGAACCGAAGCCAATTTACTACGAAGTTTCAATTCATAGGCAACCTTACCAACCCTTTGCAAGATTTCATAGGGACCCACATAACGAGGACTCAACTTCCCTTTCTTGCCAAATCTAACCACCCCTTTCATTGGTGAAATTTTCAAATATGCCTTATCACCTTCTTCAAACTCCAAATCCCTTATCCTATGATCGGCAGAAGATTTTTGCCGACTATAGGCCGTTTGCAACCGGTTCATTATGATATGAATTTTCTCCAAAGACTTATAAACCAAATCAGGACAAATAAGTGAATTCTCACCCACTTCAAACCACCCTAGAGGATACCTTCACCTCTTTTCATACAAGGTTTCATAGGGAGCCATGGAGATGGATGAATTAAACCTATTATTATTAGCAAACTTCACCAAAGGAAAATGTTTATCCCAGTTCCCTTCGAAATCAATAGTACAAGACCTAAGCAAATTTTCAAGGGTTTCAATATCACTACTGA
Source organism: Solanum arcanum (assembly GCA_027789145.1). NCBI lineage: Eukaryota > Viridiplantae > Streptophyta > Magnoliopsida > Solanales > Solanaceae > Solanum > Solanum arcanum. The sequence goes on from CM050943.1 coordinate 35,774,459, forward strand.
ACTTCACCTTAGTACCCAACCTTTTTTGGAATCACCTCCAAAACCTAGATGTGAATTGTGCACCCCGATCCGATATGATGGATAACGAAATACCATAGGGACACACAATCTCATCTATGAAGATCCTAGCATAATCTTCCACCGAATAAGTAGAGTTAACGGGAATGAAGCGAGCCGACTTAGTCAACCTATTACAACAACCCATATAGAGTCATATTGCCTTTAAGTCCGAGCAAACCCACTACAAATTCCATATTGATGTCTTCCCACTTCCATTTAAGAATTTGGATCTCTTGTACTAATCCACTCGACTTTTGATGTTCGGCTTTTACTTGTTGGCAATTTGGACACTTAGCAACAAACTCCGCTATGTCCTTCTTCATAGCTTCCCACCAATAAACATCCCTAAAGGTCATGGTACATTTTCGTCGAACCCGGATGAATTAAGTAGCGGGACCCATGGTCTTCTTCAAGGATCCGGTCCCTCAACGTATGTACCTTGGGAACACATATTTTTCCTTGGCGCCTTAAAATACCATTCCCCCTAGGTAGAATGTATCGTTAAGCTTGCCAAGGACCGATTCCTTGAACTCCATCAATAATTTGTCAAGGTATTGTTTATACTTCACCTCAACTATCAATGATTTCATGGAGTTATTATGAACCATGAAACCACCCTCCGAAGAATCTTCTAATCTCACCCCCAACCTAGCCAACCTACGAACATCCTTTACTAGTCTTTATTGGCTTCATCAATGTGATATACACTACCAATAATCATATGACTTAGGGCATCCGCAACCACATTAACCTTGTTGGGGTGATAGAGGACACTCATGTCATAATCTTTCAATAATTCTAACCACCTTGTTTGTCGGAGATTAAAGTCCTTTTTGGTAAACACATATTGGAGATTCTTGTGGTCGATAAAGACATCAACATGAACCCCATAAAAGTAATGCCTCCATATTTTCAAGGCAAACACCACTGTTGCTATCTCAAGGTCATGAGTGGGATAGTATCGCTCATGTACCTTAAGTTTCCTGGAAGCACACGATATCACTTTCCCATGTTGCATAAGCACACACCCCAACCCCACTCGGGATGCATCGCAATACACAACAAAACCTTTTGTACCTTCTAATAAAGTCAACACCGGAGCGGAAGTAAGCCTCCCTTTTAATATTTGGAAGTTTATCTCATATGTTTCCAAACACTTAAATTTATTACTCTTTTGGGTCAAATAAGTCAAGGGAGATGTGATGGACGCAAAACCATCCATGAACCTTCGATAATAACCCACTAAACCTCAGAAACTCCTAATATTCTTGGAGCCAAGGTTCTAGTCCAATTTTTCACCGCCTCTATTTTCCTTGGATCAACCTCCACTCCCTCACTAGAGATGATATGACGAAGGACTATGATCGACCTTAACCAAAACTCACACTTGCTATACTTGGGAAACAATTGATGTTCCTTAAGGGTTTGCAATACCCCCCTCAAATGACCCATGTGATCACTCTCATTCTTCAAATATACCAAGATGTTGTCAATGAACACAATGACAAATGAATGTAGGTAACTTCAAAACACCCTATTCATTAGGTCTATAAACGCCGTCAGATCATAATTGAGACCAAAGGACATTACTAATAACTCATAATGAGCACATCTAGTCTAGAATGTCGTCTTTATTTGACCCAACCTTGTTAGGGCAATCCCTAACCTTCTTTCATCTTTTACCACAACCAAAACAATTGTTCGTCCTTTTCAGGCAATCACCATAGTGCTTCTTGCCACACTTTTCACAAAAGTTGGCTTCTCAGTTGGTGAATTAGTACCTTTTACCTTCTTGAACTTAGTGTTATACACCCTATCACCACTAGCCTTTGGGAAATTTGAAGGAACTTGACTTGAAACCCGCTTCTTAAACCTAGGCTTGTTTTGTATCTCAAGCCTATTCTTTGAAGAACCTCCATCAAAAGACCTTGCCCTCTTAACATCTCTACTCTTCCTCCTAGTGCTTTCCTCTTCCACATGCTTGGCATGCACCATAAGACGATAAATGTTCATCTTGTCATGTAACATGGCCGAATGACACTTCTGTTGCGAATAATCCGACACCGCCTAAACAAAGCGGGCTTATTTCATCTCTAGGATCGGAAACCAAAGAAGAAGCATATTTCAACAATTTAGTGAATTTCAAATATTATTCATGAACACTCATACCTCCTTGGCGAAGGTTGATGAATTTCACCACTTTAGCTTCCCTCATCTCCCTAAGAAAGAACCGATCAAGAAAAGCCTTCTTGAAGATCTCCCAAGTTAAAGGACCACCTCTCAACAGCCTATTATCTCTCCATTGTGCAAACCATGCTTGAGCCACGTCCTTGAGTTGATAAGTGGACAACTAGGCCTTTTCACCTGTGGACAATCCATAGCCAAAAGTATCTTCTAGACTTCATCTATGAATTCTTGGGGGTCTTCCTCAACCTTAGACCTGTAGAAGGTAGGAGGGTTCATTCGAGTGAAGTCCCAGAGAGGGGAAACCACAGTAGTGACTTGTTGATGAGGATGACGTACAACCTCCCGGTTTTCTTGAGTTGTCATAGCTTGAGCTTGAAAGGTGGCGGCTTGAGCCAATTGAATGAGGGAAGCCCTTATATATCCATCTTTCAAGGGTGTAGGATTGGTCGGAGCTTATTCCATATTAACATCTTCTTCAAGTGGAGGAACTTGCTCACCACAGGGAGGAGCTCCCGCATTGGCAATTTCCTCTTCAAATCTTAGTTCTGCATTCTTACGAGTATTAGTTCTTCCTATATGCAAAAAAATAGGATTATATGCAAAATCACACCATAAGTATACTTTAATGGCACGACATAAGATTTCCAAGAAAATCAGAGTTTCCTAGACATCTTGCTAGTTCCTATCCATAATTGTGTTGCGCTTCACAATTATGAACATGAACTTACATAGACGTTGTTGAGAGAGACATCGAATCTAAGATAATTCAACCTTATGCTATGATACCAAGTTTGTCACATACGGGTTTACCCCAAGATGTAAACGGCTGCGTCGCCCTCTTTGAGGACTACGACTAGCCTCTTAGTTTACATCATCACATTCATAAGTCGAATTTAGCGAAAAATTTATAAGTTTTATTAATTATAATTTGAGGTTAACATAGATATCTACATACACATATTATATATATCTAGTATACACAGACCCATCGTAGAGGACGGTTACATACCCTTCTACTTTTATTGCACTGCACCTATACATATAAGTAAGATAGAACATAGTCTTAAGAATTTTTCATCTCATACTATCTAAACGATCATAGAAATTTGTTCATAGACCTACATAAATTTAAAGAATCCACATATAGGCTTATAGAAATTGTACTCAAATAAAAGTGGAATGAACATAAGAGTCTTAGAAAGACATAGCAACTTTATAAGCAAGATATCGGAATTGCCCTCAAAAAGTGAGGACCTACCTACCTGGATGGTAGAGAATATCCAAGTCTTCTTCAAGTCGTCTCGAATGAGCCTTCTACTATTGGAACCTAAAATGTTTGGGGTAAAAATAGAAAATTGGGTTAGTATGCCACTTGTACTAAGTATGAGACCACATGCCCACATAAGCTCAAAATATGCTAAAAAGTAACATTTAGTTAAGCAATGCTACTTTAACCTTTAAAAGTCTTATTCATAATCAACTAAGTCATACCAAGTAACAAGACATGCTTACTAACTCAAACAAGTAATATGCATATCATAATACTTGAACCCATAATCAACTACAACCCTATCATCAAGGAATGACATCACAAGCATGAATACGAATACATTTCATTATAACAAAACAAGACAATTACCCATGAACTGCTATCAAGTCAACAAGTTCAATGACCAAGAAAAGCCCCATAACCTTACTCAATCAAGAAGCCCAACAAGAATAATGACTAACACCCTACTTCACATAACATGACATTTAGATGTACATTTCATATTACTTTAACAATATAACCCAACACATACTCATAAGTGAACAAAATAACATATACTATCAACAATATGCAAGTTCATCATATACATATCATATATCATCATTAACATAAAAATACATAAGAACATACTCCTAAGACTCCCCTCAAGGCTAACTAATGCAATGTTTATATAGAGTCTCATACCCTACCTAGACTAAGCAAGACCCCTTACGTTGTCCTAGTTAGAGTTCCATCCTTTAATTTATTTTACCTTTTGGGAATATTTTGCCCTAACTAACATAGACCACATGAGATAGTGTGGAATCCAGTGTCATAACTCTACACCGAAGTAAGTCGGACAACTTGCCAAGGTAGTACCAAAACATAAAACATAAAAACTACGTAGATCCACTAGCTAGTATTCCTATCGGGGCAACATATTTCAAGAACTAGGAGATATATTTAAGATCCTCTTTATGCTCCATGCATTAAAGTCTCCAATTTCAAGAGTACTTTAGTTCTCCTACCTTCCCTATGTGGGAAGGGACACTCTCTCTCTCTCTCTCTATCTTATTTTATCGCTTGTTTGCTCGATTTACTCATTTAGTTAGATTAAGGTTAAATAATTCAAATCCCCACAATTCTTAATCTGTTTTAACGATTTAAGATCTACCAACCAAGTCTAAATAAATTTAAATGGTAATAAATAAATTTTATGATTTAGAAAATCATCTAGATAACAAATTAATTTTTTGAACAAATTATAAATAATTTTTACTCAAAATTAAGTTTTTACCCAAACAAAGTTAGTTGTCGGGAAACCGTATTTACATATATTTTAGGTGTCTTAAATACCTTCTTAAAATATAAATAAGAATGCCCGATCCTCCCCTTTAAAGTTTTCGATAGATTTCATATTTAACTTTTTTGAAACACAGTTTTTCTTGATTTTTCTCAAAAATTAAGTGGCGACTGTAAACAAGTTAGTAACTGATAAAATATTTTCTTTAAAATAAAGCTCGATTCTTGACGAATATACTCTTATTCTCAACAAATTCCAACAGAAGAATAAGGAGAACCGTTTGATTTCCGAGAGGAGTACGAACGAGCGAAAGCGACACCTAGACTGATTCTCGAAAAGAGAGGATAAGCAGGAGAGGGAAAAAATGTTGCTCACTGGACTTGGATGCACTTGATCGATTTTTTGTTGTTGGGTCGCACGTTGAGGAGGTGAATGTTCTAGATTTATTTTGCTTTGGAATTGGCCGGATCGGAATAGTGGGCTGGGATTTAAGGGAATTGGGTTGGTTTTGGTATTAAGAAATGGCCCAAATTGATTTTTAGGTGAGATAAGTTAATTTGGAATTAAGAATAGTTTTAGAGATCACGGCTTATTGTGGCATGCCCAGAATGCCCATACAGACTAAGACCTTATTCACACAGCGAAGAAACGAATTCGGACAAACTAATTAAGAATTTAGCAAAAATTAGATGAATACTCATGAATTTGGCAGAAAATCAAATAAGCCAAATTAATATTAACTAATTAACGAGTTTCTTAGTCTTAACTAAATAAAATTATTAATTTAATTGTAAACTAGTGATTCAAAAATATAACCATAATTTAACTAAACTAATATAATAAAATACTTACTAAAATCAAAATCTTTTTGAGTTGATTTTAAAAAATTTATGAAATATATCAATTATATGTATAAAATATATATATGAAAATATATTTACGAATTATACATTATAAAAATAATTGACTAAGATTACTTAAAATGACTTTGGAAAGTATTTGAATTTATAAAACTAATTATTCTAAATTGTTTGGAAATAAAGAAGCTCACGAATTAATTCCTACCAGGGAGGATCAAAATTAGGTGTCAACAACCGTCATCCTTGAATCTCTTTTCTTCAAGGATCCTACCTTCAATGTGATTTTCTAAAGCTTTCTCGAAAAATGAACTTCTAACTTGAGATCTAGCCATTTGTTCTTGCATAAAACGTTTTGAATGATTGAATATTGATTAAATTAATGTTTATTTGATGATTTTAAACAAAAATCTTCATGAACCCATGCACAACCTAAACTCCTAGTTTTGACTATAATTTGGGTGAAGTAATCATGTCCCTATACTATTTATTTCTTGTGTAGTTTATTTTGGGCTAGTAAACTATGAAGGAATTACGTTACAATCATGTGTAGGATGTCTTAGATTTATGAATTCATATGGAATTTATTTGTATTCATTTCTTATTATGATTTTTTGATTGAATTGGTGATCATGGCCATGGGTAAGGGCCTTTAAATAGTGTGTTGGTTAATTTTGCTATGGATTGAATTTATGAGAGTGGATTGGTGGTATTTTGTCCTAAATGTATTTATATTATATAATTTAGGTCTTGAATTATTTTTATGATTGGTTTGGTCCACTTATGGTGGCGGTTCTATGTGTTGTACTTGTAAATCATGTGGTATCGTCGGCATTACTCTACGAACCATGATGAACATGGACTTGTTGGTATTACTTGATATATTGTGATAGCTTGAGTATTTGATTTATGTAAAGTATGGTCATATCTATCTACATGTGAGTAATATGAAAGTATGCGTTCTTCTATTTATATTAGTTTATCATGTTAGACTATGACTATTTCCTTCTGTGTGTGGTCTTAGGGTTGATGCATGATTCTTCCTAATTGGTTATGTGAGTCTTGTGATTGTTGAATTGATGGTTCTGTAGTAACGCATAGGATGACCTAAAGTTGACTTGGTTGTTCCTATGTGGTTCCTGAAAGGTATGTTATATGTGATAAAGTAAAGTATGTGTGTGTCTTGTTTTGGTTGACTTGTGTCCCTTACTTGATACATGTAGAATCTAAATGTGTATTCTTGACTTAATATACTAAATAACCTTAGTCTTGTATGTGTGATTGACATGTGACCTTGAACATAGTGAGAAAGTCAATTATGTAGAACCTCCAACCTAGATAGAAGGTTATGATATCCTTGAAGTTAAAATCCTTAATGGTATCCTTCTTATGTGAATTGTGGACTTAAGATTGATTGGCCGGAACATCATGAAATCAGCAAATTCATTGATCTATCCTCTTATCCATTGTAATGCAACCCATAAGGACCTCTTTGGAAAGATGTTATGAGTTGGTTGTGAACTTGATATGGAACCTCTTCATGTATACTTTATTTGAAATACTCTATGAGAACAAAGGATAGCATCGAGTGAATATGCTTGGGAAGTTAATATAACTAACATAACATTAGAGAACAAAGAAACCCTTGATATTCCTTAACCATGTGCCTACATAGGATGTGTCCTAGTTTTTCCATTGGCAAGTTGAACAACCTTCCATCAGAGTAGGTTCATGACACTGGATTCCATGCATAGCTAGTATGGTCTATGTTGGTTATTGCCTATTATAATCACCTGGGTTACATGCTAGTGTTGGATAAGTTCTATGAAGTTTAGGTAGTGAAATGGGATGTTATCTAGACATTGCAAGACTAGGCTTGGAAGATGTTAGTGTGTGAGTCCATAGGTCTTCTCCAAGACCATTATGTGAATATCCTTTGATTGTTGAGTGTATCTTAAATGGAGTATTGCATGTAATGACTTAAGTTAAAGTTATGTTAATGAATAAGTGTGTATCTATAAGGATTGCCTAGTTAAGGTGTGGAGGGTGTATATGAATGGTCTCTTCATATCTTACTTAGGGAAGTCCTAAAGAGTAACTATATATAGGGAAGTTAATTGATGATATAGACATAATCTAATATAAGGTAGTTGTTAGTATTATTTTGATAACCTTCACATGTGACTCGAGTGAATGCTTCGGAGAGCATTATAAGCTAGTCCATGCCGGAAGTTCAAGGCATCAAGACTTGAAGAAGAAGATCCAGTCCAAGCTAGAAGCATTAGCTCACCCTGAATTTCCGATGTAGTAAAGACTGGCTTGAATTACTGTTGAGTCGAAGATAACGGCACGTTTGCTGCACTCCACAAATACACAGAAGAAAACATAAAAGCAGGGGTCAGTACAAAACACGGCTACTGAGTAGATATCATCGGCCAACTCAAAATAGATAACAGTATATATCAAGTAATATCATAAAATCAACTAATATCCTTAGCATGCAGCATTTACAATTACCATAACCCTTGGTCACAACACCAAGCACATCAATGAGGACTCACGCCTCCTCATCATACTCATTTGGGAATTAAGTTCATTAGATTGAATTCATTAACATATTTCAAGATTCATTATCTTTATTCCCCTCGTGTCGGTACGTGACACTCCGCTCCATATACTATCCTGGTGCCGGAACGTGGCACTCCGATCCTCATATACTATCCTGGTACCGTAATGTGGCACCCGATCCATATACTATCCTGGTGTCGGAACGTGACACTCCGATCCTCATTCTATCCTGGTACCGGAACGTGGCACCCGATCCATATACTATCCTGGTGTCGGAACGTGACACTCCGATCCTCATTCTATCCTGGTACCGGAACGTGGCACCCGATCCATATACTATCCTGGTGTCGGAACGTGACACTCCGATCCTCATTCTATCCTGGTACCAGAACGTGGCACCCGATCCCCTAATCTCACCACTTTCGTTCATCAAGCCTTCTTTTATACCAAGGCATCATCATTAACAAAGTAGATTAGGGTTTTTATCAAGATTTGGGATTTAATAGCTTCATCATGCTTATTTATTCACAATTACATAATCATATTCATGCAAGCATACAATTAAGCATATAGAAGGGTTTACAATACTACTAACACATATCATTCGCTATTAAGAGTTTACTACGAATAGTGTGAAATAACCATAACCTACCTCCACTGAAGACTAGTGATCAAGCAAGAATTTCCCAAAGCCTTGTGTTTTCCTCTTCTCCCTCGTTCGATCTTCTCTCTTTCTCTTGTTCTTTCTATTTTCTTTATTCCAAACTCTTTCTTTTACCCTAATTAACATATAATTAAGAATGAAAGATGGTAATAATAACTCACTAATTAATTTAAGGTCACCTCTTTTGACCCCCAAGAATTTGAGTTATTAATATAAACCCACGAAGTGTATAATTATAGCAGGAATAGTCCAAAATGCCCCCTTAAAACTTAACAGAATTTCGACTCCTCCTGGGATTACGCAACCTGTGACGGCACGTCGTGACTGCGACGGTCCGTCATGCAGGTCCGTCGGGGACTCAATTTTTCTAAGGAGTCTGTGACGGCCCGTCGTGCCTACGACGGTCCGTCCTGCACTTCCGTCACGACGTTCAGAGAATCGTTCCCTATACCAACTTTTCAAGAGTTGAAGTGTTTTGCAACGGGAGCTCACGACGATTCGTCGTACCTGTGACGGTCCGTCCTGCAGGTCCGTCACAGAGTTCAGAGAGTCGATTTCAGTACTTAGATTTCAGAATTTCCTAAGTGTTTTGGAACGAGACACCCTCGACGGTCCGTCGTGCCCATGACGGTCCATCGTGGGGTCTGTGGTTTCAGCCAGTTTTCCAGAAATAAAATCTGCTGCTCAAAACGACTAAACAGGTCGTTACAATAGATACCAATTTACCCATCGTTCGTCCTCGAACGATAACAAGAAGAAAAACAAGGGCGAGAAGGAGTACCTGAATCTTTAAACAGGTGTGGGTATCTTTCTTGCATATCTGCCTCCTTCTCCCAAGTGGCTTCTTCAATCAATCGATTCTTCCATTGCACCTTGATGGATGCAATCTCCCTTGACCTCAACTTGCGAACTTCTCTATCTAAAATAGCAACAGGCTCCTCCTCATAAGACAGATTTTCATCAAGCAAAACTGAATCCCAACGGATAATGTAGTTTCCATCCCCGTGGTATCTTTTCAACATAGACACATGGAATACCGGATGTACTCCGGACAGCCCTGGGGGCAAGGCTAACTCATAAGCCACCTCCCCTACTCGCTTAAGTACTTCAAAGGGACCAATATATCATGGGCTTAGTTTACCTCGCTTACCAAACCGCATCACCCCTTTCATTGGCGAAACCTTCAATAAGACCTGTTCACCTTACATGAACTCTAAGTCTCTCACCTTTCAATCTGCATATTCTTTTTGTCTACTTTGCGCCGCTAGAAGCTTTTCTTGAATTGATTTCACTTTCTCTATTGAATCCCTCAAAAGATCAGTACCCCAAGGTCTAACCTCGAATGCATCAAACCAACCAATGGGAGACCTACATCTCCTACCATACAGTGCTTCAAATGGAGCCATATCAATTCTTGAGTGATAGCTATTATTGTATGAAAACTCCGCTAAGGGTAGAAAGTTGTCCCAATGACCACCAAATTCTATCACACAAGCACGAAGCATATCCTCCAACACTTGAATCGTTCGCTCAGACTGACCATCAGTCTGAGGGTGAAATGCAGTACTAAGGTCCAACCTAGTACCCAATTCCGCATGCAATGTTTTCCAAAACATAGAAGTAAACTGCGTACCTCTATCTGATATGATAGAGAGTGGGACTCCATGCAACCGAACCACCTCCGAGATATAGATTTTTGCTAACTTTTCTGCATTTTAAGTCACCTTGACCGAAATGAAATGAGCAGACTTAGTTAACCTATCGACAATCACCCAAATAGAGTCATACTTACCCATTGTCTTTGGAAGACCAACCACGAAGTCCATTGCGATTCTCTCCCATTTCCATTCCGGAATGGGCATTCTCTGAAGTGTTCCTCCGGGCCTTTGGTGTTCATATTTTACTTGTTGACAGTTTGGACATTTGGCAATAAAATCCACAATATCACGCTTCATTCTACTCCACCAAAAGTGTTGCTTTAGATCACGATACATCTTGGTTGCACCCGGATGTATAGAATACCTTGAACTATGAGCTTCTGTCAGAATAGTGTTGATCAAATTATCGACGCGGGGTACACATACCCTTCTCTTAATCCTCAAAACACCTTCCTCGTCGATTGTTGCTTCTTTAGCCTCTCCTTGCAACACTTTATCTTGAATCCGGATCAATTTCTCATCATTAAACTGCCTTCCCTTGATCTTGTCAAGGAAGGACGATCTTGCCTCCACACAAGCTAACAATCCTCCCTTCTCATTTACTTCTAAACTCATAAGGTCATTAGCCAAAATCTGAACTTCTCTGGCCAATGGGCGTCTAGAAGCTTGCAAGTGAACTAGACTTCCCATGCTTCCCGCCTTTCTACTTAAAGCATCCGCCACAACATTCACTTTTCCCGGATGATACAAAATAGTGATATCGTAGTCCTTCAGTAGTTCCATCCATCTCCTTTGTCTCAAGTTCAAATCTTTCTGAGTAAAGACATACTGTAGGCTACGATGATCTGTATAGACCTCACACTTAACCCCATATAAATAGTGTCTCCATTGCTTTAACGCAAACACTACCGCGGCCAATTCCAAGTCATGAGTTGGATAGTTACGTTCATGCACTTTTAATTGTCTTGAAGCATAAGCAATTACACTCTTCTCTTGCATTAGCACTGCAACCAACCAAGAATAGGATGCATCACAATAAACAATGAAGTTCTTACCTTCCACGGGCAAGGTGAGAATTGGTGCAATAGTCAACAAAGTCTTGAGCTTCTGAAAGCTTTCTTCACACTCATCCGACCATACGAATGGAACATTTTGCTTAGTCAAGTTCGTCAATTGGGAAGCAATAGAAGAGAATCCCTTGACGAATCGGCGGTAGTAGCTAGCTAACCCAACAAAGCTCCTTATTTCTGACACATTAGTAGGTCTTACCCAATTCTTCACTGTCTCAATCTTAGAAGGATCCACCATCACTCCATCCTTAGAAACCACGTGCCCCAAGAAGGACACTGCATCTAGCCAAAACTCACACTTAGAGAACTTGGCATAAAGTTTTTTCTCCCTCAACATTTCTAATACAATTCTCAAATGCTCCTCATGTTCCTTCTTACTTTTAGAGTATATCAGTATATCATCAATAAATACGATCACAAAGAGATCCAGATATGGCTTAAAAATACCGTTCATCAAGCTCATGAACGCAGCAGGGGCATTCGTAAGACCAAAAGACATCACTACAAATTCGTAATGCCCATACCTGGTTCGGAAAGCAGTCTTTGGCACATCCATTGCCCGTATTTTCAATTGATGATAACCGGATCTCAAGTCAATCTTAGAGAAGACACAAGCACCTTGTAACTGATCGAACAAGTCATCAATGCGAGGAAGAGGATACTTGTTCTTTATAGTTACTTTGTTTAACTACCGGTAGTCTATGCACATCCTAAAACTCCCATCCTTCTTCTTCACAAACAAAACCGGAGCACCCCAAGGAGATGCACTTGGTCTAATGAAGCCTTTGCTCAACAACTCTTGAAGTTGAGCCTTTAATTCTCTTAATTCAGCGGGAGCCATTCTATAAGGGGGTATAGAAATGGGGCGAGTGCCTGGTTCAAGGTCGATGCAGAAGTCAATATCCTTATCCGGTGGCATACCAGGAAGATCTGCAGGGAACACATCCAAAAACTTACGGACTACCGAAACTGACTCAATCGAGGGTACTTGGGTAGTGTCATCCTTGAGATGTGCCAAGAAAGCTAAACACCCTTTACTAACCATTTTCTTAGCACGAAGAAAGGAGATGATACACACTGGATTGGAAGTGTATTCACCCTCCCACACTAACGGATCTGTCCCAGGCTTGGCTAACGTCACTGTTTTAGCATAACAATCCAAGATCGCAAATTGCGGAGAAAGCCAAGTCATACCCAGAATTACATCAAAATCAACCATTTCTAAGATAACCAAATCTACATAAGTGTTGCTCCCCACAAAGTTCACCAAACAAGACCTATATACCTTTTCAACTACCACAGACTCACCCACCGGAGTAGAAACACGAATAGGCATGTCAAGTAATTCACAATGTAAATTTAGATCATTAGCAAATGAGGAAGATACATAAGAAAATGTGGATCCAGGATCAAACAATACAGAAGCCATGCAATCACAAACCAGAAGATTACCTGTGATAACAGCATCAGATGTCTCCGACTCCGATCTCCCAGGGAAAGCATAACAATGGGCCCTTTCGTTTGTTTGCCCGTTGCCCCTACCATGTTTTGATGTAGTGGCTCCAGTTTTCCCATCACCTCGGCCATTTTGGTGACCACCATTACCTCGACCACCGCGTCCTCCAGAAGGACGGCCTCTTCCATAACCACCTCTACCGCTAGCTATTGGGGGTCGATAACTCTGTTTTGGACAATATATCTTAATATGTCCAATCTCCCCACATCCATATCACTCTCTGGGTTCATGCATAGGTCTCTCAGAGAAGTGTTGACCGGTCTGAGGTGGACCCCCAACTACAGTCTGTAGTGAAGACTGAATGGGTCGAACTGAGTAACCTCCGGAACTCTGTCCTCTAGAGTAGGAACCATTAAATTCACCTCCCTTTCGAAACCTTTTTGATGTCGATGTCGAGGTGAAGTCATCGGGCTTCACTACTTCCACCTCTATCACGAAGTCTACCACTTCTTGGAAGGATTTTGCCGTAGCCGCTACCTGTAAGGCCGAAATCCGCAACTCTGACCTCAACCCCTTCACAAACCGGTGAATCCGCTCTTGTGGACTGAAACAAAGTTGAGTGGCATACCTTGATAAAGCATGAAACTTAGCCTCATATGCATTAACCGACATCCTACCTTGCTCTAGGCTCAAGAATTCATCTCTTTTCCTATCCCTCAAAGTCTGTGGGATGTACTTCTCCATAAACAAGCTAGAGAATGAGGCCCAAGTCATAGGTGTTGCCTCTGTCGGTTGACACTCAACATGTGACCGCCACCACATTTTGGCATTCCCTTGAAACTGATAACTCACGAACTCAACACCAAACCGTTCTACTATACCCATTTTGTGTAATAGCTCATGACAGTCAACCAGAAAATCGTAAGCATCCTCAGATTCAGCACCCTTGAAGACTGGAGGTTTTAATTTCAAGAACTTACTGAAAAGTTCATGCTGATCATTTGTCATTATAGGCCCAGTAGTCAGACGTGGAAACCTGCCTAGTTCTAGTGAGGCATCCATGCGGGGAGCGATAGTAGCCGCATGTTGTACCTCCGGAACCTGAGGTGCTGGTGCAGAAAATACTGGGGGTGTCTGGCCCTGATCGGATAACCCGCTAAGATAAGCCAGAACCTGATTGATCATCTCTGGGGTAGGTTGGGGTGGCATTTCCTCATTCTGCACTTGTTCATTCTCCCAATCCTCCCCCTCTCTTACTACTTCCTCAGTCGGTGGAGGAGTCACTGCCCTAGCATCAGATGGGCTAGGTGCTCGTCCTCTTCCTCTAGAGGACGTCCTCCCACGACCTCTACCACGGCCTCTTGCCGCTGTTCTCCCTCGAGCCACAGCCCCAGTGGCTGGCTCAGTTGTACCTTGCCTTGCTGGTGTTGGTGTTGGCGTAGTCGTTGCTCTAGTTCTAACCATCTGCGAAAGAGAGTGAAGATGGTCAGATACCAATTTGTATCACCTAGATACCAATTGGATTCAAGTAATAGCACGAAAGAAAGAAAGAAATAATGGAATTTTCCTCAAGTCTTATAGCCTCTCAAAGAAAAGTAAAGGCGTCCCCCTACAGTTCCTTAAGACTCTACTAGACTCGTTCTTGTGTGATGAGACCAACGAACCTAATGCTCTGATACCAAGTTTGTCACAACCCAAAACCGAGCCGCGACTTCCACCCACATTTACCCTCTTATGTGAGCGAACCAACCAATCTAAACCTTAACATTTCAACACATATCAACAAAAAGTAATGCGGAAGACTTAACTCATTAATAAAAACCAATTCAATAACTATTATTCCCCAAAATCTGGAAGTCATCATCACAAGAACATCTATGATCAAATTACTAACTAAAAATGTCTAAGAAGCTAAAAATACATAAGAAGCTAGTCCATGCCGGAAGTTCAAGGCATCAAGACTTGAAGAAGAAGATCAAGTCCAAGCTAGAAGCATTAGCTCACCCTGAATTTCCGATGTAGTAAAGACTGGCTTGAATTACTGTTGAGTCGAAGATGACGGCACGTTTGCTGCACTCCACAAATACACAGAAGAAAACATAAAAGCGGGTCGATACAAAACACGACTCTTCGAGTAGATATCATCGGCCAACTCAAAATAAAAAACAGTATATATCAAGTAATATCATAAAATCAACTAATATCCTTAGCATGCAGCATTTACAATTACCATAACCCTTGGTCACAACACCAAGCACATCAATGAGGACTCACGCCTCCTCATCATACTCATTTGGGAATTAAGTTCATTAGATTGAATTCATTAACATATTTCAAGTTTCATTATCTTTATTCACCTCGTGTCGGTACGTGACACTCCGCTCCATATACTATCCTGGTGCCGGAACGTGGCACTCCGATCCTCATATACTATCCTGGTACCGAAACGTGGCACCCGATCCATATACTATCCTGGTGTCGGAACGTGACACTCCGATCCTCATTCTATCCTGGTACCGGAACGTGGCACCCGATCCATATACTATCCTGGTGTCGGAACGTGACACTCCAATCCTCATTCTATCCTGGTACCGGAACGTGGCACCCGATCCATATACTATCCTGGTGTCGGAACGTGACACTCCGATCCTCATTCTATCCTGGTACCGGAACGTGGCACCCGATCCCCTAATCTCACCACATTCGTTCATCAAGCCTTCTTTTATACCAAGGCATCATCATTAACAAAGTAGATTAGGGTTTTTATCAAGATTTGGGATTTAATAGCTTCATCATGCTTATTTATTCACAATTACATAATCATATTCATGCAAGCATACAATTAAGCATATAGAAGGGTTTACAATACTACTAACACATATCATTCGCTATTAAGAGTTTACTACGAATAGTGTGAAATAACCATAACCTACCTCCACCGAAGACTAGTGATCAAGCAAGAATTTCCCAAAGCCTTGTGTTTTCCTCTTCTCCCTCGTTCGATCCTCTCTCTTTCTCTTGTTCTTTCTATTTTCTTTATTCCAACCTCTTTCTTTTACCCTAATTAACATATAATTAAGAATGAAAGATGGTAATAATAACCCACTAATTAATTTAAGGTCACCTCTTTTGACCCCCAAGAATTTGAGTTATTAATATAAACCCACGAAGTATATAATTATAGCAGGAATAGTCCAAAACGCCCCCTTAAAACTTAACAGAAATCCGACTCCTCCTGGGATTACGCAACCTGTGACGGCCCGTCGTGACTGCAACGGTCCGTCATGCAGGTCCGTCGGGGACTCAATTTGTCTAAGGAGTCTGTGACGGCCCGTCGTGCCTACGACGGTCCGTCCTGCACTTCCGTCACGACGTTCAGAGAATCGTTCCCTATACCAACTTTTCAAGAGTTGAAGTGTTTTGCAACGGGAGCTCACGACGGTTCATCGTACCTGTGACGGTCCGTCCTGCAGGTCCGTCACAGAGTTCAGAGAGTCGATTTCAGTACTCAGATTTCAGAATTTCCTAAGTGTTTTGGAACGAGACACCCTCGACGGTCCGTCGTGGGGTCCGTCGTTTCAGCTAGTTTTCCAGAAATAAAATTTGTTGCTCAAAACGACTAAACAGGTCGTTACATGATGTCATGTGGTGGGATAAAATCTTTCTCCCAGTTCAATTACAATTTCTTTTTGGCTGGGACAATATAACATATATATGAATATGAAATTGAGTAACATTACATTTCCTAGTTGAATTACAATTCCTTTTTGGTTTGGGCAATAAATCATATATAGGAATATGAAATTCAGTAGAATTACAATTTTTAGTTGAATTATAATTCCTTTTTTACTAAGGAAATAAAACAAACAAACAAATATATATATATATATATATATATATATATATATATATATATATATATATATATATATATATATATATTAATATATATATATATCTCGACAAGACTTGAAGTAGGGAGTAATTTTATATATATATAATGCTTTAAGTCTAGTCTCTAAAAGATAAAATATCTCGACAAGACTTGAAGTAGGGGGGTAATTTTATATATATATAATGCTTTAAGCCTAGTCTCTAAAAGATAAAATATCTCGACAAAACTTGAAGTAGGGGGTAATTATAATCATTAAAAATTTATCAAATATAAATTTATAAAATGATTCGGATTGTGCCCGTATTGACGCCACTTGTGCAGATGATGTTGCATGTCGAGTCAAATAAGAAAATCAGTAGAATCATGACATGTGTCAAAGATGACAATTCCGTTCCATAAAGTCCATATGCCATGTTACTTAAATCTGATTAGCTTAACAGAATTCTATTTCAATCGCAACTCATCTATTCTAAAACTATAAATAGGGATCCTCATAATTCTATTAAAGAGACAGAAAATTCTAAGAAAGAAGCTAGAGAAACTCCATAGTACAAATGTCATTTAATTCTCTATAAAACTACAAGTTTAAGAATTCAAGCATTCATGTTCAAGACGATCAAAATCAAGACCACCGAATTCAAGAACAAGCTCGAACCCTTGAATTCAAATAAAAGTCAGATCAAGATAAAGTTCAAGTTCAAGTTCATCATAGATTCAAGAACAAGCTTTAAGGCCATTGATTTTATATTTGAAAAGGTAAATTTAGAGGAATCATAGAGATTGTAACACTCACATTTGAAATAATAAAATCGATTGTTGCTATAATTTTCCTCTCTTGATTATTGTTTTCTCAACGTGAATTTTATTATCTGTTGTAGATATTAAAATTTTGTGGGACTCTACAAGATGTGTTCAATTCGAGTTGTGACTCTATGAATTGTGTTCAACTCAAATAATGATTCTTGGAGGCTACTCAACCCTAAACCCTAGTTTATGCCTATATAAAGGGTACTAAATTCCATTAAAAGACATCTCGGAAATTTCATAAAGAGATCAGGATCTCAAATACTCCACAAATTGATGGTTTATTCATAAAGAGAGGTCAAAATTTAAATCACCCTAGTTCGAGAAATACCTCACTAATGGCCCTCGAATCATGGATAAGTCCAAGGAGAGTAGAATTAAGGGATCAACAGAATTGTATCCGCTATCTTAATCAATAAAATTATGTTTCTTCATATTTTATTTGTATGGTTTGTTTATTTTTCATATGTTTAAAATTTGTTGCAAACAAATTGGCACTCCCAATGGACCAAATCTGCTCTTCATCTCTTCTCTCTTAAATCTGAAAATCTGAAGCTGCAACGGTGGAATAATGAGTACTTCAAGCCTCGTCTTTGAGTTTCACAAGTCTACCCTTCGTCACGCCTTGAAGCAGGGGGCATTCGTAGATATTAAAATTTTGTAGGACTCTATAAGATGCGTTCAATTCGAGATGAGACTCTACAAATTGTGTACAACTTAAATAAGGATTCTTGGAGGCTACTCAACCCTAAACCCTAGTTTATGCCTGTATAAAGAGTACTAAATTCCCTTAAAAGGCATCTCAGAAGTTTCATAAAGAGATCAAGATCTCAAATACTTCACAAATTGATGTTTATTCATAAAGAGATGTCAAAATCTAAAGCATCCTACTTCGAGAAATATGCCACTAACGGCCCTCGAGTTATGAATAAATCCTAAGAGAGTAGAATTAAGGGATCAATAGAATTATATCTGCTATCTTAATCAATAAAATTATGTTTTTTCATATTTTATTTGTGTGATTTTATTTATTTTTCATTTGTTTAAAATTTATTGCAAATAAGATATTTAATCGGTACAAAGATCAATTGTGATATTTAAGTTAATAATGCAGACAGCTTTAAATATTTGTCAATGACTTAAAATCGTGAAAAAAAATGATTTTTCATGTAAAACATAATTGTTGTACGGAAAGGATGTGATAGGTTTTGGGTGACGAAATGGTAGTAGAAGAAAAGTTTTTCCTTTGGGGTCCTACCACTTTGATGAGTTCCACGTGCCAAATCAGAAAGAGATTTGGGTACTGCAGTGCACGTCAGAGTTGAAATATGACTTTTTTTTTTTGGCTACTTGCAGAAAATGAGCATGGAGATTTGTACATCGAACAATGCACAAATTCAGAGACACCAAAATTACTCGAACCAAACTAAAGATAAAGGCACAAGGTATACTACTATTCCCCTCTATGTTTATGTCTTTCATTGAAAAATAATAATAACGGGCTGTTCGTGTTTTACGCTGATTTCTCATCAATATCCTAAAATATATGGGTAAAAATCTTTTTTTCTGAAAATAAACAAGTAAAAGAAAATGTATTTTTTTTAATTAAAAAAAAAGAGGAGAAAATGATAATTCGTTGAAATATTTCTGGGAAAAAATCAAAGCAAGTTTTGTTCCATTCCCCCTCATCCTTGACCAGAGTTGCTGCATCAATCCTTTTAACAAAAAGCATAGAATTGGTTTTTGGTGCACCAACCTATTGTTCCGTTTTATATGCTGAAATCTTGATTTCTTATGTTTGGTTTTCTGGTCTGGGTTTTTGACTTTTTGGGGTTGCCAAAATTGCTATGTAACACGACATTAATTAATTAATTTATGGGGTAATATCTATTGAAGAAATCATATACAATATAGTTCCCGGACATTAATTGGTTTTCAATTTCAGTCCCGCATTTTGGCTTCTTGATAGGATTTGGAGGCCTGCATTGATTGGTAAGAAACTAGAAAATGACAAGTTAGTTTGTAAAATTAGAAATATACATATATTTATTTTTCCAGTTGTTGGTGCAGGTTTATTATGCGGGTCTCGGATGTTTCTTGAGTGACACAACATATTGGTTACAAAGGTATGGGCTGCATTTGCTCAAAGGGTTCTTCCGAAGATGAAAATGTCTTTGAACAAAAAGAAGTTAAGTCTTCTGTACATATGGTTGCTCCCTTGCATAGAGAGGAGATTAAAGTAGAATTAGTTAATCCTAAGATTGAAATAATACCTAAATCAAAGCGGACATCAGAATCTGCTCTTATTTCTGTCCTTGCAACAAAAGTTGAGGATGATGGAAAAACAAGAATTATCGAGAGGCCTAAGGAAGGCCATCACAAGAGACGCTCCACCGTTGATTTTGGAGTGCAACAATCAATGTCTAGAGTTGTAAGCATACCTAATGCTGCAAAGGGTGAACTCGGAGCTGCAGGATGGCCATCCTGGCTAACTTCTGTCGCAGCTGACGCTATTCAAGGGTGGCTTCCTCGAAGTGCAGACTCATTTGAAAAATTAAATAAAGTCAGTTCTAAACCTTTTCTCTGCTCATGTTTTATTTATGAATCATTCATGCTTTTTTTCTACATATCAACCATAATTTGCTCAACTTTGATATCTGCATCTTCTACTCTACGGATCCTTGTTTCTGGAAATTTCATACTCTACTCAGGGTATTGAATTTGCTTCTATCATAGATATCATTTGTTTTTGATACAAGTAGCTGAATCATTTTCAATCCAAAGGGGCTATTTTAAAAAAAATTACTTTATTTATGATCCATTAGAGTTTTTCTTCTTTTTCTTGGGTTACTTTGGAGTACCTCCGGAAAATGGAGTTTTTTTAATTCGAAGAATTGTGGACGGGGGAATGGAATAAGTACAATGTGGGAAATCGAACCTCACCGAGAAGGTGAATATTTAGGGGGTCGTCAACCAACTGAGCTGCTAACATTCCCCCAATGAATTGTCAATTCTAGTTGTAAATAAAACGATTTTCAAGAATACTATTATTATTATTTTTTTGAGTTTCAAATATGAACTTCCTTAACATAGGGTGAGAGTGCTTGATCACCTTGTACTTGTTGGAAGCAGTGTGGAAAGATAAATTTATGTCCATCCAAATATAATGTCATTTAGTTTTTCAGAGATCTTTGGACTAATAAAGAGTTTGAATTTTCATATATTCCGGCATAAGTTGATAAATGTTTAAATTTTATGCAGATTGGTCAAGGAACATACAGTAGTGTGTACAAGGCCCGTGACCTTAAAACCAATAAAATTGTTGCAATGAAGAAAGTTAGATTTGTCAATATGGATCCAGAGAGTGTTCGCTTTATGGCAAGGGAAATATCTATTTTGCGTAAATTGGACCACCCAAATGTTATGAAACTTGAGTCTTTGGTCACATCTAGGATATCAGGGAGCTTATATCTTGTATTTGAATACATGGAACACGATCTTGCTGGACTTGCAGCAGCACCTCGTGTTAAGTTTACTGAAGCACAGGTACGTCTTTCTCTTCTTGTCTGAAAAACCCTGCGATGTTCATAATTAGCACACCCAAGTCCTAACTAGATTCAAAAGCAGAAAATCCTCCCAGAATATAAATCTTTGAACTTGTTTAATGACCCCTTCATGGACTGAACCTAGAGAATACTGAGACTAGGTGAATGCAAGAAAATAAGGTTTAAAGACGAACAAAACCATTTGTAAACTAAACTTATTTACCACCAGCCTGCGGTAGCTGCATTTTGAATCTACACGATATATTTCGATGTTCTCCAAATTTTTACATGATGGTTTACAGATTAAATGTTATATGCAACAATTGCTTCGTGGACTTGAACACTGTCATAGCCGAGGTGTACTTCATCGAGACATTAAGGGTTCAAACCTTCTCATTGATGATAATGGTGTTCTAAAGATTGGAGACTTTGGCTTGGCTACAACCTTTGAGCCCAACCAAACACAGCCATTAACAAGTCGTGTTGTAACTCTATGGTATAGAGCTCCTGAGCTTTTGCTTGGTGCAACGGAATATGGAATGGCCATAGATATGTGGAGTGCTGGCTGCATCCTCGCTGAATTATCTGCTGGAAAGCCTATCATGCCTGGAAGGACAGAGGTACTTTCAATTCCTCTTCAATCTAAACTTTTTTCACTTATGATTGATTCTCCTCCTAACACATGTCTGATCTCTTTGGATGTGTCGCTTTAGTATTATTCCATGACCAAAAGAGTTTAAAGCTATTCTCTAATTTTCACTTTAAATTTATTTGATGCTTTTGACACTATAAATTCTAGTTGTATACATTTGTTTCAGTTTCATGCATGTTGACTTTTCTGAGTTCAAAATTCATTGTTGGTTCCTGTACCAATTTTGCAGGTTGAGCAAATGCATAAAATTTTTAAACTTTGTGGTTCACCTTCCGAAGAATACTGGAAAAAATCAAAACTACCTCATGCTACTAGCTTTAAGCCACAACACCCATACAAGCGATGTGTCACTGATACATTCAAGGATTTCCCCCCTTCAGCTTTGGCCCTTGTTGACATCCTTCTTTCAATAGAACCAGAAAGGCGTGGTACTGCTTCTTCTGCACTCAACAGTGAGGTAAGAAACCATGTTCCTTGAATAGCAACACTTCTTTAGTTATTTCCATATGAGTGACAAATGCCGTCTACGGTGGTTATAAGACAACTAAGAGTATTTGTTCTCTGCTTGTAATGGTCATTCATATTCCTTGTATCATGATTGGAAGCATTTCTTACCCCATGTACATTTAGCAAGTAGTACTACATTATTGTTAGATAGAAATTACATTCTCTTCTATCCTGTGAACATTCAGTTACTTAATGATCATATTTTCTTTTTTAATTAATCTGGTTGTGCATTACTTGGAGGTTTTTCTCTACATCATCATTTGAATATTTCATGAACGCAAAATGGTCCAAGCAGATTGATCTCTGTTTATTAACCTATTCTGCATTGACGTTTTGCATTCTACTGACATTGATATGATTTAACGTTTTTTTTTTTTCCTTTTCTAGACATGATTGTTTTATCTTTTTTGGCATACCAAGATTGTCTTTCACAAATTACCTAAAGTATTCTATATAATTTTGTAAGTGCTTACTCTACTTCATATCTTCTTTGTTTTTGTTTTTTACGTTCAGTTCTTCAGTACAACGCCCTTACCTTGTGATCCATCTAGTTTACCGAAATATCCTCCAAGCAAGGAATATGATGCTAAGATGCGGGAAGAGGAAGCAAGAAGGTATCTAGTTTTAGCTCTTCACAATGTGTTCCTCGTATCAAAATCTGCATACCACTCCATTTACTACATTATTTTTCTATGTTATGGTCTCTGCATTTGTTTCTTTCATTCAATATCAGTTTTAGTTCACGTTGCACTACTGTTACATTCTCCAATTAATTCGAATAAGAACAATAGATATGAAGAATAAAAGTAATCTTACCTCTTGAAATAAATCGTTTTTGTAACGTTTAACGATGAAACCTAACTAACTATTACAGAAAGGTGTAAAGAAAATAACTCAATAACATTGATAACATTGTTGGTGTCAAAAAAGAACAAATTTCACCCTTATATACGAGGGGAAAATCATCAAACCCTCTCCCAAATAACATGACATTCTAGTACTACTTTTATGAACATAATAACAAAAAAAACGTAACTTGTATATTTTAAACTAGAAAACATGTAAAATTATTATCACACTTCTTCCGGGACTACTTAACAAAAGTAAACAAAGAAGTCAGATTTGCACCAAAATACACATGCCATAATCAGCCCTTTAGTATTCTATCTTTTATGAGTAAACGTAACAAATTTCACTAACTGAAGTATCTGTAAATAAAATCATGTGTATGGACTATCTTAGTAAGCTACCTATAACATGTACTATTGTATTGTACTTTCCTTACGTTCATAATTAATTTGGTCTGCACTTTTTCACTTTGCGTTGTCTCACAATTTAGAATTTTTTTAATTCCAGGCGGAAAGCTGAGAGTGTGAAAGGATGTGGAGATGAATCATTGAGCAAGTCGTCAAGGCAATCAAAGGGAGAAAGCACTACAGAATCTATTGCTGGGCAGGTTGATTTTCTTCTATATTCCGAAAGAAATTGAATTAAGGCTGTTCTGTTCACTCTCATTGAAATGAATGGTTTCGACATTGCAGGGACAGTCAAATCTCAGCATCAGTGTTAAATATAATCCTCTAGAAGAAAGTGGAACTGGATTCCCTATTGAGCCACCAAGAGTGAAAAATAGGAATGGATTTATTCATTCTACTTCAGTGATCCATCCTAATTCAGCTGGATATTCTCGCCAAGTCAAAGAGGATTCATGTACATCCCAACATGGTGGAGAGTTTCTAAGACAGGGTTCTCACACGTCTCGAGCTGTAGGAGACTTTTCAAGTGTTCATTCAAAGAGGGATGACGGATCATCTTATGGGGATTCAACGGTGTGTACTGCAATTAATCTTTACTTTCCAATTTGCATGTTTAATTTAACATCCCTTTTTGATGTTACAGGTTTATGTGCCAAAGAAAAGTAGACTTCTTTGCTCTGGACCTCTAGTACCACCAGGGGGAAGTATGGAAGATATGTTAAAGGAACATGAGAGACAAATCCAAGAAGCAGTTCGAAAAGCACGTCTAGAAAAAGGAAGGACCAAAAAGAATTGTTATGATTATGACTAGGCCAAATTCATGATCCTCCTCCTCCTATCTTTTGAACTGATTGCTCACTTCTGCCGGAACAATTTACTTCTTTTGTCATATAAATGAGATCCACAGCTGTAAAGGACCTAGGAGGCGATACAGATACATTCCAGTATAAAGTGTCACATATTAAGGCCATTTCCTTTGGGGTAGGGGGAAAAACCTCGATTTGGAAGGAGGGTAAAGCTAAGTATGTTTTCGAATTAGCGACCTTATATATATATATATATATATATATATATATATATATATATATATATATATATATATATATATATATATATCTACATATATATATATGCACACACCTTTGAGGATAGGAAATTTGCTTGTATAGTTTGAAGAATTTCCTGATTCTTGGATTGGTTAATGTTATGTGTACATGCTAAATCTATTTCTTCTTTAATATCTTGGAAAGTTGAAGTTCACCACTTGTTTAATTTATTATAGGAGGAAAGTTATCGAAAAGATAAATCTGGTTAATCCTTGTAAAGGTATCAATTAAGTCTTGGTTTGATTTTTGGCGACTGATTGACTATTAGATGGTCAAATTCTCTTTAAAATGTAATCAATTAGATATGGGACCAAATTAATATTTTTAAAACTTTCTAATCTTTTATAAAATACGAAAGAAAAACCTTCATTTTTTTGAACTTTTACACTTTGTTTGAATCATTGTTACTCATTGTTTCATAATGTATTGTATTGTACTCTATTGTATTGTATTGTATAGTAGGTACAATGTTTGACTAGAATGTATTGTTTGTTGTTGTTTAATAACATTTTAATTGTTTGGTTTGATCATATCGTACTGTATTGTAATTTATAAATTTACTAAAATATCCTTAATTATTCTAGGGTAGAAGGTTCAACTAGCTTTAAATAATTAAGATAAAGGGTAAAATAGTATTTTGAAATATAATGTAAATATATAATTGGAAAAAAAAATTAAGTAACAATAGGAACACACCAAATTGACTGTTCCATAAAATAAGGGTTTCAATTGTTACGCAACAATAAAATTTAACAATACATTTTAAGTAACAATCAAAACAAATATTTGTAGGTATAATAACGATACAATACAATACAATGGATAACAATGATCTAAACATAGTGTTATAATTCAATCCAAACCTTTTAAAAAAATAAAAATAAAAATTTTCTTCTTGTCTCTTCGATTCTTCGTCTTCCTTAGAAATTTGAAAATCCGATATCAAAACAAATATTCTATCAAAAATCTTTTTCCTCATCTCCAGTCGTGAATCTCTCCACTTTTTGAACTGAAATAGTGTTCAACTTAAAATGGGTAAGTCATTTTTTTGAAATTTTTTGCAATTTGGAACAATACTAAGTTTTTTTTTTGTTGAATTAATGAACAATAAATCGTTATATAGACGTTAAAATTAAATAATGAATTAATGATTCATGTTATTTATTGTTTTTGAAAGAAAATCAACAAATAAAAAAAATCCCTAATTTTGAGAAAATATATATGTATTGTTAACATTCATTGAAAAGGCATATTTTTGTTGCTTTTTTTGTGCTTTTTGTGGCCATTTTGTTGATATTTTAGAAATATAGTCTTGTTCAGTTGTCCAACATATATTTCATTTGTTGATAAATATAGCATATGTTACAACATTTTAGTGATATGTTGGTGCATATTCCAATAGAGTTGTCATATGTTGGAACATCTCACCTATGCGTTAGGGCAACAAAATGGTGATATGTGGCAACAAATGATTCATCTGTGGCAACAGAGATTCATTTGTGGCAACAACAGATACAATTGTGACAACAAACTATCCATTTGTGTCAACATAAGTATAAATTGCTATTCGTTATTATTTTATAATCAATTGTAAACGCTTAATATTTTCTTATTTATCTTGTAGATGAAATGATACAAGAAGCTTCATCCATGACAACAACTCAAGCTTCCTCTTCTAACATCAGCTTCATCCATGACAACAACTCAAGCTTCCTCTTCTAACATCAAATGTTTTTTTTGTCTATCGAAGAATGTGAGCAGCAACATGATTATTTTATTAGTCTTGTTAAAGAACGCATTGATATTTTAAGGAAATGACTTATAATATTTATGTTCATATATTCAAGTAGATTTCACATCCTTTGAAGTGTAGGAGATTGAAAAAATCTATTTCCCAATCATTATATATAATTAGTGAGAAGAAAGAGAAAGGAGAAGAAGGAAAAGGAGGAGAAGGAGGAGGAGGAGAAGCAGAAGGAAAAGAAGAAGGAGAAGCAAAAAGAGAAAGCGAAAGCGAAAAAGAAAGAGAAAAAGAAAATGAAGAAAGTCAAAGTCATCAGTTGTGATGTGAAATAACAATATCCATTTGAAAGTTTTAACATTGACAACAAGGATCCAACTGAACTAATGTCATCCTTCTTGCAATGGATAAACGAGGGTTTTTTACAAGCATCATGCAAACAAATATTGTCAATTATTTTTAATGATTATACAATTGCAGAAGAGACAAGGATGATCACTATTGAGCCAATTGCTCTTATCTTGAGTTCAAATAACTTGATTTTGTAGTTGCATGTCCAAAGAAGATTGTCCGGTTCTACGTAATCTCTCAACCCAGTAAGTGCTGGACTGATGAGGTAAATCGATGCCCACTTTTATCTTTTGATAAGACATGAATACATACAAATAAATTGATATAGAAATACACTTGTTGACGCATCTGTGCAGTATGTGAATGTCATTTTTGTAACACCTTGAAAATCCAAGACTCATGAAAAAGCCTAATATAGGTGTCATAAAGTCTAAATACTATTTCTAAGACCATCTTTAAAGAATATAGGTCATTTAGAAGGTTTAAGAACCAAATGTTCAAAGATGTCCGGGAAATTTGTTCAAAGAGGTGTTAGTGTGCCTTAGACTATTACTAACTTTTAGGAGTCGGAAATGTACGTAAATGAGTAGAAAGGTAGATAATGGGTGTTTGGAGTGGTTTCATGATTGAAATGCCTTGGTGCGACTCCCCAAGGACCAACCAAGGGCCCTCGAGGAAAACCCCTGCGTTTGATACATCACTGACTGGCAGTGTGCATCGATGGGGCAGACGACGGTCTGTAAGTGGCCCGACGGGGCGTCGAAGGCCACCGTTGTCCTTCACTCAGAAAGATTGTGAAGGCCCTTGTTAACCTAACTACTGTTACACTCGACGGAGAGGGACGACAGGGCATCATGGGCTCGACGGGGCGTCGAGGCCACCGTCATCCCATACGTAGAAAAATTGGAGGAAGCCTTGCCTGCAATGTCTCTGATAGAGACGACGGAAGTGCAGGACAGGGGGGGGCTGCCCGTCGACCCACCGACGGACCGTCGACGGGGTCTCGTCGGTGAGGGTATAATTTCACTGATGGAATTTAATGATATCATTTAAAATAATTAAATGCTTTAGGGGTTAGATAGTGATTAAAGGGAAACTAATTAAGAACCTCTATAAATACTCTTAACCCTCATTACCCAATAGCCAACTCTCAAAATAACCCTCTTCCTTCTCTTTTATTTCTCTCTCTACAAGAATTCACCATTGAAGGCTAGCAAGAGCTAGGGTTTAGGGGCTTAAAAAGGTTGGATTCTTCATCAAAATTGTTGAGAAACATTAAATTATGGGTTCTATTCACCTTTGAGATCCTTTCCTCAAAGAGTTCCTTCATAATGGATTTCAAAAAGTTGAGTTTTCTTATGGGTTTCATTCAATTACGAAATTGAAGTTATGGATTGAGTTGTTAGTGAATTCTTATGGTTATAGAGCATATTCACATGTAATTCAACTTGTTTATGATAATTTTTGATGGTTTGCTCAAATTGAAGAACATG
The DNA here is from genome assembly GCA_027789145.1 of Solanum arcanum. Taxonomy (NCBI): domain Eukaryota; kingdom Viridiplantae; phylum Streptophyta; class Magnoliopsida; order Solanales; family Solanaceae; genus Solanum; species Solanum arcanum. Next base: position 35,802,881 of record CM050943.1, read on the forward strand.
ATCCTCTATCCCTAACCCTAGGTAGTGATCTTGACTTATGTTGTATGTTGATCATTCAATTGAGTTTTGTTGTTAATTAAATTACTATTCTATGGTTCTATTATGGTTGAATTAAGATGAATTATAGGCCTATCATGCTATTTCTTGAGATTTAATTTAGGTTATGAATTATAATGTGAAATTAGCCTATGTATCTTGTCTAAAGTCGTGATCTAAAGATGAATTGTGTTATACAGATGCAATTGGACTTGTTATTATATTAATTATCATTATGTTATGATGTTACTCTTCAAGTTGGGTTGAGTTATGGGTTGATGGTAAGACCTTGATGATAGACTATGAGAAAGACTTGTTAAGTCTTAGAATCTCTATCTTTACTTCCAATTTTGATTAATTGTTGTTAAGCTATGATATTACATCGGAGTATGGGTTATATTAAGATTATAGGGTGGTATAATGTTGAATTGAAATGTGTTTACTATATTGTGAGGTTGATTAAGATGTATGTGCTACAAGGATGGTGAAAACTATCAATGTGCCTTAAAATATTATGAAATGCTTAAGTGTTAACCTCACTTATATGAATTGTGATGGAAGGACTTAAACTCATACAATTATTATTGAGCTATTGATGATAATGATTATACAAGGGGTAGAACCTATGGCCTAAACTATGTTATGATTGATATTAAAGTCTTAAAGACATTTCAAAAAGGGACTCTAGCTAGAACCGAGTGAACTAGATAGACGAGTGTCCCTTCCCACATAGGGAAGGTATGAGCACTACATCACTCTTGACATTGGAGATCAGAATGGATGGCGCACAAAGAGGATCCCAACTAAATCTCCAAGTTCTTGAACTATGTTTCTCCTATAGGAATACTAGCTAGTGGATCTATGTGGTTTCTATGTTTTACGTTTTGTAATACCTTGGCAAGTAGGCCGCCTCTTTCGGTGTAGGGTTTTATGACACCGGATTCCACAGTAGCTCATGTGGTCTATGTCGGGTAGGGCAAGATGTTCCTAAAAGATAAAACAAATTAAAGGACTTGAACTCTAACTTTGATAACCGAAGGGGTCTAGCTTAGTCTAGGTAGGGGTATGGGACTCTACCTAGACATTGCACTAGTTAGTCTTGAAGGGAGTCTTAGGAGGAGGTTCTTATATGTTTATGTTATGATGATATATGATGGCCATGTCATATTGTTGACAATATATGTTGATCAGTTCATTTATGAATATGCCTTGGGTTATGTTGATAATATAAGATGAAATGTAAGCCTAGATGCCATGAAATGTGAAGTTGGACATTGGTAATGTTTTCTTGTTGAGGATACTTGATTGAGTAAGGTTATGGGGCTTTACTTGGTCATTGCACTTGCTGACTTAATAAGAACTTGTGAGTAGTTGTATTGCTTATTATGATATGTTTAACTGTTATTCATTCTTGTGATATTATTCCTTGATGTTAGGGTTGTAGTAACTCATGATTCTAAGTATGTAGGGATAAGTGTTACTTGTTGGGATAGTAAGCATGTTTGGATGATTAGTAGGATTTACTTGACTTTGAATTAAGCCCCCAAAAGGGGTAAAATACCATCTTTTAATAAAAGTCCCTTTTTAGCATATTTTGCTTGTGTATCTGTATAAGATCTCATACTTAGTACATGTAGAATACTAATCCCATTTTCTTCTCTTGTCCCAAACATTTAGGTTCCGGATGTTGAAGTGTTTGGAAGGAGATATCGTTGAAGGCTTGGATTCTTCCTTTCATCCAAGTAGGGTAGGTCCTCAACTTTTGAGGGGAATGCCATCTTCTAGCTTTGGACTTTTTTATGTGCTTATTTAATCTATCATTCCTTTCCTTGTTATTTGAGTATACATGGTCTTGTTGAATTGATTAAGGGTTATGCCCATATTGTGACATTCGTTTAGATGGTATGAGATGAGACAATCATTGAGACTATTTCTATTTTTTTAATTATATATATGTGCAATAAAAGTAGAAGGCAATGCAACCTTACTATATGAAGGGTATTTGTATACTCGATATGAATATATAATATATTATGTGTATGTAGAGGTTTATGTAAATCTCCCAGTAGAGAAAGTAAAAGTTTTAAATTTTTCCGCATTTTCAACATATGAATGTAATGACATGAACTAAGAGTCTAGTAGTAGTCCTTAAAAAGGACGACGACGCCGGTTACGTCTAGGGGGTAAACTCGGATGTGACAATGTTATACTATTTGCGGAAGAAGTCGAAGCAACAAAGTCATTCTAAATATCGATATATCACTACTAATTATTTTTTCAAAACATACATTGATTATGCTAGTGCTGTTCCTGATAATGAGAATAAAATTGTTGGCACTTTCAAAAGGTTTGGTATACCCTATGGACTGCCTTGGCACTTGACAGATGATTTTTATGTCCCTGTATATTGTAATATGGAGTTTCATTGGGTTTTGGCAGTCGTTGCATTGAAGGAACGGTACATAAAAGTATATGATTCAATGTCTCCTTCAGGACTAACATAAAATTGTGCTCCAAAATTCAAATTTTGTATTGAATGTTGCTAAAGTACCTTGAGTTAAGCAAATTTTTTGAACTAAAAGATCGAACAAACCGGTCAGTTCTTGAATGTTACCAAAAGAACTCACTTATGTGAAGTCAGACGCGTTACTGGTATTTAACAACAAGCAACCATTAGTCTGTAAGTATCACATTATATTTTTATTGTACTATTATGAAAATGTTATGCTATTATATTTTCTAATTGATGATATACCATGCAGAGATTATGGACTTTTTATTGCTGCATACGCTGAGTTTTTGAGTGATAAATTAGAAATACCATCTTATGTACTTAGTTGTGAAACCCTTCGCATGTTATATGCTTCACTCTAATGGAATTATGGGATTTTAGAGGCTCGCAATGACTATGTTAGTAACAATGAAGACCCACAAAGAGCTACAACTAATGAGGAAATTAATATCCAGATATAGACATGTTGTCATAAATGGTATATCTTGTAACACCTTGGTAAAGCCTTACATATGTATCATAAAGTCTAAACAGTGTTTCTAAGTCCATTTTTAATGAATATAGGTCATTTAGAAGGTTTAAGAAACAAAATGTGCAAAGACGTCTGGGAAGTTGGTTTAAAGGGATGTTAGTGTGCCTTAGCCTTGTTACTAATTTTTAGAAGTAAAAAATGTATGAAAATGGGTGGAAAGGTAGATAGTGGGTGTTTGAGTTGTATTATGATTGGAACGTCTAGGTACGACTCCCCAAGGACCAACCAAGGGCCCTTGAGGAGAATCCCTGCAATTTGATGCAGCACTACCTGCAGTGTGCATCGATGGGGCAGACGACGGTTCGTAAGTGGATCGATCGGGCGTCGAAGGCCAACGTCGTTCCACACTTAGAAAGATTTGTGAAGTCTCTATATTAAATATGTACTATTACACTCGACGGAAGGGGATGACGGGGCATCAATGGCTTGACGCAGCGTCGAGGCCACCGTTATCTGATACTTAGAAAAATTGGAGGAAGCCTCACCTACAAAGTCTCTGATAGAGACGATGGAAGTGCAGGACGGAGGGGGGTGTCCGTAGACTCACCGACGGACCGTCGACGGGGTCTCGTCGGTGAGGGTAAAATTTCACTAATAATTTTTTAATGATTTCATTTAATTAATTAAGTGGTTTAGGGGTTAGTTAGTGATTAAAGGGAAGCTAATTATGTTAATTAATACCCTCTATAAATACTCTTAACCCTCATTAACCTAAAACCAACTCTTAAAATAACCCTCTTCATTCTCTCTTATTTCTCTCTCTACAAGAACTCACCATTGAAGGCTAGCAAGAGCTAGGGTTTAGGGTGTTGAAAAGGGTGGATTCTTCATCAAATTGTTGAGAAACATTAAATTATGGGTTCTATTCACATTTGAGATCCTTTCCTCAAAGGGTTCCTTCAAAATGAATTTCAAAAAGTTGAGTTTTCTTATGGGTTTCAGTCAATTACGAAATTAAAGTTATGGATTTAGTTGTTAGTGAATTCTTAGGGTTATATTGAGTAAATTTACATGTAATTCAACTTGTTTATGATAATTGTTGATGGTTTGGTAAAATTGAAGAATATGATCCTCTATCCCTAATTCCAGGTAGTGATCTTGACCTATATTATATTGTGATCATTCGATTGAGCTGGTTGTTGATTTGATTACGATAGTATGGTGCTATTATGGTTTAATTAATATGAATTATAGGCCTATCATTCTTGTTTTTGAGATGAGGTTATGAATTATAATGTGAAATTTGCCTGTGAACTTTGTTTGAAGTTGTGATCTAAGATGAATTGTGTTATAGAGATGCAATTGGCCTTGTTATTCTATTGATTATCATTGTGTCATGATGTTACTCCCCAAGTTGGATTGAGTTATGGGTTGATGGTAAGACCTTGATGATAAACTATGAGAAGGACTTGGTATGTCTTAGAATCTCTATCTTTACTTCAAATTATGATTAATTGTTGTTAAGCTATGATATTACATTGGAGTATTCCTTATATTGAGAGTATAGGGTGGTATGACGTTGAATGGAAATGTCTTGACTATGTTGTGAGGTTGATTAAGGTGTATGTGCTATAAGGATGGTGAAAACTATTAATGTGCCTTACAATGATATGAAATTCTAAAGTGTTAACCTCACTTGTATGAATTGTGATGAAAGGGCTTAAACTCATACAATTCTTATTGAGATATTGATAATGATGATTATACAAGGGGTATACCCTATGGCCTAAATTAAGATTTTGATAATTAAAGGTTTAAAGACATTTCAAAAAGGGACTCTAGCTTAGCATCGAGTGAACTAGATAGAGAAGTGTCCCTTCCCACGTAGGGAAGGTAGGAGTACTACATTACTCTTTAGATGGCAGATCATAATGCATGGCACATAGAGAGGTTCCCAACTCAATCTCCTATTTCTTGAACTATGTTGCCCCCATAGGAATACTTGGTAGTGGATCCATGTAGTTGCTATGTTTTATGTTTTGATACTACCTTGACAAGTACTCCGCCTTCTTCCAGCGTAGGGTTTTATGACACCGGATTTCAGACTAGCTCATGTGGTCTATGACGGTTAGGGTAAAATGTTCCCAAAAGTTAAAACAAATTAAAGGACTTGAACTGTAACTTGGGTAACCTAAGGGGTCTAGCTTAGTCTAGGTAGCAGTATGGGACTCTACCTAGACATTGAAGTAGTTAGTCTTGAGGGGAGTCTTATGAGGAGGTTCTTATATGTTTATGTTAAGATAATGTATGATGTATATATGTTATGACCATGTCATATTATTTATACTATATGTTGATTTGTTCGTTTATGGATATGCCTTGGATTATAGTTATAATATAATATGAAATGCAAGTCTAAATTCCATTATATGTAAAGTTGGACATTGGTCATGTTTTCTTGTTGAGGATACTTGATTGAGTAAAGTTATGGAGCTTTGCTTGGTCATTGCATTTCTTGACTTGATATGAACTTGTGAGTAGTTGTCTTGCTTATTATGTAATGTTTAAGTCTTATTCATTCATCTGATATTATTCCTTGATGTTAGGGTTTTAGTAAATAATGATTCTATGTGTGTTGGGATAAGTGTTACTTTTTGGGATAGTAAGCATGTTTTGTTGATTAATATGACTTACTTGACTTTGCATTGAGCCCCAAAAGGGGTAATATAGCATGCTTTAATAAAAAGTCCCTTTTAGCATGTTTATCTTGTTTATGTGCATACTCATACTCAGTACACGTGGAGTACTAACCCTATTTTCTTCCCTTGTCCCAAACATTTTAGGTTCTGATCGTTGAAGAGTTTGGAAGGCGCAATTGTTGAAGGCTTGAATTCTTCCTTTCATCCAAGTAGGGTAGGTCCTCAACTTTCGAAGGCAATTCCATCTTCAAGCTTTGGATTTTGTTATGAGCTTATTGACTCTATCATTTCTTTCCTTGTTATTTGAATATTGTACTTTCGTATGACCTATAGATGGTCTTGTTGAATTGTTGTAAGGGCTATGCCTATCTTTGGATATCAATTTAGATGGTATGAGACGAAACAATCACTGAGACTATTTCTATATTTTTATATATATGTGCAATAAAAGTAGAAGGCTATGTAACCTTCCTATATGAAGGGTCTATATATATAGCCGATATGAATATATATTATGTGTATGTAGAGGTCTATGTAAACCTCGAAGTAGAGAAAATAAAAGTTTTAAATTTTTTCGCATATTTCAACCTATGAATGTGATGACATGAAACTAAGAGGGCAGTCTTATCCTTCGAAAGGATGACGACGCCGATTACGTCTAGGGGGTAAACCTGGATTTGACATATCTGTTGCAATTTAAATTGTTAAATTCAATATTTTATAAGAACGTGCATATGTAAACATAAATGACATTCCAAGGATGGTCAAAATGAGAACACTATTAAAAACATATTTCATAAAGAACAAATTCAAAAATCAATGCAAAACACAAAAAATGCTGTCTTTTTCATTATATGTTTGCAAATTATGTACATATGTTGCCACATATAACATTTCATGCGAGAGATTTGCTAAGGTTGATGAACAATTCAATAAATGGGTCTTTCTCCCAACAAATTAAGTTCTAGAACCCACATTCAACCTAAAATGATCCCAAATACTGATGACATCTTCTCACTTTTAGTGGATCAATTTCTTTTATGTTCATAATGAATATTAAGCGTTCTCTCATGGATTCACCGCCATTGAAGATTGAAATTATTGAAAGCACATACTTTGCACCACTGCAGCCATCATCTTCTACTTGCTAAGCATTCTCAATGCATTTGGATTGTGAAGGTTGAAAAAACTAAACTATAGAAGAAGTAGCACATTTAAAAGGCAGAATACATTGATAAAAACGTGGATATATATGAAAAACATTAAAAATTGCCATTCCTTTTCTGTATAAGGCTTCTAAATTTCTTGATGCTCTACACATTTCTAGAGAAGAAATGGCTTGTTGAGCAATCGACCATCTAGATTCAGGTTTAGTGACCAATGTTACCTTTTGATACACAGAAGGTTCATTAGGGACTTCATTAAGGACCCTGAAACTGAGAAATGAAATCAAATGATTAAGAAATTAAATAATAGAGCAAAAATTGATTAATACATAAATATACGTCAATTTAACATTCGTTAAATCTCTGAGGGAGTAGGACGCAATCCTTTCAATAAAATCAATCTTTAAATCCCTTGGAAGGATTTCAACATAGGTTTTTATAGTTGAAACTAATTTTTAGAAAATTAAATAAAAGGACCAGATGCGTTTTCAAGACGAACAGGAGAAGAGAAGCCACAACTTTTTACTTCTCGCTTTTGTTCGTTTCTCATATAATGACAACAAATGTGAAAAGTTGCAAGAGAAGAGAAAGAATACTATGATTGACTTTTCAAAAAAAGATAAAAATATCAAGAGTCGTAATTATTTTATTATTGAAAGTTGTTCCAATGACAGTTGTTTGGACCCTCAAAATGAACTAAGGTAGCTAGAGCCTCACATGTGCCTTAAAAGGTTAATAACATTCGCATAAAGTGTTTTAAAGAATTTATAGTTTATTTGAAGATGTTTGGAGGTCAAATGTCTGAGAACCTCCGAAAACGCCCAAGACGTTTGAAAGCTAGCCTTTAGATGTTCTAGTGTGTTCTAGTGTGCCTTTGCATATTTTATGTGTTGTTTGGTCTTCAAATTTATAAGGTGGTACCTAACATGTATACAATTGTAAATTGGGTCTAAACGTTTGGGAACGACTCCCTAAGGACCACCCAAAGGGTCCTTGAGGAGGACCCAAAAGCAGGCAGTACACTGCCTTGTCAGTGTCATTTGACGACTTGCAAACAATGCCCCGTACTATGGACTACGCCCCATCGATTGGGGGTGTTATTGCACACTTAGGAATGTGAGTCAGCCCCCAAAAATTGGTTCTCAGTCCAAAACGAAGGAGGTGAAGGATGGGCCATCGTTCCACCAACGATCCGTCGACTACCACCATCGATTGAGCATGCAACTTTCTGTCTAGGCTTTGCTAACTTAAGGGCTGAATTGGGAAATTTATTACACGTTCCAAATAGGGTCTACACAGTTATTTTATCTTTTTTTTTAGGTATTTTAAGTTGGAAAAAAAGGATAAAAACCCCAATTAGACTTCATTCATCAAATTAAACTTTTCCCTCTCTAAAGAAACTCTCTCTAGAAATCTCCATTGGAGATCAAGATCAAGAGCAGCCTAGGGGATGGATTCTCATGCTTTATTATTCAAGTTTTAATTGTCTTCTCATATAGTGAGGTATGTTAATCCTTTATTTCATCTAAGGAGTTCCTTCAATGGTTTTCAAAGAAGATTCTATGATCAAATTGCATGTCTTTCAATCTAGCTACGGGTTCACTGTTAAATTGATTTCAAAAGCATTCTCATGATAATTTATGATTAGATAATATTTTTAAGATTAATTTCAATCCAATTTTATTAATAACCCATGATCCTCCCATATTCTCAAATTGGCCTATAATGTGGGTTATGATCTTGTCTAGATGTTGATGAATTGTGATTTTGATTATGTTACGATGCCTATTTATACTGTTTTTATATGAATTGATTATGAATTATTGGGGATTGATTAATGATGATCAAAGCTTGTAGAATTGGTAAGTTCACCCTAATCCCTAGCCTATGGTAGTTGAATTAAAATTGTATGGTATGGTCCATTTATGGTGGCGGAGTTTACATTCTTGTCATTTTCTATATGATGTGATCATGGAATTGAAGGCAATTGATGTTGTGAAGTGTGATTATGATGATCAACACATGAGATTGTATGCCTAGTCTTCTATTCTAGTACCACGTTCTAAGTGTATTGATGATGTTTCATGTATCTGAATCATGATGTGAAGGTTAGGTATGGTCTATATGTTTAGCATTGATGAATTACTATTGATGAACGACCCCCTACATATGTACCCTTATATAAATGTGTGGTCTTAAGCATGATTAGGAGTCTCAGATTCAAATGATGAATATGTCTTGTCTCCTATGCTATAATGTTTGTGTGTGTAGGCTATAGTACCTATACTCTATGTGTGAGTTGGCTATGACTTGAGGGACATGAATGTGAATTGTGATCTTTAGAGGGTGGATGCCTCAATACTATGTTGATACCCTTAGGTGATCATGTTGACCAATGCATACACACATACCTCACGCATATCTATGAGTAAGATAGATTCATGGTGATTAAAAAAAGGTTAGTTCTCATATGCACCATTTTCTACTACTATGCATGTAAAGTATATGTTCATGAAAGTATAAAAATTTATCTTAACTAGAATGACAGTTGATAGTGTACTAGTATAGGTAAAAGTATGGGACTTTGCCTATACATTGCACATGTGTACCTTTATAGGATAGTTCCTAGGATAATTTTCTATGTATATGAGTATTAATTCATAACTAAGAGATGAACATGAAATATATGTTATGATGTCAAGTATATAATATGATGAAGTATGAATGTGTTTAGTGTCTAAATGTGTTCATATGAAAGGTTTCCTCATATAAGTACACATAAACACACATCAATGTATGAATAAAACATGTTATGATAATCTAGTAAAGTAGGGTCTTTTGAAAGGTCTTTCGCAATTGTACTCTAAACTAGACTTTGCTTTAAATATGCTATGTCCATGTGAAAGAATTTCTCACATGAGTTACGTTGATGAAAGGAAATTTTCATATATAACATATGAGCTATGAATATGGGAGGTTAATCTCCTAAATCGTATTTTTATGAAGAAATAATAATAAAAGGGTTTTCAATAAAAGGAAACTTAGCTTAGCACCGAGTGAACTTGACAAATGAGGGGTGACCCTTCCCAAAAGGGAAGGCATGTTCACCAAATGACCTCATGAGGTGGAAACTACAATGCCCAATTGGCATAAAGAGGGTTTCAATCATACATCTCCTAGTTCCTTAGCTATGTTTCCCCCATAGGACCTAACAAGTGGATCCACCTAATATTCTAGCATGATGTTAATGTCATACCTTGCCAAGTAAGATTCCCTTCTTTAGGTGTGAGGGGATGACACCGAATTCCATGTTTGGCTCACATGACCTCATGTTGGTTGATACGATGTTTCCCTAATGTTAAATGAACAATGGAAGTAAAGATGATGAACCCTAACTAGAATCACCTAAGGGAAGCTACTTAGTGTAGGTGAGACTATGGAACTTACCTATGCATTGCACAGGTAGCTCTTGAAAGATGTTCTAGGAGGGAGTTCTATATGTACATGTATATGTACATGTACATGTATATGTATATGTATATGTATATGTATATGCATATGTATATGTATATGTATATGTATATGTATATGTATATGTATATGTATATGTATATGTATATGTATATGTATATGTATATGTCTATTGTGCATGACACTGTAGTATTGGTCTACCTGTATGATATTATGCATGATGTTGGTCTTATTGACTATATGATAAAGGTCTTACTTAATATGCATATAGTTAGTTGGCTGTATTTGTCAGGTTGATGCATGAAGTAAGTGGTGATTCCTGTGGTCTCTTTGTGGGTTTATTTAGCATGTGTTAGGTTATGGGGCTTCAAATGTACGTTGCACTAGTAGGCTTAGATTGGGATTATGAGTAAGGTCTTATGATGTATTAATAAATGAAGTTTAAATATGCATTTGTTGATTATTGCCTCTTTATGATTATATTGGTAGTGTTGACTTGTATGTTGTCTTGGAAAGAGTATAAATAATAAATGGGTTATAATTAAGAAGTGAGATGTGAATGAGTATTATATGTGTTCATGACTTGTGTTGGTTCATATGTGAAGTATGTGTTTCATGATATGCTGTACTTCTATGATTGTACATGTTTGAGTTAATTAAGGTTGTTTGAATGTTCACCTTGCTGACCTTAAGGTAATAATTGAGTGTGGATGGTGGAATGGGACACTATTCATGCATTGCACTAAGTGTTATTAAAAAATTACTTTGGGGTAAAAGAGTTAAGGTAAAAGAAATATATATTTTAAGTAAATGATAAATGTGACTTAAATGTAATATGTGGCTTAATGTGGTGTTATGACTATTGTTCATGTCTATATGAAGTATGTGAACTATATTGTGCTTACTTATCAATGTTGATGAAGTTTAACAAAAGACATGATGCATGGTTTGTAACTAAATGTCCTCTTTAAATGCATGTTTTTACATGGTTTTCATACTTAGTAAATTCTTGTACTAATACCATTCTTCTTCATCTTTTACACAGAGTGTAGGGGTGATTGCTAAAGGATGTCTCCGAAAGTTAAGAGCTTGAATAGATTTCCATGTTCAAAAAGGGATTCTTAAGATTCAAGGATTTCCTATGTCAAGTTCTTATTCAAAAGTTATGTAATAACATAGTTGTTATTTTATGTTGTTAAGGGTCATGTTCCTAATCTATTCTATTGATATTGAGTCTAAGATGCCTAAAGAGAATTAGAGTCTAACTATGTATTATAATATTATATATATATATATATATATATATATATATGTATGTATTAAGTGATATTCTATTATATGATGTCCTATAAAAAGTTCTAAATTTTTTGCTAAATTTCCTATGACACTGCAATGAATGATGTCTATGGTCTTGTATAAGACCTCCAAGGGGTCAAGTACACCATGTTACTTAATGGGGGTGCTCCACGGTCGTGACAACAGTAATGATTGATTGGTTGTTGACACACCTTATACGTAATTATTTTTTAAAAATATGTGGGGACAAATGCATTTTCCGTTGTACTTGTAATACATATTTGACATATGTTGGAACATATGCAATATTCACTTGTTAAATCTAAAACATAATTGGCATATATTGGAACATATACAATATGATGTTGTAAGTAGCAACACATAATTGCCATACATTGCCACAAATGCAATATTTTGCTGTAAGTAGCAACACATAATTCTCATATGTTATCACATATGCAATATTCTGTTGTAAGTAGCAACATATAATTGTCATATATTGCCAATAAATGAAACATTCTGCTGTAAGTAGCAACACATAATTGTCATATATTTCCAAAGATGAAATATTCTGTTTTAAGTAGCAAGACATAATTGTCAGCTGTTGCCATAGATGCATTAGTTCAAAATAAATCACACTTTTTTAATAAATAACATAACATATATGTTTATTCAAATTATGATTAAAAATATAGATAGGTGACAGTTCTTTACATATGTTTCCACAAATAACAATTTAATTAATACCACACAGCGGTATAAGGAAGAATTTGAATTACATAATCTAGTCCTATATCACAACTACAAAAATCACAAAGAATATATTCATCTTAATTGTCCCTTCGCCTAGGCCAACCATTCATGTGAACAATTTTCTCAAATTGATGGACAGTGCAACAAATAGGTCTTCCTCCAAACAAACGAGCTCCTGGTACCCACATTCTACCTAAAATATTTTGCAAATGATGTCGACATCTTCTCACTTTTAGTGGCTCTATTTTTCTCATGTTGGCAATGAACATCATGGCTTCTCTCATGGATTCACCGCCATTGAAGATTGAAATTATGACAAGCACATACTCATCACCACTGTGGCCATTGTCTACTACATGATTAATCATTCCCAATGCATTTGGATCGCAACGCTTGAAAAAATCATACTAAAAAAACAAATAACACATTTAAAATACAAAATACATTGATAGAATGTGAAAACATTCTAAAAACATTAAAAATTACAACACTTTTTCTGTATAAGGCTTCTATATTTCCTGATGCTCTGCACATTTCAAGGAAAGAAATGACTTGTTTATCAACAGACCAACTACGATAAGAAAGACCATTGTTACCTTCTGATATACAGAAGGTTCATTAGCAACTTCATTGAGGACCCTGAAATGGTGAAATCAAACTGAATGGTTAGGATACAAAATTAAAGAGCGAAAATTGATTATACATACATACCTCAATTTAACCCTCATTAAATCTCTTAACGAGTAGGAAGCAATCCCTTAAATGATATCAATTAGTAGTTCCCTCAGAAGAGATTCAATGAAGTTTTTTTTGCTCATAGTAATTTTTGAAGATTTCTTATTCACATTGGAGAAAATTGAATGAAACAATATAGTTGTGTTCTTCTTATATAATGAAATTTGTAAAGTTGCAATATGGAAGACGAAGAAGAGAAGAGAAGAGAAAACAAAAAACAACTTTTGACTTTTCAAATGCAAGTACTTATTTTTTTTTAAAATGGTAAATTAAGAAGAGTCTTCATTATTTTTTTTGTTAAAAGTTAAACCAACGACAGTAATGATATGATTGATTAATTGTTCTCACACCTTACACGTAATTATTCTATAAAAATAAGTTGGAATATATTCATTTTCTATGGTACTTGAAACACATAATTGACATATGTTGGAACATATTCATTTTCTATAGTACTCGTAACACATAATTGTCATATAGTTGTCTTATGTTGCCACAAATGCAATATTATGTTGTAAGTAGCAATACACAATTAAATAATCATACATTTTATATAAATAACATAAGTTTATTCAAATTAAGATAATAATATATGGAACATCATCCTAAAATAAAAAAGAACATTCATTAAAATTCAACAACACTTATGAAGCATTTCGATTTGGGCATGTCGTTCTATTGTGGCCAATGTCCCTACATATGGAACATTTTGTTTTTTCTTGTTGGAAAATAATTAACCAACCCCACACTATCTGTTATATTCCTTCTTCTAGTTTTGGTTTGATCAACATATGAAGGAGGTATTTCTCTCTCTATGATATCCAAAGGGACAATCTAAAAATCTTTTGATGGCACAGGGCGAATATTTTCACAATATTTCATTATGTATTATTTCACTGAATAATATGGAGAGGAGTACTCATAAATCTGATTTCCAAAATCGACACCATATTGGGATCAAATTTCTGTCATGGTATGTGGACAAGGCATTTTATCCAAGTCAAAAGTTCTACAAGTACAAGTACTTTTTGGTAAATTCACCATATCAAGATCACCATGGTTAGTGCCATTGAAGTTTTAGTTAGTGATTTAATAGACAAAAACTTGTTTCCAGCATTAATATAATTTGATATGTCTTTTCAATTGAAAGAACAAATCTATTTACAGAGTTCACTAGCTCCATACGCCTCTGATGAATTAAAAGTGCAAATCTCCTGTTTATTTCATCAAATAGAGTAACAATGGAAAATTCTCTTTCAACATCAAACATTTAATTCACCAACTTCCCGATGTTTGACGTCATAATGTAATATCTACAAAATAAAAAATAAAAATCAAACAAGACACATAAAATTACAATAAACTCAAATAATATGGTATACATAATAATATACCTATTTCACGAGTAAAATGCCCTACTCTATGTGTGGAATCCAATAAGTTCAAGAGCTTAAACCGCCTTTGGTACCAAATCTTTATTTGATTGAAATGATCATTGAACTCACATCGATCGTGTGCCTTTACTTATTTATAAAAATGAGACAATACTTTTGAATTGTGAAAATTATTACGAATATTTCCCCAAGGTGTCTCATGCAACAATCATAATGAGATATAGCATAGATAGTCGAAACCATCTTTCGAATACTTGGATGCCTATCAGAAATAATGTAGAACTCATCAGTAACATCTACAAAGCTTCTTATCAGACATCACATTCCTTGTCCAAAACATAGAAAGCACTGGAAATATCTGATTCTTAGCATCTTGTTCCGCCATTAATAGCAAGACTTCTTCAAATTTTCTCCTCAGGAATGTCCCATCAACAACTATTACATTTCTCATTTCTTGAAAATCAATTATCCAAGCGGCATATGATACAAAGAAGTATTTGGACCTACCATTTTCATTGAGAAACAATGCCGTGCTTCCTGAATTTACAGCTTCAAGCATATAACATTACGCATTAAGCACTACATACTCGTGCTCATGTGTTCCTCTAACATTAAACTTAGCATACTCGATGACCTTATAAATCTTTCAATAGCTTAAATTACAACCCAATTTTGTGTGGAGTTGATTTTACATGTCTTTTGGGGATACCCTTTACCATTAGGAAATCTATTTTCAAAGTACTTACCTATGACTTTTGTCGTATCATGCAGATTATGGCTTGTAAGATGCTCTGAACCATACTGATGGTACTTTTCATAGATTCTAATGACAAAGTTGTCGTTACATGTAAATTTCACATCCTCAACCGCCAATTGCACACAAAATATGAACATTTAAAAGAAACACATTACAAGAATTGATCACCTTTTCAAGCAAGCAATTTTCAATGAATTTGCCAATTCTTCTTTGTTCTTGAATGTCATTCCCTTATAAACATTGGTTTCATAATATCAAAAATTATTCACACGTGATGTTTGAGAAGAAACTGGATTGTTGCTTTCAATAGTAGGTGTAGCAGGATTGTTGCTCTCAGAGTCCGGCACTTCACCTATTCCAATTTCATCATCGTGATTATTCACGTCCACAACATCAAATTCGTCATTTAGACTCTTAATATGGGCGATCTTTCTGCTCCTTCAAAATAAACAAGTAAACTAAATTGACTAGTTTTTTAAAAGGCAAGACCTTCTCATTATAAAAAAAATGGGGAATGTAACTCATGACAAGATCTTTCAGTTGACAATTGAATCCTCATATTTGCATAGCTAAATTTCAAAAAATAATGATAAAAAATATTTCTTTTGACATTCATACCTACCGATCCTCTTCGTTTCTTACCACCCTTCCTACGCCAAATGTATCGATTTTTCTTCTCGACCCATTATCCATGACAGTCAATTACTAGAAAGAATACCTCCATTTATTGTACCTGAAGAATTTAATTTAAAAGTAATTAATACTAATGAAGAAATGTTATATGTGGCAACATATGACTATTTTGTTGCAACATGAAAGTCATATGTTGCTACATATAACCTTTATGTTGCAACAAATAAATCACATGTGGTAACGTGTGTAAGTTATATGTTGCAATATATCGCTATTTTGTTGCAGAATATAAGTCAAATGTTGCTAATTATAACTATTCTGTTGCGAAACATAAATCACATGATGTAACTAAATGAATAAGTCATATATTGCAACACATGACTATTCTGTTGCGACATGTAAGTCATATGCTTCTACATATGTAAGTTATATATTGGTGATTGTGTAAGTTATATATTGAAACATATGTTTATTCTATTGCAATTGAAATAACTTTATGTTGCAACATAAGGCTATAATTTATTTCAATAGTCAACTGTTGAAACATATACAATCATATGTTTGAAACGAGAATGCAAATTGTCAAAAAAAATGCAGGTACCCAGATGATGAAGAATTAATTCAAAGAACTATTAATTTTACTTACCAAAACAATAATGTGTGAACCCAATCACTTATTAAGTAATTCCAATTGATACACAATGAAATATGATCCACTGATTAAATTAGATAAATCTGATTCAAGAAGAAGAAAGATCAGCGACTAGCAGCCAAGACCAACAATGTACCAAAATAGAAGAATAAATAAAGAGAACGGGAAGAAAGGCAAGCAAGAATGCAAGAAAAAAAATAGAAGAAGAGGAATACGACAGGAGGTGGGGGGACTTTTATTTTCCCTTTTGGTACAGCTCCCTGGTTGTTTCCCTCGATTTTTGGTTCCCACCAAAATTTATCAAATTAGTTTTTAGTCATTTATTCTTTTATCCTTCATTTAATTCTATGGACCAAACTGTGAACTTATAATTTGAGGCGAACTTCAAAAATCCTTAATAATTAATCACATTGTTGTCATATACACTAAATACTTAAGAATTATGTAACCGCCCTTTTATTTTGACACCTTAATGTCACCTACAATTCCAAGTCCCTAGTCTACATTTAAAATACAACAAAAAAACAATTGCTAAGGACGTGCATGATACGCTTAAACTTACTTCTCAAATAAGAAGTAAAACGGTCATATCAAGTAAAGAACCCAACTAATGAGGTTGGAATCGTTCCCACGAGGAAAATAGTTCAGACTTAACTTCAATCTATTATTACTATTATTTAGTCAATTATTTCCTCTGAAAACAAAGTCAATAAAAGTGGGGTTTTTATTTCTAAATGAATGAAAAAAATTAGCTAAATTAAAGTAGACAACTAACATATTCAAATATTGGATTTTAATCAATTAATAAAAGTAACTAGCGTTTAAGTGTTCCCCACAAGTTCCGAACTTGATAATTCTAACTATAACAATTCTTTCCTAGTATCTTGCATGCAAAGTGATAAGTTATGTATTTCTAAATCCTTGGTCCGGCATCTAGAAAATTTCACTCCGCACCTTGGTCCGACTACGTGTGTTGCTATTCTAACCCTTACCTTCACCTCATATTAAGCATTATATTCGATATTTGACTAAGTCATTACCTCGTATCAATCAAGACTATCCTATTATATAGTATACGCTAAATCTATGTTGATATTTCTTTTCCTATTATCTACCTCCTTGGTCCGGCAAGTAGCATTAAGGCGAGTTCTAACGTTTGCTATCCATTAAAAAGACTTATAAGCGAAAGACTTATCAATACATGCAAGATACTATTCTAAAATTATTTTTGTAGTTAGATTTTACCTCATTATTCACCCATGGTTCCCACAACCCTAGTTATGGAGTTTAGTTACCCATAGTCATAATCACAATATATTATATATATATATATATATATATATATATATATATATATATATATATATATATATATATATATATATATATATATGTATGTATATGTATGTATATATATATATGTATGTATGTATATTAGTATAAGTATTCATGACCTTACTTCAATGAGAAAGGATTAAATCTACAAATTTACTTAATTAATCGACAGAATCACCATCAATCAACTCCAGAGAAAAGTGTAACAATCCAAAGTCTAATATCCAAAATAATCTACTAACAAAGAATGTAACATAAAAGTGTCTAACCACCAAAAGTCTAACCCCGAAAATGAGGTTTTTCAAACTTTTTATAAAAAACAAAAACCTAATAAGAGAAGGAATCTATTTGTTGAAAATTTGTCAAAACACGGCAGGGTCGACGGACCTCGTGATGGGCCGTCGTGGTCACGATGGGCCGTCATGGTCACGACGGGCTGTCATGGCCTTTGTTATCCTTTACTTTACAGATCCTTCTGCTTATTTCTTCATTACCCTCGACGAACAGGTATGACGGACCGTCACAGGAACGACGGTCCATCGAGGGTCTCCTTTCCATAACACTTAAACACTTGGAATTTGGGTACTGGGACTATTTCTCTGATCATCACGACGAACCAGCAGGACGGACCGTCATGGCTAAGACGGTCCGTCATGAACTTCGTAATCCCACACTTGGTAAGACTTCCCCATCTTCCTTCAGCAGCTTCACTATGATGCCACCTACGAACCGTTACAGGCACGGCAGACCGTCACAAGCTCCGTAGGTGGTAACTTTTCTGCATTTCTTACTCAAAAATTACTACGTTAATCTTTAGATAAATATCCTGCAAATAAAAAGAAACCTGCATAAAAATCAATACAAAAAGGGTGTTGGACACACACTAAGCTTAAGGAAAAAGCATTCAAAATACCGTGAAACCACGGTATATCAACACCCTCAACTTAAATTCATTGTTTGTCCCCAAGCGACACACTATGACTCAGTACAAAATCTTTGTACAATAGTATCCATGTTTTAGCCTTCACAATCATTTGGCTATCCATCCCGATCAGTCTCATCATGTTTATGCATGTTATCACTATTAATCTTGAATTATGTGGAATCAGATCATGACACAGACTCACCACACACAGACACCTATCCGCTTCAATCTCTCACTGTGGTGCTAATATTTCCGGTATTGCAACTAGTGTCCTCACTTCAAAACAACATCCTCATTTTTCACACAATGATTTCAGTTTGAGTATAAGGATTACTTTTCAACACTCACTCTCAGAACAAATTCATAACTCATTCATACATATTGCCATAATTATAGGACTTTCTTATCTTGTAACATCGGCTCAGGGTCAGGTAGGGTATATGTAGGTATACTTTAGTGACTTTTTTCCCTCCTTGACATATCAGCTAAACATACCATTTTTTATCAGTTTATTTCGCCAATTTCTCATAGTCTTTCACCTTTCTATTTTCCCTTCTTTCTTTATTTGTGTAAGTGACTCTCTTCTTTTCTTGCTTGTATTTATTGTATTTTTTTTACTTTTCTTTCAATTGGTTCTTGAGTAACTTTACTTTTGTTCCTTCTCTCTCTTTGTTCTTTCAACCCCACTTTCCAGAGCATTCTCATAATAACCACCCTCAACTCATGGCTTCGCCATGAGTCAAAGTACACAATACCCAAAGTTAGGTCAGTGCCATGAAAGGGTTGTTTTCTGCATTATCCACCCTCCACTTATGCTTTTGGCATAAGCTGAGGTGCACATGTCCAAGGAGGGACTAGGGCCAATATATTTTTCCCAAAAAAGATCAGTTGGGGTGAAAAAGAAAGGTCTATTTTAAGCTTAAATCATTTGGATCGAAAAGGGTTAATTTCATTCATTTTCTTTAGTTAGGTTAAAAATTGGCTATATAGAACAAGGGCCTATGATCCTTTTCCTAATTGTCTATTACAACCTACTTTTAGCAGGACTAACAAGACAAGTACTAGCTCAGTACAAATAGTGGACAATTAAAATCTTCCTCACACTCACTTGACATCTCATTACTCTACCAGATTATCCGACACCTAGTTTGAATTTTAGACTTAGGGTCATGCAGTGGTGTATCTCTATGTCATGCTTAGAGCCACACATTTATCAATTACTATGCCTAGTGATGCATCATTTTGATTTCATCAAGATTTGATTTAGCCATCATGCTTCAAAGTTAAACTATGTACACAAGATATAGAAATGCTGATTTAACAATAAAAATAATCAGTCTCTTGGGGAAAAAGAACACAAGCAAGAAAACCCCCAAAGAGGATAATGAATTGGGCTACTCAGACTTCACCCTAGCACTCACTTTCCATTTACCCCACCCCCTACAAAAAGACATGCAATTGTCCCCAATGCATAGTAAAATTGAAATACGAGAGTGGTAGGTGAAGCAAACCTGGGGCACAAAGAGCAGATAATCAGCAAGTTGGTGGGTCTGGTTCCCTGGAACCCACTACCTCTGTAGTCTGGACCCCCTCAGTAGTGTCCTCATCAGTGACAACACTATCAGCAGTGCCTCCCGCTTTCTCCACATCTCTGGAGCTAGATTCCCCATCAGCTGACTCTACAACCCTAATTCGACGCGCCTCCTCATCAGCAAGCGAGGCTCTCCTCGCAGCCTCCATCTCACAACACTCCTTCTTCTGTGCTCTAGCCTCATCCTCCTCTCGACCCTTACGCCTCTTAGCATGCTCTCAAGGGGTGGTGGTGGAATCACAAAAGTGGCGAAGTAAGGTCGCCATCACTGTGTCCTCAGCAGGCTTTGCAGAAGGGGCCTTAGACTCAGGCACCCTAGCCTCTAGGATCATATCAATGTCTGCTCGAAGAATCTTGACTGCATCCTGAAGGGTCGACACATCCACCTGAGGGGATGGCCTGGCTAGCACCCGCAACTCAAAAGGGTCCAAGCGCTGATGAACCTCAGCGATCTTCCTCTCTGTGTGCTGGACCATTTTACTCTCCAAGCGCTCTTCTGCCTCAGCAATAGACCTCTGCATCCAAGGCTGGATGTAATGCAGAAGTGTAGCCATCTGTGCCTCTAGTTTTTTGACCTTAGCAAGTGGGACCAGAGCGGGGAAAGGGTCTGAGTGAGAGGAGCTCAGGGCAGTGCTACTACCCGAGATAGACTCGAACCGGGTAATGTCAGTGGTTTCAGAAGCAGCCTCCGTGGCCGTGTGAGCATGTGCTACCGTATCAGCCATATTTTCACCAAGTGGAGGCAACTCTAGACGGGTTCCACTGCATGGAGGCAACTCATTTGCCTCATCCCTGATGAGGTCGATATAAACAATGCCCACCGGAGTCTTGAGCTGATCAATGTGCCAGATGGGCACACGTGCGGACATGCATAGGGAAAATATCATGCACGGAAAAGGGTAAGTAGGTGTGACCTTGAAAGCCTCTCGTGCATGACCACCTGTAGAAGCCAAGCGAAGTCCACCTCAAACCCGGCTATCATCGCCGCCATCAAAACTACACGATCCCATGTGACTATATTATTAGCGGCCGTGGGGGAAAGGCAGTGGCGGACAATCAACCATAAGAACTTAGTCGTGAAGGTCAAGTTAGCCTTCTTGATGGCTCCCTTCAGTTCAGTTACCCAGTCGGCACCCTCTCCATCAACAAACAAGTGCAGGGCCATCCACCTCTTGGTGGTCTCTCAGTGGTGGATCACGCAAGAATTGGCCATCTTTTACTATTTGCCACCGGTATTCGAACTTGTCTTTGAGAGGGGTCCAGTTGGCATCAACATCCTCGCTGTATAGATACTGGCGGATGGCAGGCACAAAGATATCGACCTGAATGCCACGTACTCAGATATGCTCAAGTGGGGCCTGTTTGGCTGGGGCAGCCCGCCTATCTATCTGTAATCTTAGATTAGCCACGTAAGAGGCATAGAAATCTCAGACCAACTCCTGACTATAACGGCCCAACGAATGCGCTGTCCACTCCAGCCAGTGTCAAGTGAAGAGATTGTGGATCTGTGGCATGGTGTGGAGACTACTCATAAGGACCCGCCTCTCCAGTGTAAGGGTCCGTGTCATGACTCCTTTATCATTAAGAAATTTTGTGTGTGAATAAACTTAATATTGCCCGTTGACACACCACCGCTTGGGCTGGTCGGCAACCGGGGTAAGAGCACTAGTCAGTGAGCTGGGAGTGGAATTAGAACTATCAGCTTCATCAGACGAGGCAGACTATGCAGCTGTGGCGGTGCAGGGACTTTAGCGGACCCTGAGGCTTCCTCCGACCACGAAACTCCTAAGGAGCCAGTCACTCCTTCTTCATGTGTAGCTGAACCAGAAGGTGTGCCGGTCAGTATGCGATCCTCTTAGACTTGGAGGCAGTAACTACGTTGGACGCCATCTTTTTGGGCATAACACGTGATTGAGTGGAAGTGCCTGGGGGAATGTACTAGGGATCATGCTCATCATAAGAGCACGTGCGTAGACTCGATCTTGTTTCGGTTCCATAAGAGATAGTACCTATAAAGAATCAATATTAGTACAAGAAGGAGCAAACAAGACGAGCAAAAATGAAACAAAATAAATATAAGAGCTAAGCTATAATGACTTTTCTGCAATAACAGTGAAACACGACGGACAAAGTGACGACTCGTAGTCCTTACGACGCACCTTCATGGGGTCCTTCGTGTTTTACTTCAACTATGTTGATGTTGAACCCCTGAAGTAAAGTCTTTGACAAGTATGATGGATAAGTAGGACAGATCGTCGTGACAATGACGAACCGTCTTCGATGTCCGTCGTGGAGACCCTTAGGAGAAGGGTCTCTGATCGACACGACGGTTGTGAAGGATGGACTGTCGAGTGTATTAAGGTCCATCGTAGATGTCTGTAAGAGGATACTTAGAAAAATTGGGAGACCCTTAGGACACGGTTCTCTGAAAACCACGACGGTTGTGCAGGACGGTCCGTCGTAGAGGTCCGTTAGAGGACACTAAGAAAAAGTATAGAGACCCTCAGGGGAGGGGTCTCTAACCGACACGACGGTTGTGCAGGATGGACTGTCGAGGGTATGATGGTCCGTCGTAGATGTCCGTCAGAGGACACTTAGAAAAAATGTGGAGCCCTTCAGGAGAGGGGTCTCTGACCATCACGACGGTTGTGCAGGACGGACCGTCGAGGGTATGACGGTCCGTCGTAGATGTCCGTCAGAGGACACTTAGAAAAAGTGGGAAAACCTTAGAAAAAGGGTCCTTGACAACCAGAACGGTTGTTCAGGACGGACCGTCGTATGAACGACGGTCCTTCACATGTATCCGTTGGTGGACACTTGGAAAAAATGTACAGTGGGATGTTGTAGAGTGGGTATGAAGGTCCGTCATTGAGGTCTCGTTCTGTCCTTCAATGACAGAACTGGGGATGCCACAATAATTCCCTATGACTCACATTGAAAACCTAGATAACCTATCTGTTTCTAACCCAAATACCTAGTAAACTAGCAATGCTAAAACACCTATTTCTAGAGTTTTAAGAAGGCAATTTTGAGGATTCTCAACCTAGGTCAGACAAAATTTGGATCAAAAAATGAAGACCATAAATAAGAAATAGGCTAATACTAATTAATAAACAAAAATGCAATGTAAATGTGTAGAAATCAGAGACACATACCTGAGAATTTGAGAAAAACAAGCAAGGGAGGTACTTGATGAACAAGAACAGAATCACACCAGCAGACTTTGACTAGTAGAGACTAGTTTTTTTGAATTTGGGGAATTTGGGAAGTGATCAATTGATAGAGAAGGGAGGTAGGAAGTTGGAAGTTTAAAATGGAGGGAAATGAGAGTAATAGGGAAGGAAATGGGTGAAATGAAGGGGTGGGTTTTTTAAATGTTACCAATTTTTCAAATTTCCCCCAACCGGGTCGGGTCGGGTATGCTCATTAATGACGCGACGAGTCCCCGACGATGGTACATCGCAGATGAGACGGTCCATCATGGGTTACTTCACTTGTGCCCTAGTTTTGAAAATAAATGAAATACAAACCTGGCACGACGGATTCATACGATGGTCCGTCGATGTGTCCGTTAGTGACTGTTGCAGTGTGATTTTCTGCAGACTTTCCTGGTGATATGCCTGCAAATTTAAAATCCATTAGTAGAAAATTCTTCCATTACTAGAAACAAAACTATAAGTATTGGGTTACCTCCCAACAAGCTCCTGATTTAACATCGCGGCACAATTGAAGACGCTTGATTACTAAGATTTCATCAAGATGGTATGCCTCTATTGGTTCATTCGCCGATTCAGCATGCCCAAAATAGGGTGTTATTCGTTGTCCATTTAACTTAAACCACACACCTCCTTGGTTTCTAATTCAACTGCTCCATGAGGGAATAGTCGGGTAATCAAGTAAGGTCAAGTCCACTTGGACATGAGCTTGCCCGATAACCAACGCAACCTAGAATTGTATAAAAGCACTGAATCCCCAACCATAAACTCTAGTTTTTCACTTTTTAGGTCATGGTGTTTCTTCATCTTTTCTTTGTAGGATATAACAGATACCGATTGGAGCTCACCACTCTGCCTCATGGACCTACAAATGTTGAAGGTCGCTTCTTCATTGTTCAACCAAAATTTCATCTGCCCCTTTTCCATATCAACTAAGGCTCTACCCGTAGCAAGGAATGTACTCCCAAGAATAATAGGAACTTCAAAATCGACTTCACAATCAAGGATAACAAAATCTGCCGAAAATATGAACAACTCCACTTTTACTAGCACATCATGGAGTATCCCTATAGGCCTTTTCACTGTTCGATCGGCCATCAGTAGCTGCATTACAGTGGGCTTTGGGTCACCCCAACCCAACTTCTTTTCAATTTAGAGGGGCATGAGATTTATGCTTGCCCCCAGATCACATAATGCTTTTGCATAATGTAATGATCCGACTGTACAAGGAATAGTGAACGCACTCAGATCATCTTTCTTTTGTACGAGAGATCTTGTAGCAATAGCACTACAATGCTGTATTATATCATCATCCTCGAAAGTGACTGATCTTTTCTTTGTAACTAGATCTTTCATAAACTTGGCATAACCGCCTAGAGCTTGTACCAAAGATACATTGATAGAAAGCTACTTCAATATTGTTATAAAACACCGATATTTACCATCCTCGGTCTTTTTCACTAATCTTTTAGGAAAGGGTGGTGGTGGTCTAGGCATGGGAATTACCTTTATAGGCACTTCAGCATCTTTTCCAGTGTTATCTTCTACTCCACCACTACCCTCTACCACCTTATCATTATCTTTTATCACCTTTTCCTCCCTAGACGACATAGGTGGGTCAATCGTCTGCTTACCACCCCGAGTAGTGATTTCTATACAGTGTCCATCATTTTTCAGATTTTGGAAAATGTTGCTAGGAAGAGTGCCCGGTTGCTGTGTTTTCACAGTCACAGATAATTGGTCCATTTGTTACTAAATTTGCTTAATAGATATTGCATGTGTATCGACTTTCTGTCCAATACCCACTAAACCACTCTTGAACTCTTTGGTGTGCTCATCACTAGCATCGAACCTCCTCATCTTTTGTGCAACATATCCTCAACTCATTCCATACTACCTCGACCATCCCTAGGAGTAACTTCACGATTTTGAGGAGGAAAATAGGGCCCATTCCTATCGTTTCGGTTACCATACTTACCCTTGTTGAAGTTGTTGTCGTGGTTGTAGTTTCCATCTCGGACATAATGACCCTTCCGGTTATAGTTACCATAGATCCGATCTTGGTTGCCTTGACCTTGATGCCAATTCTCCTAATTATATCCTTGGTCACTCGGTCGAAACCCCCCCGTATACTCATTAACCGCATAGGAATCCTTCTCATAATAACATTCATCATTTGGTGGTGGTGTTTTATACAAATAATTAATTGTATTTATCTTTTCTTCACCTCCAATGATATGTTTTAATACCAACCCAAGCTCAGTTCTCATCTGAGCCATGTCTTCACGAATCTCATCTGTGGCTGGGTTGTGAGTGGATTGCACTGCGAATGTATTTCTCCCAGGATGAACCAGTAGGACGGACCGTCATGGATAAGACGGTCCGTCATACACTTCGTAACCCCACACTTGGTCAGACTTCCCCATCTACCTTCAGCATCTTCACTACGATGCCACCTACGGACCGTCACAGGCATGACAGACCGTCATAAGCTCCGTAGGTGGTAACTTTTTTGCATTTCTTGCTCAAAAACTTCCGCTTTCATCTTTAGACAGTTTTTCTGCAAATAAAAAGAAACTTACATAAGAATCAATACAAAAAGGCTTTTGGACACACACTAAACTTAAGGAAAGAGCATTAAAAATATCGTGAAACCACGGTATATCAGTGCATTTTATTTATTTGTTAAAATTTGTTATCTTGAATATTTATATTTGAAATAAGAAAAGTTGAAAATGTTCTTAGACTACGTGAGATTGAACAAAAACGTATTCAATTAGCGGTTTGGTCTAAAAATACATTTGCATCAATAGTTTGGTTTTTAAAATGTCTTAATTTGCAGCTTCACACATATAACAATACACTTTAAGTATTTTATAATCGTGATCATATGTTCCCCTAACATTAGACCTACCATGCTCGATGCCCTTACAAATCTTCTAATAGCTTGGACTACAACCCAATTCCGTGCGGAGTTGATTTGACATGTCTATTGATGACCCTTTACCATTAGGATACCTATTTTCCAAGTACTTACCTATGACTTTTGTCGTGTCATGCAGATTATGGCGTGTAAGATGCTTCGAACCATACATATGGTACTTTCATAGATTCTTCTAACAAACTTGTTGCTACTTGTAAATTTCACAGCTCTTAGCCACCAATTGCACTCCAGATATGAATATTTAAAAGAAAATACATTACGAGAATTGATCACTTTTTTCAGTCTAATTTTTTTTTCAAGCAAGAAATTTTCAATAAATTTGTCAATTCTTCCTTGTACTTGAATGTCATTCCCTTATAAAAACTTATTTCATCATCTTTAACATTATTCACATGTGACGTTTGAGAAGAAACTTGATTGTTGCTGCCAATAATAGGTGTAGGAGGATCATTGCTCTCAAAGTTCGACACTTCACCTATTCCAATTTCATTATCATAATTATTCACGTCAACTATATCAAATTCATCATTTAAGTTATATTTTTGGTATTCTTCTGGATTATGATCCTCCTCCATAGATTTTCATCCATGCAG
Organism: Solanum arcanum; assembly: GCA_027789145.1. Classification (NCBI taxonomy): domain Eukaryota; kingdom Viridiplantae; phylum Streptophyta; class Magnoliopsida; order Solanales; family Solanaceae; genus Solanum; species Solanum arcanum. The sequence continues at coordinate 35,830,060 of CM050943.1, forward strand.
ACTCTTTATATGGGCGGTCTTTCTGCTACTCCTAAACAAACAAGAAACTAAGATGATCAGTTATTTTAAAAGGTAAGACCTTCTTATTATTAAAAAATGGGGAGTGTAACTCATGACCAGATCTGTCAATTGAAAATTGAATCAAGAATTTTTGATGACTAAATTCACAAAATCATGATACAAAATATTTCTTTCGACAGTCATCCCTACTGATCCTCTCTATTTTTTTCCATCCTTGAGACTCCAAATGTATCATTTTTTGTTATCGACACATTCATCAAGACCGTCAATCCCTATATATAATCTCTCAATTTATATTACTTGACGAATTTAATTGAAAAAACAATTAGTAGTAATGAAGAAATGTTATATGTGGCAATATATGAATATTTTCCTGCCACATGAATATCATGTTTTGCTACATATAACTGTTATGTTGTAATAAATAAATCACATGTTGTAACATTATAATTTTATTTTGTAATATATGACTATTCTGTTGCGGAATGTAAGTCAAATGTTGCTACATATAACTATCCCGTTGCAAAACATAAATCACATATTGTAACTAAATGTAAATGTCATATGTTGGGTAACAACCCTAAAATGACTATACTTAGTAATGCTTAATGTATCTAGAATGCCTACGATTAGACCGGGGTCACACAGATTGATGCGCATTGAACCATACCTATGAACCATTACAACAGCCAATCCAACTACCTTGGTGAGTTATTTAGCTAGGAAAGGTTGGGTCCAGCCATGTACGGCACCAGAATATGAAGATTTACCCGAATGAGTCTTAACCGAACTTAAAAAGGGGTAATCGTCAGTTTGGAGGGTCTAAGGGTAAAATGGTCTTTTACATGCTAAGGGTAGTAGTTTAATTACCCTAACTAATTAATTAATTAATCAATTAATATGGTTAAGGGGCAATTTGGGTAGAGGTGGCCAAAATTGACCTTTTAAGTAAAATCTTGCTCCACCTTGTTTCGAGCCTTGGTGGAAGAAATGATTTAATTGATTTATTGTATTTAGTGAATTAGTTAACTTAATTAATATTTAATTTGCTGATTTAATAAAAGTAAAATACGATTTTAAATAAAATAATAATAATAATAATAATAATAATAAATAAATAAATAATGGGGAATCCTAATTTGACTAAGACTTCACCTAACTCTCCTAATCCTAATCCTCTCATTATCACGTCTCTTACTCTCATTCTCACGTTTTTCATCATCAAAACAACTAAAAATAATAGTTCTTCTCTCTTGAATAACTTACAAACAAAAACTCTAACGAAAAGCTAAGCAGAAAACGAAAATTAACAACATTTTTCTTGACGGATTGGATTTTAGATCTTGGTGGTGAGGCAGTGGTGTCGTGGGAATAGGAATCATTGAAACAAGTGTTGAACTACATTAAGGTAAAAGTTTTCTTCCTTCTTGGCCCCTTTTCCAAGAGATCCTTAATATCCTTTTTAATCGCAATTGAAAAACTAAGGTTGTTCCTGTTGCATGCCCCTGCCATTAGATACTTTGGAAGATTCAAAGCATGCGTTGATATGTCTTCTGGCAGATAATTTTAGGCCTTGTTGTGATTATGTATTGAATGTGCATTTGGAAATTATGTAAGGAATGAAAGATTTTTTCAACAAAAGTGATTTACGTTAATTGTTTGATCATGTGTGTGCTGTTAATTAACTATGTTGTTGTCTGAAATTTGGTTGTTATAAATAATATGTTTTCTTATATGTAAATGTTAAAAGTGTGATGTTCATATAAGGTTAATGTTGCTGGAAAAGTGTCACCAAATTACTCCAATAATCAACATTAAAACTTGAGAGAAAGATGGATTAAAAGAGACCAAATTTTCAGCTAGCTCGAAATGTTGTTCTCGGCCAAAAATTTTAAAAAGTGTGCTATGTTTTAAAATATTTTAAAAATTGTGAGGTCATTGGGAATTGAACCCAAGACCTCACCAAATGCAATTTACATATAAAGTTCATGAGAAAAACGAAAAGAAAATTTAATGTGGTGAGTGGGGATTGAACCCACAATTTCTTGAAAAAACGAGAGAGTTTGGAGAAAAATAAAGAAGAAAATTAAAATGTTGTAGGTGGGGATTGAACCCACATCCTCTTGAATAGAGGAGAAAATTAGGAGAAAAAAAGGAAGAAAATAAATGAGGTGAGTGGGGATTGAACCCACAACCTCTTGAATAGATGAGAGAGTTAGGAGAAATATAAAAGAGAAAAATAAAATGAAGTGAGAGGGGATTGAACCCACAACCTCTTGTATAAAGTTAAGAGAAAAATGAGAATGAGTTTGTGGAGGATTGATCCCACAATCTCTTTTCCCTAATGAGAAAGATAGGAGGGAGAAGAAAAAAAATATTATGGGGGTGATGGGGGTCAACCTAGGGTCCCCCAAATCTGAAAAATGCAAGTACCAAGTTTAATATAATATTAAATGTTGCTCAAGGGATGCAAAATCGGGTTCCCTTGTCCAATTCCGTATTGACACATAAGTCATACGTGAACAAATATTTCATGAATGTTGTCTCTAAGGATCAAAATCAAGATCTTGGCATACCAACATGATGCATAAGTCTTGTACCACATTATCTTGGGTAAGTATGAGTACTCAGACGAACTATGAATGAAGCCTCATGGCTTGTACGTATGGATCCATAAGTCTAACGTACGTTTTAAAGTAAGGGAACCTAAGATGTATGTAATGCAATGGTGTGATCCTAGGAGGTTTAAGTAAGAGTGTGAAACATATAAAAAGGCCTAGTGCATTGGCATATGACGAAATAATCATTCATGTAAGGGGAGTGTAGAATGATGTAAAGTCAAATCTCAAGCATACTCCAAAAGAAAGTGTTAATAATAAATTCGTACTTAATATGTAAACAAAATAATGCCTTCATGACTATAGGCTAGTGCAAGTGAGACAAGCTGCATCTACGACTAAAATCAATGTTAGTAAATGAAATGACTGAGAGAGTATATTTATCCTAAACGATGAACAAGCAAAGAAAGAGTGGCTACATGAGGATAGGCTAGTACAAGTGAGACAAACTGTATCTACGTCTAGAATCAATGTCCCCAATGTGAACTCCACGAGAGCATATGTATGTTATACTATGAAAAAATAATGAAAGGTGAGTAATAATGAAATGAAAAGATGCTAAAAAAAGAACACGGTGTCATAATCACAATATGAGGCTAGAGCAAGTGAGACAAGTTGTACCTACGCAAAATATAAGGTCACCAAAAGTACTCACCTAAGAGAGTGTTGAAAATTAAGAGGCAAGTCCGAATCACACTGTATATGTATGTGTAAGGACAATTCACACGTAATACGTAAGGATGAGATGATAAATCATCTAATAAGCTATGATACCTTATGCTTGAAGCCAACTTCTATGATGTATAAAATGATGTGATAGAACTCTATACTAAGCACCGATAGGTTAGCTATGAGTCACGATTCCTTCTTTTGAGAAGGAAGAGGTTTATGTAATTCTCATGAGATGAGAGTGTCTGTCCATACAGAAATGAGTCTCCTTATATCTCCTAGTCATTGAACCTATACTGCCAGTATAGGGTTCTAGCAGTGTTCGAGTCCCAAGATACGCTAGCATATTTTGGTTCACTTTATCCAGTGATTCCACCTATTTTTGATGTGTGGTTAAACACTGGATTTCATGATGCTCACATGATCTATGTCGGTTAAGCTTAAAGTTGCAAAAGAAAGAATGAGGCCAGCCTCAAATAATGCACATAATGAAATGAACGACACCAAAGGTGTTAGGATAGGAAAATGTTAGGATAGGATAATCAAGAGGTGAGATAGACTTATGTAATGACACTAGGTTATTCTTTGTCATTACACAGTGAACCCAATGAAAGTCTTAAACTAAATCCTTGGTATAACTGCTGTTAAAACTAGTATATGAATGAATGAAAATGAAGTACTATGAATAAATAAAGTAGACTCTGTGTTTGCTAATGGAGTCTCCCTAGTTGAGGTCCCATATGTTGAGTCTTCATTGTGGGAAGACATAATGTCAAGTCCATGATTCTAAGGTCTCATGGCATATGAAGGAATGATATGAACTATGGATGATATGTGCAATATGTTATGTGCTGTTTGAACAATGATATGTATGTTGATGCATAAAACTCATATAGCATGACTTTCCTAATCCAATTTTGCAAGTCAATTGACTTGACCTTACATAACTCATATCGTTAGAAGATAGCTCTTTGTTAAACATACATGTCCTTGGTGTGTGTTTGCATATACCATACTTAGTACAAGTGTTTACTAATCGCATACAACTCTTTACTTTTAGGTGAAGGTGAAGGTGAACTCTAGAGCTTATGAGACTACGCTAATGTTATCTAGACGTGGGGCATTCATCCGTACTTGGTATCCCTCTTACTTTCGAGGATGCCTATATTTTATAGTCTAGCTTATATGTAGGAATGAGTTAGGGGAGTATGTTCCACTAGTGTTTCTTTCCCAGTTATTTTCAGATATTCTATTGGTGCCATTTTGAAAACTCTATATTTTTATACAGATATGACTATCTCTTTCATTTTATTATCTTGATATTTGATGAATGTTGTGAATGATTATGAAATTATGTAGATGATCTTATTCAAATATGATGTTTCCTATTATGAAGTCTAAGTATACTTTAACTAAACAAAAATTGTAACTTTTCCTCTAAAATTTATCTAGATGATGTAACGATGACGTATGTAGGCTTGTCTACGACCTCTGAAAGGTCAGCAATGACGGTTTCGGCTAGAGTCTAGACTCCGGTCGTGACAAAGTTTGTATCAGAGCATTAGGTTAAATTCTGAGGATAATAAGTTCACATCAACCACATCATGTCATGGTAGTGAAGTGCACCACTATCCTGATTTAGAGTCTGCGTGATGCATAGGAAAAATTCCCTTCTTATGATCTTATCATACCCTCTCTAATGTATGATTTCTTGGTGTTAAGAGCATATGTAACAGCAACTCTTGAGATTCATAAAGATGAATACGAGGAGAAACGCAGGCGAAGAGATTGAACGAGTAGCTGCTGGGGTAAATCAAGTTCCTCCCTAGGCTCTAGCTGTTGGTACGGAGATGCCTGTTAACCCAACTAGGTTGACATATGGAGACATGGGGATAACCTTTGTACAGATGGCCCAAGTCATCACTTTACAAGCTCAGGCTATGACAGCCTAAGTGGAGCAACAAGGTGTCCTCAGTGAGAACTCACCTTCCAGCACCATGGCTAGCAGGTTTAGGGGCTTCACGAGGGTGAATACTCCCATTTACACTGAATCTAAGATTGATGAGGATATCGATGAGGAGTGTAGGGAATCTTTGCTACATGATAGCATGGACTATTCCAGGCTTATGGTCCATGTCCAACAAGTGGAGGAAAGTAGGAAGAGGAAGCATCGTAAGGCAGGGAACATGTCTGGACAAGGTGAGAATAATTTTTCAAGGAAGATTAGTACTGAAATCATGGATAAGCCCAGACTTAAGTAAGGAATCTCCCACCAAGAGAAGTCAAGTTCATCCATGGGTCGCTATGATAGGGATTTTGAGCCCATAGTTAAGAGAAACAGTAAAGTAGATGCAACTAAGGAGAGGCCACCTTGTAGGAAGTGTAGCAAACTTCATGGGAGAGAGTGTAGGAGGGGCTCTAAAGCTTGTTACAGTTGTATCAAACTGGGTCACATGATGAAGGATGGTTCGTATATGTGAGGACGATAAAAAGGGGAAGGAGAAAGTTCAACCGAATGGTTCTAGTGAGGAGTCTCCAAGTAGGCAATGATTCTTCGCACTCAAGTCTAGGGGGTAGGGGAAGACACCTCTGGTGATGTCTCTGGAGCTTATCCTAAATTAATTTTTTTCATGTGTGTGGTTTTATGAACTAGTATGAAGTTAAAATGTAAGAGTCATCATGTTCGTTGCTGACTTATGTGTTTATTTATATTTATGCTTTGATGAGACTAGTTTAGGAATAAGTTCCTTAGTCTATTAATGCGAAGCTGCTAGTAGGTTTCAAGGATGTGCACCAACCCTCTAATATGTAAATCATATATTCACCATTAAAAAAGGCATTTAATATCATAGGTATGGATTTTCTCCATAAGTGTTATGCTACCATATACTACCAAACCAGGGTAGTGAGGTTTCAGTTGCCAAATGAGATAGGGTATAAATGGGTAGGGCGTGGATCAATCAAACAAAGCTATATAATTTCAAATCTATAGACAAACAAGATGTTATCTAAGGGGTTAGATATACTTCTCCTAAGGCTAGTTTTGTTTAAGAAACTCTTAGTTTTAGTGCAATAGTCGACTTGGTGTTGTAACTCCAAAATCATGTGTAATAACTGTACTATATGAGTTAAAATGAATCACATTTGCATGTCATGTTGTTGCTTTTGTATAGCGTGGACATGATTTTTGTGTTGCATGAGTTATGAGCTGCATCAGTTTATTGAGACAGAAGTTCCTCAATCTAAAATATGAAGATTCAGATAAGCTTGATTAATAAACATTATCCAGAGTAAGTGTGAAACAGAAATTCACAAAGAGCAAAGTCTCAAGTATGTTAAAATATTTTAAAAAATCACCCTCTATATTTTAAAATGATAAGTAAGTGTCATTTGGGAAAAAAATTTTCTAATAGGGGGGGGGGGGGATAATGTAACAACCCTAATATGACTATGCTAAATAATGCTTAGTGTATCTAGAATGCCTATGATTACACCTGGTTCACACGGATTGATGCGTGTAGAACCAGACCTCTGAACTCTTTCAAAAACCAAGCCAACTAAATGGTTGAGTTAGTTGATCTAGGAAAGGTTTGGTCGATCCATGTAGGGCACCCTAATATGAAGATTTAGCCGGATGACTCTTAATCGGACTTAAAAAGGGGTAATATTTAGTTTGGAGGGTCTAGGAGTAAAATAGTCTTTTCCAGGATAAGGATAGTATTGTAATTACCCTAATTTATTAAGTAATTAATAGATTAATTAATATGGTTAAGGGGCAATCTGGGTAGAGGTTGCCGAAATTGACTGTTTAAGCAAAATCTTGCTCCACTAGAGTTCGAGCCTTGGTGGAAGCAATGATTTAATTGATTTATTGTATTTAGTGAATTAGTTAAATTAACTAATATTTAATTTGTTAATTTAATTAAAGGAAAATCAGATTTTTAATAAAATAATAATAATAATTATAATATTAATAAATAATGTGGAGTCCAAGTTTGACTAAGTGTCCACCTAACTCTCCTAATCTTAATCCTCTCATTCTCACGTCTCTCAGTCTCATTCTCACGTTTTCATCAGCGAAAGAACTGAAATTAATAGTTATCCACTCTTGAAGAACTTACAAACAAAAACTCAAACGAAAAGCTAAGCTAAAAACGAAAATCATCAACATTCTTCCCGACAGATTGAGTTTTGGATTGTGGTGGTGAGGCAATGGTGTCGTGGGAATAGGAATCATTGAAACATGTGTTGAACTACATTAAGGTATGGGTTTTTTTCTCTGATGGCCTCTTTCCCAGAGATCCTTAAGGTTAAGTTTAATCGCAATTGAAAAACTAAGGTTGTCCCCGTTGGATGCCCCTGTTATTAAATCCTTTGAAAGATTCAAAGCACGCGTTGATATGTCTTCTAGTAAATAATTTTATGTCTGGTTGTGATTTTGTATTGAATGTGTATTTGTAAATTATGTAAGCAATGAAAAATGTATTTAGGAAAAGTGCTTACGGTAATTGTTTGAGCATGGGTATGCTGTATATTAACTTTATTGCTGCCTGAAATTTGTTTGTTATAAATGTTGTGTTTTCATTTATGTAAATGTTAAAAGTGTGATGTTCATATGAGGGCAATGTTGCTGGAAAAATGTCACCCGAATTACTCCAAGATTCAACATTAAAACTTGAGAGAAAGATGGATTTAAAGAGACCAAATGTTGGTCTCATCCAAAAATTTTAAAAAATGAGGTATGTTTTTTTTTTAAAAAAATTTTTGAGGTCATTGGTAAATAACCCAAGACCTTACCAAATGCAAATTACATAAAAAAGTTCATGTGGAAAACTAAAAGAAAATAAATGTGGTGAGTGGGGATTGAACCCACAACCTCTTGAATAGATGAGAGAGTTAGGAGAAATAAATGAGAAAAATAAAATGTGGTGAGTGGGGATTGAACCCACAATTTCTTGAATAGAGGAGAGAATTTGGAGAAAAAATGGAAGAAAATAAATGAGGTGAGTGGGGATTGAACCCACAACCTCTTGAATAGATGAGAGAATTAGGAGAATTATAAAAGAGAAATAAAATGAGGTGACAGGGGATGGAACCCACAACCTCTTGGATAAAGTTATGAGAAAAATTAAGAGAAAAAGAATAAGTTTGTGGGGCTTTGATCCCACAATCTCTTTGCCTTAAACGAGAAAGAGAGGAGGGAAAAGAAAGAAAATATTATGTGGGTGATGGGGATCAACCAAGGGTCCCCCAAATCTTAAAAATACAAGTACCATGTTTTGGACAAGAAGGGAGGGCCCCATCTCTTTTTCTCCCTCTAGAGTGTAGCATTAAAAAAAAGTACCAAGTTTAATATAATATTAATTGTTGCTCAAGGGATTCGAAATCGGGTTCCCTTGTCCAATTCCATATTGACACATAAGTCGTACGTGAATAAATATTTAATGAATGCTGCCTCTATGGATCGAGATAAACATCTTGGAATACCTACAAGATACATAAGTCTTGTACCACATAATCTTGGGTAAGTATGAGTCATTTAGACGGATTATGAATGAAGCCTCATGGCTTGTACGAATGGATCCATAAGTCCAACGTACATTTAAAAGTAAGCAAACCTAAGATGTATGTAATGAAATAGTGTGAACCTAGGAGGTTTAAGTAAGAGTGTGAAACATACAAAAGGCAAAGTGTATTGGCATATGACGAAATGAACATTCACGTCAGGTGAGTGTAGAATGATGTAAAGTCAAATCTCAAGCATACTCCAAAAGAAAGTGTTAAGAATGAATTCATATTTAATATGTAAAGAAAATAATGACTTCATGACTATAGGTTAGTGGAAGTGAGACAAGTACATCTATGTTTAAAATCAATTTCTCTAAATGAAATGACTAAGAGAGTATATTTATGCTAAACGACGAATAAGAAAATAAAGAGTGGCTACATGAGGATAGGCTAGTATAAGTGAGACAAGTTGTATCTACGTCTAGAATCAATGACCCTCAATGTGAACTCCAAGAGAGCATATATATGTTATACGATGAAAAAACAATGAAAGGTGAGTAAAGATAAAATGAAAAGTTGTTAAAAAAAGAACAGGGTGGCATCACAATATGAGGCTAGTGCAAGTGGGACAATATGTACCTACGCCAAATATAGGGTCACCAGAGGTACTCACCTAAGAGAGTATTGAAAATTAAGACACAAGTCTCAATAAACTCTATATGTAAGTGTAAGGACAATTCACACTTAATACGTAATGATGAGATGAGAAATCATCTAATAAGATATGATACCTCATGCTAGAAGCCAACTTCTATGATGTATGAGATGAATGTAATGGATCATTATACATAGCATCGATAGGCTAGCTATGAGTCGCGATTCCTTCTTTCGGGAAGGCATAGGTTTGTGTAATTCTCACGACATGAGACTCTCCATGCAGAAGAGTACGAGTCTCCTTATATCTTCTAGTCTTTGAACCTATGTTCCAAATATAGGGTTCTACCAGGGTTCGAGTCCTTATATACGCTAGCATGTTTTGGTTCACTTTGGTCGGTGATTCCACCTCTTTTTGGTATGTGGTTGAACAATGGATTTCATGATGCTCACATGATATATGTCTGTTAAGGTTAAAGTTCCCAAAGAAACAATGATTCCAACCTTAAATAATGGACATAATCAAATGAATGATACCAAAGGTGTTAGGTTAGGATAATCAAGAGGTGAGCTAGACTTAAGTAATGAAACTAGGTTATTCTTGGTCATTGCACAGGGAACCCAATGAAAGTCTTAAACTACATCCCAGGTATAGCTGGTATCTACTCTAGTATATGAATGAATGAAAATGAAGTATATATGAATGAATGAAGCAGACTCTGTGTTTGCTAAAAAAGGCTCCCTAGTTGAGATCCCATATGTTGAGCCCTCATTTTGGGTAGTCTTAATGTCAAGTCCATGAGTCCAAGGTCTCATGGCATATGAAGGAATGATATGAACTATGTGATATGATATGTGTAATATGTTACGTGTTGTTTCGAAAATGATATGTATCATGATGCATAAAAATCTCATAGCATGAATTTCCTAATCAAATTTTGCAAGTTAACTAACTTGACTTTACATAACTAATATCATTAGGAGAGAGCTCTTCTTAAACATGCATGTCCTAGGTGTGTGCTTGCATATACCCATACTTAGTACAAGTGTGTACTACTAATCCCATACAACTCTCTTCTTTTAGGTGCAGGTGCAGGTGAACAATAGAGCTTACGAGACTACATTGAAGTTATCCGAGCATGGAGCATTCATCTGGACTGGGTATGCCTTCTTGATTTTGAGGATGCCTATATTTTATATTCTATCTTAGATGTAGGCATGAGCTAGTGGAGTATGTTCCACTGGTGTTTCTTTCCAAGTTATTTTAAGATATTGTATTGGTGCAATTTTGGAAACTCTATATTTTTATACAGATAAGACTATGTCTTTAAATGGATTATCTTTATATTATATGGTTGTTGTGAATGAATATGAAATTATGTAGCTGATCTGTTTTGAATACGTTGTTTCTTATTATGAAGTCTAAGTATACTTAACAAAACAAAAAGTTCAAATTTTTTGTTAAATTTTTTGTAGATGATGTAACAATGACGTATGTTGGCTTGTCTGCAACCTCTGAGAGGTCAACGACGCTGGTTTCAGCTAGACTCTAGACTCTGGTTGTGCCATGTTGTATCATATGACTATTCTCTTGCGACATGTAAGTAATATGTTGTTATATATGTAAGTTATATGTTGTGTCTTGTGTAATTATATGCTGGAACATATGTTTATTCTGTTGTGATTTAAATAAAGATAAGACTATAATTTGTTCCAATAGTCAACTGTAGAAACATATACAACTATATGTTGGAAACACAAATGGAAATTGCTGAAAAAATTGCAAGTACCCAGAAATGAAGAATGAATTCAAAGAAATATTAATTTTACATACCAAAATAATGGCGTGTGAACACAATCACTTATGAAGTAATTCCAATGGATATAGAACTAAACTAGTCCATTGAATTATATTAGCTAAATCTAATTAAAAAAGAAGAAAAATCAAGAACTAGCAGTCAAGACCAACAATGTATGAAAGAAGAAGAATAAGATCAAGAGAACAGGAATAAAGACAAGCAAGAATACAAGAACAAAGTAGAAGATGAAGAGGAATACGACGGGAGGCGGGGGGGGGGGGACTTTTTTTTCTTCTCTTCGTACAGCTCCCTGGTGGCTTCCCTCCTTTTTTTACTACCAAATTGGTTAATTTTGGTTTTAGTCAATTGCCATTATATCCCCCATTTAATTTAATGGACAAAACTATGAACTTATAGAGGCCTATTCCAGAAATTCTTAATCATTAATGAAATAATTGTCACATACACTTAATACTTAAGAATTATACACTGTCCCTTTATTTTCACACCTTAATGTAACCTCTAATTCCAAGTCCCTAGTCTACATTTAAATTGCAAAAAAAAAAAAAAAACGATTGCTAAGGACGTGCATTTATTTTTTTTGTTAAAATTTTTCACCTTCAATATTTGTATTTTGAAGGAACACGGTTGAAAATGTTCTTAGACTACGTGAAAAAAAATGTCTCAAATTAGTTATTTGGTCTAAAAGTATATTCGCGTCAATAATTGGTTTTAAAATGTCTGATTGTTATTTAATGGGCAAAATAGTTAAAATCAATAAGATATTTTAAAATCAAACTATTGACGCGAATGTATTTAAAACCAAACGAATAGGTCTTAGTGTAGAAATTGTTTTTAAAATGTTTTTTGGTTCAATGACCATTGATATAACATGAACCATTATTTTATTTTGTGTCTACGCCAAACAAATTAAGGATGTAAGACCTATTAGTATAAGGAACTTCATGAACAAGCTCATTTCTAGAGTAGTGACATTACTTTCCATTTTGATCTCTAAAAAACAATTTGTTTTTTTGAAGAGGAAGAGTATTTTGAAACATGTATTATTGATCCACAATATTATACGATCAAGAAAGTAGGTAACAGGATCCAGGAAAGGATTATCTTTTGGTGGGATGGTTGTGAGTGCTGATTAAATTATACATGTTCTCCAAAACATGTTATTAGCTTTTAACCTTCTTATAGGATTATAAGACATTTAAACAACATTATTTCTGAGAAATACAAATCATACAAAGAAAACATATACTAGTGATGTGGAAAATATGTGTACTTAGCCAAAGGAGGGAGGTGGAGCATATCACTTTCAAATGCATTCTTTTGCAAACTATGGTGGAATGTAATATATTTTAGGTTTATTTATGCTCAAAAAATACTGCGAAAAATTGCACCCAATAATTGCAAATTTTAGAGGTGCCTCCACAATCCTATTTGGCAGAGCATCAAATTTGGTGAGGGATATTTCAGCTTTTTGAATGATAACTGAAGTTATATCATATTGTTTTAAATTATTTTAAGGAGGATATTTTGGTTAGTAGGTTTGTTGAGGCACAAGGATGGAATATTCCAAGTCTAAGCAATTGTCTCCATGAGGAGTATGTAGACGATGTGATAAAAAATATTCCTCAACTAGTTGATAACAATGAACAACATCAAGTAAAATGGATACTAGTGTTATATGAAAAATCCTCATTAAAGAGTTCTTGAAATATATTAAGACAAAGAGAAGAAATGGAACATATTTTCAACTTCACGTTGAACAAGAAAGTACCTTCCAACATGCCTTTCATACTTTAAGTTTAGAATTCTATTAAGACAATGGGAATCAATATAGTTTCTTAATGTAAAAATCCTAAACAAGATACTATGTGTCATTTGTTTCTAACATCCCCCACCCACTGCTGCAAAGTTATACATGTTGTTCTCTAATTTCCATAAATTCATATACATGGTTTTCACATGTCATAACTTAGTGATGTACAACCCCTTTTAGTCCAAAAAGATATGTATTCGTACAAGTATTCTAATATGGTATATATGGAAAAGGAGAAACATCATCACAAATACAAAGAGGAAGACCTACACCAATATTATTTTAAAGGAACCACAAACATATAAAAACTTGTGAAAGCAACCTATCCCAAGATGACTCAAATTCTTAAAAATTGGCCTGACATGGTGGTATCATTAGAAAGTAACAAGCCTTGAATTTATTTTTCAGCCACCATATTCAATCCACAAGGCATGAAAGTTCCTAAATGAAATATATATAGAGGGATTCTAGAGGTAATCCAGTGAGGAGTATGCATGGACTTGTCTAAGGATTCATAAAGGTGATGTGATTTATGCTCAAGGCTAAGAAGTTTATAAAGCCCTAACATTGAGGCAGAGGCAATTTCCATTAAGTGTTATTATATAGCTAGAGTTAATAGGAAATGGAGGAAAAATGAAAAGAGAGGAACTTGAAAAGTCCTCTTATGTTTTAGTAAAAAGATATTTTCCCTCATTGGTGGTGGAAAGGAATGTAGAAGAGTTTAAATATAGTGGCTTGCTGATAGCACCAGTAATTTGGGTATCAATATACACTGATGATATAGATCATTCTATCATGAGAGGAAACATTCAAAATAAAACCTTGGATACTAGAGGGGAATAATTCCCTTACGAGGACACTATGTATTCAGTAGGCTTGATCTTTTTCCTGTTCTGTTTTTTTCCAAATTCTATTATGTTTTACAAATTTTAAATTTTTTGTGAATTAATTTACGTTCTTTTTTCTTTATTGGTTAATTGGAAACTTTTGTAATGTCTGTCTTTGCAAACTTTCTGATAATCGGTATTAATTTTTGAAACACAGATTGACAACAATCTTAAGGAAGTTATATTATTTATTTTTAATCTGTGCTTATGATGTAGACAAAAACTTTTGTGGTTGCATACTCCTATTAAGTTTGAAATTTATGTTCTTGCGTACTAAATCTGTATCGATTTTTTATTTATCATAAATGATAAATAACAATGTTACAATGACTGTTGCTGCATCAACCCGAACTGTTGTACTACGAGTTGAGAAACTAAAAATATTCTCGGATGTGAGTTTGAAAGGATGGATGCAATGGGTACTTTTCTGGCTTACCACTCTTTGTTTGCAAAAATTTATCAACGAAGAAACTCTAGCTCCTGGTGCTGAAATGCCAGAAAGAGAACAATTCATGCGTATTGATGCATGGAAATAGGAAGACTTCCTATATAAGGGCTACATTTTGTGTGCTTTAGAGGATGACCTATATAATTTCTATAGTTCAATGACAACTTTGAAAGAATTGTGGGATTCACTTGAAAATAAATATAAGACAAAAGATGCATGCTTGAAAATTTTTATGGTCGTAAAGTTTTTAGACAATACAATGTAAAATAGTAAAACTATTGGATCACAAGTCCAGTAACATCAACTTATTTTCAATGATCTGATTGCTAAGGATATGATAAAATTCAACTTATTTTCCATGATATGATTGCTAAGGATATGGTAGTAAATAAAGACTTTTAAGTGGTATAAATGATCGAGAAGTCACCTCCTTTGTGGAACGAATTTAAGAATTATCTAAAGAACAAATATAAGGAAATAATGCTTGAAGAACTTTTGATTTGGCTCAATATTGAGGAAGATAAAAAAAAACATCGAAAATAAGTATCCTGAGAGTTGAATAATACTTGGAGTTAATATTGTGGAAGAAGATCCTACCAAAGGCAAAAAGAGAAAAAAGTCCAATGGGCAGAAGTCAGAACACGCCAAGAGTAAATTCAAGATCTAGTATTATAATTGTGGTAAGGTTTGTCATAAGTCTTCTGATCGTCGTGCTCCAAGAAAGGACAAAGACAAAGGAAAAAGTAAAGCATACATGATGGAAGAGATGGATGATGTAGATGACCTCTATGCAATGATCTCATAGTGAAACTTAGTTAGAAATCTTAAGGATTGGTTTCTCAAGTCAGGTGCCACTCTATAACATCCCGTAGCTCGAAATAGCTCGGAATAAACAAAGAAAAAACATCACTTATAGATGTATAGGGAATTTCTTTTGAAATTCCTAAGTTTAAATAGTGGTATTGGTCATGTCCAAATGAACATAACTTCTAGCTCAGAAGGAGATAGGGTCAGTTATCTATATGGTTGTAAAGAGCTTGGAAATATCTTTCCAATGTTATGGAGTTTTCTCGATTTGGATGTCGTATGAGGGAGATTTGTCTTTCAGAAGTTGGGTTGTTTGACTGAGGAAAGTCCAATACATATTTTAGAAGAGAAAGATCGAGAATCCTTCAAAAAGGCTAAGTTATCGCGAGTGAAATTAGTTGGGGTGATCCCTATTGAGGTATGTGAGATCTCTCCATGTTGGGTTCTTCCAACCACTCACCAAAATGTTTAATTCATCTCTATCAGAGTAGATTGAATGATGAGCATTTGTGTTCTTGATGAATAATCATTGAATTCTTAGTTGGTTGAGTTGTAATATACTTTTAGTTATTTTGATTCATGATTACCTGTTCTTTTGTGAGTCTAAACTATTGGGTATTGATAATATTTGTGATCCTATGTGTTTGGGGAAAAATCCATGGACAATTAGGAGGTTTAGAGTTTCAAATCGGAGAAGAAAAGTCAGAAATTCCATATGATAGGACATGAAGACCCGAGCCAATCAGATCCCTCAGGATAGACTCTATCAGTGATACTCTTATGTGCCGCGCCAGCCACATCTTCTGAGGACAGTGTCTATCCGTCAGGCTCTGGCGCCCCGCGCCTTTTAAAGCGCCAAAGCCATCTGAAGACCCAATTCTTCAAATATTTTTTCGTAGTAGTTCCTAAGTGATGTACCCATATTCCTTAGTTGATTCGAACACTATAAGGTACATCTAAACATCATGAGATCATCAATAAACATGACATCATGATAATTGAATCCATAATCTAGTTCAAGGGAAGTTAAGATCAAAGTCAAAGAAGTTAAGATTCAAATCTAAAAGTTAGCAAGCAAGTAAAAGTAAGTTCTTAAAGTTTTTCAAGAGTCTTACACAAAAATTTTAACTTTGTTATAACGCTCAAGCAACAAGTTTAGCAAGAAGAAGTTATTTAAGTTTAAATTTCTAAAGTTATATGGGAACTAAGTATTCCCTAAGAGTTAAGTTTCAAGTAAAGCTAAGAGCAAAGAGTGAGTGTATTTCTCAAAAACTATATGGGAATTAAGTAGTCCCTAATAGTTACAAATGCATTCACATTTTGAGGAATAAAGGAAGCTAGACTTCCAAAGAGCTTTTGGATCGTTTTAGAAAAGGGATCTGTGATTTCCAAGAGAGAGTTTGTAGATAATTATGGGAAATTACCTCAAACCAAAGAAGAAATTGTTTTAAAAACACATCAGTTAAGTATTTTAGGGGTAGTGTTGAGCACCGATATGGAATCACGTGTTCAGAACAACTCAAGTCTCCACAAACCATGTAGCCAACATGTACAAAGAAATGATCATACTTTTTAGATGATTCATAAGTGCTTTTTAGGATAGACTAGTGGATCCACTTTGTAGTTCAGGTGCTATAACAACGACAAGGTATAGGGAGGGCCTCTTGCAACTTGAGATAAGACATTATACCATAGCTTAGGCTCATAGTAATGGTTGTCGGTACGAGAATCTCCCACATAAATTATATTACTTTAATTTTAAGTAAAGTTGAGTTTGTTAGAGTTTATTGCTAAACATTTTCCCTCTAATTCATGCTAATCCATGTTTCAGCTTATCATGCCTCCACGAAGAGCAGCATGAGGTTTTCTGTCCAAAAGGAATGTCGATGACCCAGAAGTACCTAAATCACCGAAAGTTCAATGTCAAGGGGAAGTCAACAATGCTAAATTCCACGAGGCTATCTAGATGTTAATTCAAACAATGACCTTCCATGTCGGGCATCGGAGATGATCTCGACTAGAAAAGGCTGACACCTTGAGGGTTCGTGAGTTTGTGAGAATGAATCCTCCTAGCTTCACTAGATTAAGGACTACCGAGGATCTTAAAAACATTGTGCAAGAGTTGAAGAAGATGTTTTAGGTGATGCATGTGGTTGATATTGAAAGGGTTGAATTAGTTTCATACCAACTGAAGAATGTGGCTACGACTTGGTTTGACCAATGGTAGGAGGGTAGATATGAGTATGCACCACATTCAAGATGGGATTGCTTTGAAGAAGCCTTGTTGGGGCGTTTCTTTCCCTGAGAACTGAAGGAAGCAAAGTTACATGAGTTTTACTTTGAAACAAGACTCCTTGAGTATTCATGAGTATGGTTTAAAGTTCACCCAACTGTCTCTTTATAGGCCGGAGATGGTTAAGGATATGAGAAGAAAAATGAGATTGTTTTTTCTTTTTTTGGTCGTTCTTCAAGCAAAAGAAGGTATGGCTGCAATTTTGATAGGTGACATAGGCATATCCTAGCTGATGGTCTATGTGTAACAAGTTGAAGAGGAGAAGTTGAGGGATAGAGAAGAGTAGCGAAACATATGTCGTCAAGATAAGGGTGGTTCAACTCGACCACAATATAAGAAACCAAAAGGGCATGCACCATCATGTGCTAATGCACTTGCGCCCAGATATAGAGATGAGTATAATCACCAGAATTCAAAGAACTTCAAGGCTAGACAAGCCCAATCCCAAGGTAGTGTGGCACAAGGAGGTACTTGGGGTCATACACGTGGTAGGTGTGGGCAGAAACCATGCAGGTAAGTGACGTGATGTCCAATAGGGATTCTTCAAGTGAGGTCAAGAGGGGCATTACATGAAAGAGTGTCCTAATAATAAATAGCGATGTGGAAGTTTGGGTTTTTGAGAGCCCAATCATCATCATTTTATCCATCAGACAGGGCTGCACCTAGAGGATCCACTTCTTGTACTAGTGGAGGGGGAAACCATCTCTATGCAATCACTAGTCGGTAAGACCAAGAGAACTCTCCAGATGTTGTCACGGTTATGATCAAAGTATTTACTTTTTAGGTTTATGCTTTATTAGACCCATAAGAAAGTTTATATTTTACAACTCCTTATATTGCAAATTACTTTGAGATTCTTCTTTAAAAACTTTGTGAAACCTTTTGTGTTTCTACACATGTTGGGGAGTCTATTCTAGGTCAAATTTTCATCAATCACAAGAATACCATGGTTGATATAGTAGAGTTAGACATGGTAGATTTTGATGTCATTGTAGGTATCGACATGTTGGGGAGCCTGTTATGCATCAAAATATTATAGAACTCAAGTTGTCAAGTTTCAAATAACTAATGAGCTAGTCATAGAGTGGTGTAGTAGTTCATCAGTGCCTAATCGTCACTTCATTATCATACCTTAAGGTGAGAAAGTTAGTATCAAAGGGGTTTATATATCACTTAGTCTGAGTTAATGACTCAATTGCCGAGGTACATTCCCTTCAATTATTTCCTATTATAAAAGAGTTCCTATAAATATATCATGATGATCTACCGGGAGTCTCTCATGAGAGAGACAAAGACTTCGGCATAGACATCATTCCAGATACTCGTCCTTTGACTATTCTACCATAAAGAATGGCACTAACAGATAAAAAAACAATTGAAAGATTTGTTATACAAAGGCATTATTTGACCAAGTATCTTACCTTTGGGCGCTTCGATCTTATTTGTGAGTAAGAAAGACGGTTCCCTTCATATGTGTATAAAATACCGTCAGTTGAGTAAGATGACCATCAAGAATAAGTATCCTCTTCCAACGATAGACGAACTTTTCGACCAACTTTAGGGTGCTTCTTGATTCTCGAAAATTGATCTCAGATCAGGCTGCCATCAGTAAAAAGTTAGGGAATGTGACATTACAAAGACAACTCTTAGAAAAAGATATGGGCATTATGAAATTTTGGTTATGTCCTCTGGTTTGACAAATTCACCTGCAACATTCATGGATCTTATGAATAGGGTCTTCAAAACTCATTTAGATCTGTTTGTCATCGTCTTAATTGATGATATACTAATTTATTCAAGGAATTAATAAGATCATGCTAGTCACTTCATGATAGTTCATCTGACATTGAGAGACAAGGAGTTATATGCCAGGTTCTCCAAGTGTGATTTTTTCTTAAGTCTGTGGCATTCTTGGCCAACATAGTTTCTGGTGATGGGATTAGAGTTGACTCGAAAAAGATAAAAGCAGTTCAGAGTTGGCCTAGACCTATATCTCCAACCGAGATAAGGAGTTTCTTAGGTTAACTTGACTATTATAGGATATTTGTTCAAGGGTTTTCATATATATTTTTTCCTTAGACCAAGCTAACTAAGAAGACTGCCATGTTTCAATGTTTTGAAACTTTTGAGAAAAGCTCTTAGGATTTGAAAAAGAGATTGACTACTAATTCTGTTTTGAAATTTCTAGAAGGTACTCAATGTTTTTGTTGTATATTGTGATTCATCAAGAGTTGGTTTGGGCTGTGTAATCTTAGGAATATTTGTGTGCCTAATAACCATTTTATTCCATATATATAGCCGAGTTGAGAACTTTTTCAGTGACAAAGTCATGTATTTAGAGTTGTTTTGGTTTCGCATCATCTAACCAATATGATTAGATGCTTCAGGTCGAAGATCAATGGAAAATGAACTAAAAATTGAGCACCAGAACATGGGTCAGAAGTAGAAGAAGTGGAAGAAAAGAAGAGCTAAGAACAGGAAATAGCACTATGAAGCAGCACCTTCGCGTAGCGGATGCATTTCATCCACGGAGAGAAAGAATTCTCCATAATAGGGGGGTTGGCGATAGAGGCACGTCATAGGGTTCATTTGCCCCATTAGTAGAGTAATGCTAGGGAATACGCGAACTTGAACACAAAAATTGGCCCACATGTTTTTTAGACCGTAAACAGTTTAAGTGTTAGGTTTTCGCATATGAAAATGAACAAGGCTTGGTAGAGACTTTTTCTGAACCAGAGAGATTCGTTCATTACCGGAGAAGGTGAAATGCGAAACCATCTCAGTCATCGTATGGTCAGGGAACCTAAAAACCCACAAGAGATGTATGACCAAGAACCATCGGTGATTACGGAAGATTTGAAAGTAAGGAATGTGGCAATCCCACGTATCACCAATGTAACTTCAAGTATTCAAAAGCCCGTGTTAGGTGGGTGGTTTGTCTTGAAGCTTAACATGGTGAAATTATTGCACACAAATGGGCAGTTCATTGGTCTATCTCATGAGGATCCATGAGTGCATATACAAAACTTTCTCGAGATCAATGAATATACACTCCAGCGGGAGTGAACTCTGTCTATGTGCGGCTCATATTCTTTCCCTTTTCTCTGCTTGGGGAAGTAAAAAGATGGTTAATCTCTGATCCCACAAGTTCCATAACAACTCGGGATGATCTTGGCTGGAAATTCTTTATACGGTTCTTCCTTTCTGGTAAAACAGCAAAGCTAAGAAGAGACATATAAGCTTCCAATAAAAAGGAGGGGAAAATATGTACCAAACGTGGGATAGGTTTTAGTCTCTATTATTAAGTTGCCCACATCATCATCGAGCTAAATTTTTTTACTTGATTACGTTGTAGGTGGACAAGATTTGGAAAAGACATATGTTGAGTTGTTTACATTGCTTGATAAAATTTCACAAGGTAACCCTGAGTGGAATGGCGGAAGAGTGAAACTGGTCGTACAGAAGACTGCCAGAGTTTTAGAGATGGACGCAGTCACAACTTTGTTTCTCAGATTGCATAAATGCAGAACATGATGACCACTTTTTTTAGAAACATGTCACTAGGAAAACAACAAGCCCAAATTAATATGGTTAACCAACCACAAGCTTGGTGTGAAGTATGTCAAGGTGGATATAATGTTGAGGTATGTGGGTCAAACCCATAATCTGTTCATTTTGTAGGTAAGGATGCTCTGCGAGGAGGGAATCACAAAGGCTATGGAAATACTTAAAACTCAAGCTGGCAAAATCACTCAAACTTTTCATGGGCTGTAAATCAAAACCAATAACAAGGACACAACCAATACAGACCACACAGTAGCGGACAACAGTACCATACAAAAAGCCTTGGAAATGAACCACAAAATCATGGTAATCAGCAGGGTGCCAAGCAAGGTGATATTTGTGTGAAAGGCATGCTAAAAAAAATTATGGAGGACCAAGCTAAGTTGGCGACAAATATTTGAATCAATTAATTGGAAACACAATATTTGGAGAAACAGTTTGGGGAGTTTGCTAGTGCCCGAAATTCCAGATCACAAGGGGATTTGCCGGGAAATACCCACCCAAACCCAAAGAAAGTAAATATTATGAGAACTCGTAGTGAGTGTCCATTGGAGGAGTTGGCACCAAAGGCAAAAGTTGTTGAAGAAATGGGAGAACATGTAGAGGAAGAAGAATCCAACGAACAACGGGTGAATGAGGAACCGAAAGAAAAACCACCTCATCCTTTTCCATGGAGATTCGAAAGGCAAAATGAGGAATAATGTTTTAGTAAATTCACCAAATTACTCAAGCAGGTACATGTTAACTTGCCTTTAATTGATTTTTTGTAGGGTATTCTTAAGTATGTATTACATGTGAAAGATGTGGTGGCAAAAAAATGTGATTGACTTAGTATGCAAAAGAGGCATTAACTAAGGAGTGAAGTTCTCGAATATAGAATAGGCTCCCAACCATATTGAAAGATTTGGGAAGTTTAACTCTACAAATAAAAATTTTGAAATGTGTGGAGTAAAGGGGCTTATGAGATTTGGGTGCAACTATCAATTCGATGCCTACATCCATGCTCCTCAATTCGGGGATAGGAAGGATCAAATCCACAACCATTATGTTGTAACTAGCTGATTGTTTAGTTTCAAGTCTAGATGGTGTTATCGAAGATGTCTTGGTTAAAGTGAGAATACTGATTTCCCTGTAGACTTTGTCATCTGGATTTTGAGCCTGATCCTGAGGTCCCATTTATTGTGGGACGACCATTCCTAGCAACAGGAAGAGCCTTAATTGATGTGGCAGCCGACAGACTAACAATAGGAGCTCATGATAGGGTTGAGGTGCTTGATGTTTACAAATCAATGATGTTTCCTGCTATATACAAGGAGTTATCGAAAATCACAATCATTGAAGCTGACATTATGGCCAAATTTGTCGATGCCAAGGACCCTTTAGAAAAAGTATTGATTGGGCAAGACATTGAGGGAGATGTTGAAGACCAAGAGATGGATAAATTCCTCTATGGTCCCAATGTGAGTATGCTTTGCAAGTTTGTGGAACCACTGAATAGAGTCGTGGTGTAACACTCCAGAAAATGTTCTCGTCTGAGAAAGAGTCTATTATGTTTTAAGAATAGCTATTAGGGTACAATGCCCAATATTGAGAAATATTGGACATATTAGAGAATATTGACTTAAGGGTGTTAGCCAATTTCTATGTATTAAGATATACTTTGATGTTGAAATGCCCCAATTCAAGCTTGTTTAGGAATTGTACCTGCAATGAAGACCCAAAACTAAAATGTTTAATTCCTCAACTCACAAATTAGGTACGAGACATCTTGGTGTCAACCTAGGTTCCATAGCACATGATCATTTAAAATGATCATGTAGAGTAAGAAGTGCCCAAGTATATAGTGAGGATCCTTGGGACTACAAGAAATGAGCAGCAACACATGTGCAGGACATGTGCTAACCGTCCAAGGGACAAGCCAAACCGAATTTGGTTAGGGCGGTTGGGGGAGGCGCGCGTACAACTCAAGACCTGTGGGTCCTAGCTTCCTAACAAACTCTAGTCTCTAACTTACCTAAATATATAACTAAACTAAGACTAATCAAAATTAACTAACTAGTGCACCCGTCAACATAAGACCAAACCGGGTGACACTGACCTAGTAACTAACTCAAGAAACATCCTACTACCTAACCTATGAAGGTCCAAAGGGGTTGATTATGGTATTAATGACTTAGGGGTACTTTAGTAATTACCCCAGGTCAATTAATTAATTAAATTAGCAGCTTAATTAATAAAAATCAAAATCAAGCCCGAAACCCTTGGAAAATTTCCTGATTTTGCTAAGTCAAATGTTCTCCTATTTTTAGTTAATTTACGAGGGGCATTTTGGTAATTAGCTAATACTCTCGAGCTCTCTTAGGCAATTTCAAGGCTATTCATCAAGATTTTTCCTGCAAAGTTCCAGGTGATCTTTGTAGATTCAATTGTACAGTACGGTATGGGTATTCAATTGGTTTCATTTCCCGAAGAGGCTTTTCAAACGTTTTTGAATTCAATAAACGAAAACTAGGGTTGTTACCAATGCAAGTTTAGAATGTTCATCACCCTAGTCCTCTCTATTTACGATTCTAGTATCATATATAATGCAAAATCTTGAGCATGTTGTTGGTATGTGGTGCTAAATGGTCATTATTTATAGGTTTCTATGATTTAATAATGTTGAATGAGACCTATAGGTTAGATCCGTATGATTAATGCCCAATTTTGTTCGAGAATATGAAATTGTTATAAGCCGTTTATGAAATTTAATTTACTGTTGAAAAGGGATGAACGTTTTGACTTTACCGTTTGTGTTTACAGTAGATATATTGTGATGATTTTGAATGCACTATTTCCTAGAACAAACAAGATGTGAATCAAAGCTAATTAATGAATCTTCCTATGCTAAATCAACATTATAGTGTGACCAATCTAACATTGAATTCTTCTTTTAAGCTAATTAAATGTTGGCTTGCTTAAAATGAATGTTTAGATTACTATAATATGTGAAATTTTGGCTTTTGCCAAGGGTGTTTGAGATAATGAAATTGTTATTAAAAGCTAATCAAATGTTAAAAGTTGGCTTGTAGGCATGATGCGATTACTATAATGTATTCATGAAATAATTGATTTGGCTAGTGATAATATCATAGTTTGATTTATGCCAATAAATTGGCTTACAATGTTATTTCCAAAATATGATATAAAAATTGACTAATGACTAAGTTATACAAAATTAAGTATGACGGATGTAACTCAATGAATTCATAACCAAGGTTATACCAATCATTGGGGCAAGTCCTAACATACCCTATCCAAATGATCTATGAATATAGTAGTACGTTGAATAAGTTTATAAGTTTCATAATGAGTGGTATAAGTCTACCAAATGACATGGAGAAATATAAGGTGAGTAATGACATAACTAAAAGCTTATGATTTATGAAATTTACCAAAATGGTTGTTAAAGGAAGTAGGACACGTCACACTTGCACCTAAACGATAATGTTAAAGATACTCACATAAGAGGGTGTTAGAAATAGTGAGACTAGTCTCATTAACACCATGATGATAATGTAAGGTTTAAGTTTACATTCATCAAGTATAGAAAGGGATGACAAGTCATCCATTGAGTTAGGCATACCTCATATTAGAAGAAAGATTCCATAATGTATGAGTCAACTCTAAAAGTTAAAAGATATAATTAATTAATGGAAGCACCGATAGACTAGCAATGAGCTTTTGCAAGCACCTATAAGCCTCGTGAGATAAGGATACAACCAAGGTGGATAACTAGTCTCTGGAATATCTTAGTCTTTGAAGTATGTTGCCATCATAGGAATTAGACAGTGGATTACACCTAAGAGAGATAGGTAGTATTAGGTTTCACTTTTGCAGGTGAACCACCCCTTTTTAGTGTGGGCAGACACTGGATTTCATGTTTAGCTCACTTGATCTATGTCGGTGAATGCTCAAAGAAAGTATTTGGTTTCACTTTAGCCGTGAACCACCTCTTTTTAGTATGGGAAGACACAGGACTTGGTTTCTCTTTAGCCGGTGAACCACCCCTTTTCAGTGTGGGGCAACCACTGGATTTCATGTTAACTCACATGATCTAGGTTTACTTTGATCGGTGAACCACCCCTTTTTGGTGTGGGGCATACACTTTATTTCATGTTAGCTCACATGATCTTAATGCTAAAGATTTCTTTTAGAAAGTAAGAAAGGAAGAAGAAGAAATGTAAGTTCAAAGTGAACTACGAAAACAAGAGCTTAAAGTACATCAAATCATCAGTGGTTCATAAGAATAAAGTTTTAACAAGATATTGGCTTATTCCAATAAAGGTATATTCTCCAGTATCTTCACATTATGCAAATGATCAAATAATTGGCCTATCCAATAAAGATTGGCTTAAAAATACTTCATGCCCAATTGTAGTTAAGTCATTTCCTTAGTCTCTTGGATTTCTTACTTGATTCATTGTACGTATGGGAGTATAATGAATCATTTCGCTTGTAAGTAAAACAAAGGATCAAAGGAGATCATTGAACTACACAACAAAATGAAGGAAAGACTGAAAAATAAAGTAAGGCATGAGGGTAGAGCTCTCGGCCTAAGAGGGTGCAAAAATAATAATTTTTATTCGAGTTGTGCTAAAATTATGTTCATCATTCAAAGGTATTATGTTCATATAGAAAATGAGTTGTGTGCTTTAAATGCAGGAAAACATGTCATATTCATAGCATTAATCACAAATGTGAATTAGGAAAGTATAGTGACTTCAGTTTCCAGAAATGACATGTTGCTATAGGAAGAGCTTTCCTTGATCATGCATAGTCCTTATGTGTTTATATGAATACACCCATGCTTAGTACAAGTGTGCCCTAACCCATATACTATTCTTATTTTTTAAAGGCGCAGAATCTTTAAGAATATTGAAGAAACGTAGGAGCGGTTTGGACTAGTATCCCCAGACCTTTGGTAGGTACTCTTGAGTTCGAGAATGCTACATTTATTATTCTAGCTTTAGTACATTAGACATAGCTAATGGATGTTATCCCTAGCATTTCCTTTCAGACAACAAGTGGGTTAGTCCAGTGCAATATGTACTTTAAAAGGGAGGCATGACAGTGATCACTAGTGAAAAAATTAGTTGATCCCAACCAGAACAGTCACGGGATGACAAATATGCGTGGATTACAGGAAATTGAATGAAGCCACCCAGAAGGATCATTACCCGGTCCCTTTTATTGATCACATGTTGGACCGGTTGTCTGAACAAGAATATTATTATTGCTTTCTTAATGGCTATTCATGGTACAACCAAATTGTGATTGCACTAGAGGATCAAGAGAAAACCATTTTCACATGCCTGTATGATACATATGCTTTCAAGAGGATGCCTTTTGGATTATTCAATGCCCCAAATACATTCTAAAGATGCATTATGGCTATTTTTCATGATATTATTGAAGAATTTGTGGAGATATTTATGGATGATTTCTCATTGTTTGGGGAGTCTTTTGACAGGTTCTTCGAGAAATTGGACAGGGCTTTAGCTACGTGTGAAGAAACTAATATTGTCCTAAACGATGAAATATTTCATTTTCTAGTAAAGGAAGGTATTGTGTTGGGGCATAAGGTGTAAAAGAAAGAACTGGAAGTTGGTCGTGACAAAGTGGAAGTAATTTAAAAGCCTCCACCTCTCATTTCTGTGAAAGAGGTGCTCAAATAGTTAATCAAATGGATAAATATATATATATATATATATATATATATATATATATATATATATATATATATATATATATATATATATATATATATATATATATATATATATATATATATATATATATATATATATATATATATATATATATATATATATATATATATATATATATATATATATATATATATATATATATATATATATATATATATATATACGTAATTCTCCGAAATGAACTTAGGTGAACTAGAGAATTTTGAGTGTTTTTAATTGAATTTTGTTAAAAAATGAGTTAATTTAGTGTTCTTGGTCAGTGTGTGAAGTTTGGTTAAGTTTGGAGGTCAAACGTCCAAGAACGTCCATGACGTTTGGAAGATATGCCTTAGAAAGTACTCGCGTGTCTTGATGTGTTTGACTGAGTTTTACGTGTTTGTTTTAATCAAAATTTATATGTTCCTAATATCTTAAAAACTTATTTTATGGGTTTGAATTCCGGGTACGACTCCATCTAGGACCCACGAGGGGCCCTAGAAGAGGACCCAAGACTTTAGCACCAAGCTGCCGAACCACTACTCCATCGACAGAGGGCAGTCTACTGGCCGTAGACTTAATGACGCCCCATCGTTTTTGAGGCGTAGTCCCATAATAAGTGTTATTGTAATCACCATTAATAATTCTTTGAATCCATCGACGCCACAACAGAATGGGCCGTCGATCAAACGACGCCCAGTAGCTTGGGGTCATTGATTGGCACTGCAAAAGCTGTTGAACGCTTGCTGCCAGCTTGGGGTGTTTTGTGTAAATTCACCCCAAGTTTTTTAAGACCATATGATGATATTTTTAGGTTTTTTAAGTTATATTCAATTATTTTTAAGTCGTAGACCTTAATAAGACCCCTCACTTCAAATATTCACACTCCCTCTCTAAAGAAAACTCTCTAATAGGCACCATTGGAGCTAAGACTCAAGGAGGGAAAGAAGGTCTGGGTTGGACGTGTTTCTTCACAAAAACATAGTGGGTTTCCTTCTTTTTGAGGTATGGTATCCATCCTTGAACCCTCTTCCATTCAAGGATTCATTTCCAAAAGATTTCAAAAAGGGTTTACGAACTCTATTTCCTTCTATCTTTGATGTTAAGCATGGGTCTTCTTGTAAGGTGTTTTAATTATTAAAATATGTTTATTATAGTATTAACTGATGATTTTAATTTCAAAACCCTAATGAATTCATGTTCATGCATATTTCTAACTTTTAGCTTAAGAAATGGGTTAAATGAGCATGTTTGTTTAGGGTATTAACTTTGGTTTTCTTGTGTTGTTATTATGAGTTTACTTCTGCCCTAAGGGCCTTATTATTATTAAATCTTGAGAAAATGATTATAGGTGTTGATGGATTTGTTGAATGGTGAGTTGCTTATATTGTGTAATTCTTATGATAATTTGCTCGTGAGTGGTATGGTCCACCTTCTTGGTGGCGGTGTAATTTTGATGAACTTGATATTACTTAGTATGTATCATGAGTGTGTATTTTAAGGCCTAATATGTGAAATGAAGTGATATTGAAGATATGTCTTTTCTTGTTTTTTGTGATGTTGAATTGCATGTTTGGCTTAGATTATGCGTAAGTGAAGTATATGATTTTGTTGAGCATGTAAAGTAAGTGAATTTATGAATGTAGATCTAAAGCATATATAGAAGATAATGTGAATGAAATGATGCTTATATGAAAGATGTTCTCACAAGTACACACACACACTTGAATGAATGTATTAAGATAAGTTTAGCAAATGGAGGAGTTTTGAGGTGGACACTCTTCGTATGTTGAGATGAAGTGTATAGCAATAACCTCAATAAGAGCTTTCTAAGACAGATTAGAGGATGAATGGCCTTAGTGAGTTGAGATGTGGTGGTCACTATTTATCCTTAACCAAAGGTATATGATGTTTAAAATTCGTTGGGGTCATGTCTAGCACCGAGAGGATATGAAGAAGAGGTAGTTACACTTCGTGAGTTAAGATTATGTATTCCAATGTACCTCGTGAGATGATTACTCCTCGTTAGTAGATGTAACAACCCTAAAAATGGATATTTTAAGTAATGCTTAATGTGTCAAGAATGCCTACGATTACACCAGGTTCACACGAATTGATGCGCGTAGAACCAGACCTCTAAATTCTTGATACAGCCAAGCAAACTAATTTGTGGAGTTAGTTGTGCTAGAAATGGTTGGGTCCATCCGTGTAGGGCTCTCGAATACGAAGATTTACTCGGATGAGTCTTTACCGGACCTAAAAAGGGAAAATCTTATATTTGGCGGGTCTAGGGGTAAAATGGTCTTTTCCATAACAAGGGTAATATCATAATTACCTTATGAAATTTTAAATTATTAATTAATTTAATTAAGTGAATGGTTCGAGTAGGGTCAACCCGAAATAAATTATTTGCGGTGGTCACTCCACCTAGGTTCGAACCCCAATGAAAGCTATAATTAAATATATTTTATTTGTTGTTTATAATCTGATTTTTAAGGAATTTATGGCCATTCAACTAAGCTAATTAAATCATATTTTTTATTAAATTAATAAGGAGTCCTAATTTGACTAATTCCCAAACTAAAACTCCTAATCCTAAACTAATCTCTCACGTTCATCTCTTTCACGTCTCTCCACTTCTCTTTCACATTTTCTCTGCCAAACAAGAGTACTAAAGCAGAAAACTTACTAAAGTTCTTCACAAATGAAGAACTCACACAAAAAAATATAATCAAAACATAAGGAAAAATGTTAGGCAAATGGGAAGTTTCTCCGTCGAATTGGTGTTGAAGTTGGAAGGAATTGGATGTGATTTCGGAGAAGGTTTAAGTAAGTTCAAGGTTTGAACAACACAAAAGGTATGGGTTTTCTTACTCTTGGTCCCTTTTCCAAGAGACCCCTAGGATTCTGTCGATTCTAATCCAAACTAGGATTGTTTCCCCGTTGCATGTCCCTGTCAATAGATCTTATCGATGGTTGTAGGTTTGTATGTCTCTTAGTAGATATTAGGCATGTAATGTGTTTTCGCGATGAATATGTTCATGAATGTTTATTTGGAATCGTATGAATGATAACCTATGTTTTCCGAAAATATGTGTTCAGGTGTGTGCAATTTGTAACCGTGACTTTTGGACACGGACTGGATCATGAAAATGACATGTTTATGGTTGTATTTATGTGCACAAGTTTGTTTAAATCGTGATGTTCATAAGTGATGTAAAGATGCTGATTTGAGTTCAAACTCTTTAACGAATTTAATCTTGAAAATTCACCTAAAGATAGCACTAAAAACTATTCCAAACGTATACACATTTAACGTGAAAGAGGTGAGAAAATAGGCTGCACAAAATGTGATCAGAATTCCAGTACTTTGATGTTAGTTTCGGTCAAGCAAATTCAATTAACATGTTATGAAAAATGAAGAAAAATAAATGAGGTCCCTGAGGATCGAACCCATGACCTCACCATGTTTGAATTCATAGAAATAATGTAAGTTAAAAGAATGTGGCAAGGTTGATTCGAGCCCGTGACCTTGACCGAAAATGAAATACTAAAAATAAGAATGAAAGGAGTGGGATTCGAACCCACCATCTCTCAGTCATATTTAAGGAGGAATTAAAAGAAAAATAAAAGGTTGAGGCGTGTGGGAATCGAACCCACGACCTATAGGACAAATGAAAGGAATTTACGAGGAAAAGTAAAATGGGGTTGTGGGGATTCGATCCCACACCCTCTCGGACAAGACGGAGAGAATTAAAAGAAAATAAAATAAAAGGAAATGAGGTTGGGGGGGGGGGGTTCGATCCCACATCCTCTCAGTCCCAATGAACAAAAAATAAAGAGAGAAATCAAAGAAAAAAATGAAATGAAGGCGTTGAGTCTTGATCTTGGGTCCCCAAGCCGTGTGGATCAAACAAAAATAAATAAAAATGTAAGTGTTGTCCAAGGGATACGAAATCGGGTTCCCTTACCCGAATTCCGCATTGATACATAAGTCATACGTGAAAAAATGTACAAAAATAATGTTGTCTATATTTTTTTCAAAATCGAGATCTTGGCATACTTAAAAAATGTATAAGTCTTGTACCACATAATCTTAGGAATATATGAATCACTTAAATGAACTATGATTGAAGCCTCGTGGCTTGTTTGCATAGACCCATAAGTCTAGCATACGTGTAAAGTAAGTGAACATAAAATGTATGTAACGAAATGATGAAACTCTAGAAGGGTCAAGTAAGAGTGTGAAATACACTAAATTGCCAAGTGCATTGGCATATGATAAAATGAACATTCACGTAAAAAGGGCTGAGTAATTATGAGGAGAAAATATGCTAAAGCTAATGAATGTGGTGACAACATGATAAGAGGCTAATGTGAAAGATGAGAGCAATCTAAATTGAGCCTACGTAAATGTTACCAAAATACTCCCCAATGAGAGTGTAAAGCTAAAGAAGTGACACATCTCCATGAAAACTCTAATGAAAGTATTGAGATTAATGTGTACTTATACTATGATGTCCACATACTACAAGCCAACTTCCATGACGTCTGAGTTGAATGTAATGGAACTTTATACTGCGCACCGATAGGATACCAATGAGCGGTGATGCCTTATTTTGGGAAGGGTGGAGGTTCACGTAACTCTCATGAGATGAGACTATCCGGCATGTCGGGTATGGGTCTCCATATATTTCCTAGTCTTTGAACCTATGCTGCCAATATAGAGATCTAGCAGGGTTCATTTCCCTATGTACGTTATCAAGTTTTGGGTCACTTTGGCTAGTGATTCCACCTCATTTTGGTGTGGGGCAGACACCGAATTTCATGATTCTCACAAGATCTATGTCGGTTAAAGTTAATATTCTCAAATGAATAAATGAGGATAGCCTCAAATGATGCACATAATGATATGAGCGATATCAAAGGTGTTAGGATATGATTATCAAGAGGTGAGCTAGACTCAAGTAATGACACTTGGTTATTCTTGATCTGTGCACAACAAACCCGATAAGGGTCTAAAACTACATTCTAGGTATGGCTAGTGTTTACACTAGCTTATGATTTAATTAAATAAAGTACGTATGAATGAATGAAACAGACTCTGTGTTTGCTAAAGAAGGCTCCCTGGTTGAGGTCCCATTTGTTGAGCCTTCATTTTGGGAAGTCTTAATGTCATGTCCATGATTCCAAGGTCTAATGGCATATGAATGAATGATGTGAAATATGTTCTGTGCTATATGCGATATGTTATGTATTATGTGTAAGATGTTATGTGTTGTGTACAATATGATACGTATGATGCCACATTTTAATCTCATGGCATGACTTTCCTAAGCAAAATTTGGCAAGTCCCCTGACAATCCTAATTCAAATTTGGCAAGTCACTTGACATTCCTAATTCAAATTTGACAAGTTCCCTGACTTTCCTAATCTCAATTATGCAAGTCCTATGACTTGAGTTTCCATAACTCATATTGTTAGGAAAGAGCTATTCTTATTCATGCATGGTTTTGCTGTGCACTTGCATATACCCATACTTAGTACAAGTGTGTACTAATCCCATAGAATATCTATTTTTAGGTGCAGGCACTGGTGGTCGTTAAAGCTTATAGTACGATGTTGCAGCTACCGGACATGGATCTTTCATCCAGAATTGGTAAGCCTTCATGCTTTCAAGAATGTCGACTGTTATTATCTAGCATAGATGTAGGATTTAGCTAGTGGATAATGTTCCACTAGTGTTTCATTTAAACCTTTATTTCATACATTGTATTGGTGCCATTTTGGCAAGTATACACTTAATGCAGTATTGAACTATTTCATTCTTTTAATGATCTTAATGTTAGATGGTTGATTATGAACGTTTATGAGTTTAAGTAGAATTTTTTACATGAGTGTTAAGTAATGAAAAGTTCATATTTTCTGCTAATATTAACCTAGATGAAGTAACTATGATGTATGTATGCTTGTGTGTGACCTCTGAGAGGTCAACACGTCGATCTCGTCAGGTGGGTAGATTTCGTGCATGATAGTAGAAAATGAGTTACTTAGTAGAAATCTTCTTATCCCTTAACTATGTGCCAGCATAGGTGTAACTACTTGGAAAACCATGTAAAATCTAAAAAGAATGACCTTACTCTAGGCAAGTGAGGATCCCTCATCCGATAGGGGTTAATGACATGATTCCATGTCTACCTCTCATGTTCTTTGTTGGTTGAGATAACCTCCCACAAAAGTACTCAATGTGCTATGTCTTCTAAAGGAGTGTTCTACTTAGGGTAGGTAGTGGAATGGGACGCTATTTATCCATTGCACTAGGTAGGCATTCCGAAAGGGGAGTCTTGGTGAGTCTTTTTTGAATTGAATGAACTAAGTCTCCTAAAAGAACAGACTACTTAGGGTAGGTGGTGGAAAGTTGTCATGACCCGATAGGACCCCCTAGAAGTTAGGACAAATCCTCGTTTCATGAACTGGAATATTTGATCCTTAAGGGTCTTGTACAAGCCCTTCAACTATCGTTCATTACTTAAGACATGAAACGTAGTGCGGAATTAAAAATTTTCACGAATAAATTGATAAAAAGGAAATCTTTCATAAATACTTAAGAGATCTCATCGTCACAAGCAAAACTTAAGACATGACAAATAATATATTAGGGACACGACCCTTTACATTAAGATCAAATACATATTAAGTCTTTAACTAAGAATTTAACAAAAGGACTATGTGCTCGAATATATGAGGACCTAATTTGCCTTGAGAGAAACTTTTCCAAGCTCTTCCTTCTAGCCTTCAACCTTTAAAATGTTCCCAACTTATACTTATAGTATAGAAATGTATGGGGTTAGTATGAATAATGTTCTAAGTATGTCATATGCAAAATCATGTAAAAAGGGATATTTTAGTAAAATAAGTTCTCATTCCAAGTAACTATAACATTCATGAATTTCAAAAAAATTAACATAATAAGCATCATTTTAAACTTAGAGAAAGACATGCATAATTTTTAAACCAAAAGACACTTTACATAGAACTTACCACAACTTAAAGGTGAACTCAAATGAACATTACAGTGAACGGTTTGAACAATTATATTGAAGGACTTCCAGTGAATGGCACAGTCCAAGTCATATGAACCCGTTTTCCTTTGAATCTTCCCTAACTCAAGGTCATCCTAAGATTCCCTAAGGTGAGACAAGAAGCGATCATTTACACACCCCATTCAAGGCACACCTAAGAGACCCTTAAGATCACAAAACCTTAGGCTTACCTCATTTAGAATTCAAATCCACTCCCTTGGCTAAGATGTGCAACACATTTATGGAGATATAGGTCACACTAAGTGCAATGTGAGAGTAGCATCCCATACTACCACTACCACTTAGGTGATCCAAATGGATTCGATTAACTCAAGAACTTAACAATAATCATCCATAACATCATACAATAACACTCACACAAACAAATTTCCTGAAAAAACTCTTCTACCATAGAAGGTATAGATCACACTAAGTGCAATGTGAGAATAGTATCCCATACTACTACTCCCACTTAGTGATCCTAATGGTTTCTATTGGATTGAGTACCTCACGATAGTCATTCAAAAAATCAATAAATAAACATGATAAGTTAGTTCAATAAATTCAATTGTGGGAGTTATCTTAACAAAGACCATGAGAGCTAGACATGGAATACCGATGTTAACCCCTATTGGATGAGGGATCCTCAGTTGCCTAGAGTAAGGTGATGCTTCTTAGCTTTTACATGGATTTCCCAATATCTACACATATTACTGCTCACATAGTTAAGGGATAAGGAGATTGCTACTAAGTAACTCATTGTCTACTAACGACGAGTACTCATCTCAAGAGGTACATTGGAAATACAACATCTCAACTAACGAAGTGTAATCCACCTTCCTTTCATATCCTCTCGGCGCTACGCATAACTCCACATTGATTCTTAACATTATAAAGTATAGGTCAACGTTAACTAATGAATACCACATCTCAACACACGAAGGGAATTCATCCTCCGACCTATCTTAGATAGCTCATTAATAATAATGGGGTTGCTACTAAACACTTCATCTCAACTCACGAAGAGTGTCCACCCCAAGACTCCCCGCCTTACTCAACTTAACCTTATACATTCAATTAAGTGTTTGTATGTACATGTGAGCACACCTTACATGCAGGCATTATTTCGTTTATATCAATTTCTATACATGCTTTAGACCTTCATTCATCAAAACACACACTCTACAAGATTCACATAATCATATACATCATTTAGACATAATGTAGGTCACACATAAAATTCAAGCTCCACATGACATAATGAAAGACTCATTTTGAATATCATTTCATTTCACCCATTAGGCCTTGAAAATCATATTAGCAATACATACTAACTAATATCAAGCTCATCAAATAAACACCACCATGAAGAAGGTGGACCATACCACTCAAGAACAATTGGTAATAAAAATAATAAAATATAAAAAAACTCACCATTCTATCAAGTCATCATCACATATAATCAATTTCTCAATATTTCATCATAATCAGGCCCTTATTAAAGTAGCTAATCCCAAAATAATAACAGAAGAAAACAAAAATTCATACATTACCCAAAGATGCTCATTTAACCCATTTCTTAAA
This sequence comes from Solanum arcanum, assembly GCA_027789145.1. NCBI lineage: Eukaryota > Viridiplantae > Streptophyta > Magnoliopsida > Solanales > Solanaceae > Solanum > Solanum arcanum. The sequence goes on from CM050943.1 coordinate 35,865,575, forward strand.
CTAAAAGTTTGAAATATGCATATACGTAAGTTCATTAGGTTTCTAACATAAAATTCATGAATTCGTACAAAAATAAATATAGTGAATCATTAGAACAATTTTACAAGAAGAGTTATGCTTAAAATCAAAGATAGTAGGAATCTCAGTTGGAAAACCCTTTTTGAAATCTTTTGGAAATGACTCCTTGAATTTAAGAGGGTTAAAGGATGTATACTATACCTCAAAGAGAAGGAAACCCACTATTATTTTATGAAGTCACACGTCCAAACCGACCCTTTTTTTCCTCCTTGAGTCTTAGGTCCAATGGTGACTTTGAGAGAGTTCTCTTTAGACAAGGAGTTTGAATATTTAAAGTGAGGGGTCTTGTCTAGGTGTAGGACTTAAAACTAACCTAATATAACTTAAAACCCCTAAAAATATCATCCTAGGGTCATAAAAGAGTTAATTTATAAAACACCCCAAGACTTAACAGGTAGTGTGTAATATTTGGGACAACCACCATCGACGGACCAATTAACGGAGTGTTTGTAAAGGGACGGGCCGTTGGTGAGGTCTCTTTGGTTAGGGATGTGATATACCGTGGTTTCACGGTATAATTAATACTTTTTCCTTAAGTTTACTATGTCCGAATGTATTTTTGTGCTAGTTTTTATATGAGTTTCTCTTTGTTTTTGCAGGAAATCTGTCCAAAGTTGAATGCGGAGATTTTGAGTGAAGAAATGCAGAAGAGACCACCAACGGAGCTGATGACGGTCCGTAGGTGGCAGCGTAGAGAAGCTGCTGAAGGAAGATGGGGAAGTCTGACCAAGTATGGGGTTACGTAGCTTGTGATGGTCCGTCGTGTCTATGACGGTCCATCCTGCAGGTTCGTCATGAAGTTCAGAGAAGTGATCCCAGTACCCAGATTCCAAGAGTTGAAGTGTTTTGAAACGAAGACCCTCGACAGACCGTTGTGCCTATGAGGGTCCGTCATACTTGCCGTCGAGGGGAATGAAGAGAGCAGCAAAAGAAATTGCTAAGTATGGGACGACGGAGTCCATGACGGTCTGTCATGACAACGACGGTCTGTCGCGAGGTCCGTCGACCCAGCCGCATTTTTGAAGATTTCCAGCAATTAGAATCCTTGTTTAATTAGGTTTTTATTTTTTATAAATAGTTCAAAAAATCTCGTTTTTGAGGTTAGACTCCGTATTGTTAGGCTACATATTATTAGACTTTTGGATTTTTGGATTATTGGAACTTTTGATTGTTGATTAGTGTTAGATTTTTAGATTCTTACAAGTGATTTTTGGTGATTAATCAAGCAAACTTTTGGAATTTATTCTTTCTCATTGAAGTAAGTACATGAATTCTTATTTAATATATTTGAATATTGTATTTATGGCTATGAATAACTAAACTCTATAACTAGGGTTGTGGGAACCATAGGCAAATAATGAGATAAACCCTAATTAAAAGAACAATTCTAGAATAGTGTCTTGCTGTATTAATAATTCTTTCGTTTAGAAGTCTTTTTAACGGATGGCCAACGTTAGAACTCGCCTTAATGCTACTTGCCGGACCAAGGAGGTAGATAATAGGAAAAGAATTATTAACATAGATTTAGTGTATATTATCTAATAGGCTAGTATTGATTGGTACGAGGTAATAACTTAGTCACATATCGAATACGATGCTTAATATGAGGTAAGGATAAGGGTAAGGATAGCAACACACGTAGCAGGACCAAGGTGCGGAGTGAGATTTTCTATATGCCGGACCAAGGCTTTAGAAATACATAACTTATCACTTTGCATGCAAGATACTAGGAAAGAATTGTTATAGTTAGAGTTATCAAGTTATGAACCTGTGGGGAACACATAAACCCTAGTTACCCTGATTAATTGATTAAAACCCAACATTAAAAGCTGTTAAGTGTCTCTTTCAAGTTCGTTGGTTATTTTCACATATTTAGAGATAGAACCCCCCTTTTTATATTTTTACTTTCTAAGGAAGTTATTGACCAAACGATAGTAATAATAGGTTGAAGTTAAGTCTAGACTATTTTCCTCGTGGGAACGATCCCAACCTCACTAGTTGGGTTATTTACTTGACACGACCGCTTTACTTCTCAATTGAGAAGTAAGTTTGAGCGTATCAAATTTTGGCGCCGTTGCCGGGGAACTTAGCTTTTAGATTAACTTGAACTTATTACTATAGTTTAGTTGATATTTGCTTGATTTTACTTTATTTTATTGTTTTTGATTTCCTTTCAGAACTATCCTCCTTGTATGCCAAATACACGGAGAGGAAGAGAACCCTTGATTCCCTACGATCACGAGCTAGAGCGTACACTGCGCAATATGAATCGAAACTTGGGAATAAATGACGAGGATCCAAACCATAACATCCCAGATCTAGTGGATGTTCATGGTCAGATGTTACCCGATTCTCCGGGTGAACATCAACAGAGGTGACAAAATCCTGTTCCACGGCCCCAAGCATACTACAGAGGGTATGATAACATAGCAGACTCGGATGGGCCACTTGTCTTGCCACCTCTACCCACAGGCCACACTTTTGTGGTAACTAGTAGCCTGATGCAAATGCTCACTGCCAGAGGTTTGTATTCAGGGATACCTTCTGAGGATCCACATGCCCATATAGCTAAGGTAAGGGCAGTGTGTAAAAGTTGTGTGGGGAGGCCTTATTTAGATCTAGATGTACTACGTCTTAGAGTGTTTCCTCTCTCACTGACGGGAGAGGTTGCTATGTGGTTCACTGAGCTCCCACACAACTCCATCTTCACTTGGAACCAACTAAGGGATGTCTTCTTAGCACGCTACTATCCGGTCTCTAAGAAATTAAACCACAAAGACAGGGTGAACAACTTTGTGGCACTACCAGGAGAGTCAGTTAGTAGTTCTTGGGATAGATTCACCTCATTCTTGAGAAGTGTTCCAAATCACCGTATAGATGATGACTCACTGAAGGAATACTTCTATCAGGGACAGGATGATAACAATAAAGCGGTGTTGGACACTATAGAAGGTGGATCTTATGGAGAATGCCCTTATGCTGAGATTGCAGAAAAACTAGAGAAAATCTCCCGAAATAACAAAGCTTGGAGTACTAGGAAGTCCGATACAGGGCGAAATACCTTCGCAGTGCAGTCCACTCACAACCCAGCCACAAATGATATTCGTGAAGAAATGGCTAAGATGAGAACTGAGCTTGGGTTGGTACTAAAACATGTCAATGGGGGTGTAGAAAAGATAAATGCAGTCAACTACTTGTCTAAACCACCACCTCCAAACGATGAGTGTTATTATGCGGAGGACACTTATGCAGTAAATGAACAGATGGGGGGTTTCCGACCAAGCGCCCAAGGCTCAAATCAGAATAATTTGCGCCAAGGTCAAGGGAACCAAGTTCGGAATTACGGTAACTACAACCGTGAGGGTCATTATGTCCGAGATGGAAACTACAACCGCGACAGCAACTTCAACAGGGGTAACTATGCTAATAGAAACGACAGGAACGGTCCCTATGTCCCTCCTCAAAATTGTGAAGTTACTCCTAGGGATGGTGGAGATAGTATGGTGCGAGTTGAGGATATGTTGCACAAAATGATGAGGAGGTTCGATGCTAGCGATGAGCACATTAAAGAGTTGAGGTGTGATTTAGCTAGTATTGGGAAAAAAGTTGATACACATGTAATTTCGATTAAACAGATCGAATTGCAAGTGGCCCAATTATCTGTGACAGTGAACACACGGCAATCGGGCACTCTTCCCAGCAACACTGTCCAAAATCTAAAGAATGATGCGCACTGTATGACAATCACTACTCGGGGTGGTAGGCAAACCATTGACCCACCTATGCAATCTACTAAGGAAAATGTGATAAAGGATAATGATAATGTGGTAAAGGGTACTGGTGAAGCAGAGGGAAGTAATGGAAAAGATGCAGAAGTACCTATCAAGGTAATTCCCATGCCTAGGCCACCACCACCCTTCCCTCAGAGATTAGTGAAAAATACCAAGGATGGTAAATACCGGCTCTTCATAACAATGTTGAAGTAGCTCTCTATCAATGTCCCTTTGGTAGAAGCTCTAGAACAAATGCCCGGTTATGCCAAATTCATGAATGATCTGGTCACCAAGAAAACATCGGTCACTTTTGAGGATGATGATAGATTGCAGCATTTTAGTGCTATTGCTACAAGATCCCTAGTACAAAAGAAAGAAGATCCGGGTGCAATAACTATCCCTTGTACAGTTAGGTCATTACACTTTGCGAAAGCATTATGCGATCTGGGGGCAAGCATAAATCTTATGCCCCTCTCAATTTACAAAAAGTTGGGTTTGGGGGATCCAAAACCCACTGTGATGCGGCTACTGATGGCCGATCGGACAGTGAAAAGGCCCATAGGGATACTCCATGATGTGCTAGTAAAAGTGGAGTCATTCATCATTCCAGCTGATTTTGTTATTCTTGATTGTGAGGTCGATTTTGAAGTCCCTATGATTCTTTGGAGGCCATTCCTTGCTACAGGTAGATCCTTAATTGATATGGAGAAGGGACAGATGACATTTTGGTTGAATAATGAAGAAGCGACCTTCAACATTTGTAGGACCATGAGGCAGAGTGGTGAGCTCCAATTGGTATCTGCCATATCTCACAAAGAAAAGATGAAGAAGGAGACTGAACAGAAAAATGCAAAACAAGAGTATATGGTTGGGGATCTGGTGCTTGTAGACATTTCTAGTGTGCCTTGCCTTCCGGGCAAGCTCAAGTCCAAATGGACTGGCCCTTACTTGATCACCCAAGTATTCCCTCTTGGGGTAGTTGAGTTAAAAGCTTAGGAGGGAGTGCAGTTTAATAGGAATATAGATAGAATAAAACTCTATCTTGGGCATAAAGCATCGAGGAATGAAGCGATAGAGGCATATCATCTTGATGAATTCTAAGTAATCAAGTGTCCTCAGTCGTGCCGCGACATTAAATCAGGCTCTTGTTGGGAGGCAACCCAACATTTATCGTCTTTTTAGTAATGGTAGCATTTTTCTACTAATGAGTTTTAAATTTGCAGGCACATCACCAGGAAATTCTGCAGAAAAATTACTCTGCAGCAGTCACTGACGGACACATCGACGGACCGTTGCGCTTGCGACAGACCGTCGTATGCATGCGTCGTACCAGGTACGTTTTTTTGTCATTATGAAATTAGGGCACACACGACGGAACCAACGACGGGTCGTCACAACTGTGACGGACCGTCGGCGGGTAACTGTCGCGTGATTAATGAGGTCCACCCGACCCGACCTAGCTGGACTTTTTTCAAAAATCAGACCGTTTAAAGTCCCCACCCATTCATATTTCACCCCATTACTTCATTATTTCTCCCATTACTCTCTCTTTTTCAACTTCCACATTCCCCCCCTCCGATCATTGCTCCCCTCACAATTCTCCCAAGACCTAAAGTGTTCATCTACTAGTGAGAACTGGTGCTGTGGGTGTCTATCTTGCCACCGCGTACTTGTGCATTTGTTCTTCTCCATTTCTAAGGTATGTGTCTCTAATTTATACTCATTTATCTTGCATTTGTGTTTACTAGTTAGTATTAAGCTTAGTTCCTCATCGTATTTTGATTACTTTATACGATTCTGCCTGACCTAGGTTACAAATGCTCGAACTTACCATGTTTACCACCCTAGACATATGTGCTTTTGCATTGCTAGTTTCCTAGGTAGTTGGGGTAGACACATGTAGGTCCCAAACACTAAAAGGTTGATGTGGGTTCATCGGGGTTGCTTAGGGTACCTTTTGTTCTGTCACTGTCATTCAGAACGAGACCCTGATGATGGACCGTCGTAGCCACGACGGACCGTCGTAGGGTCTGTTGCACAAGACCTAACACCCCTGTCCTACTGGACACATGTGACGGATCGTCGTCTTCACAACGGTCTGTCCTGCACAACCGTTCTGGTTGTCAGAGACCCTGTTTCTAAGGGTCTCTCATTTTTTTCCAAGTGTCATTCAACGGACACATGTGACGGACCGTCGTACCCACGACGGTCTGTCCTGCATGACCGTCATAACGGTCAGAGACCCTTCTCCTTAGGCTCTCCATATTTTTTTCCAAGTGTCCTACGACGGACATCTACAATGGACCGTCGTAACTGTGACGGTCCGTCCTAGACACACCATCATGCTAGTCAGAGACTCTCTTTCAGGGTTCTCTATTTATACAGAGTCCAAGTACAACACGACTGACCTCACGATGGTCCGTCGTAGTCACAACGAGCCGTCACCAGGCCCGTCGTGTGTCACTCTTTATACAACAATTACATATTATTTTCACTTTTTTATTTCGTATAGTTTCGCTTGTCTTGTTTTCCACTACTCGTACTAATAGTGATCCTTTGAAGGTACTACCTACTATGGCACCCAAGCAAGATCGAACCTACGCACGCGGGCGATCAAAGTCTGTTGCCTCGTCTGCACGCTTGATCATCGACTCTGATGATGAGCGGGACTCTGAGTATGTTCCCCCAGGCACTTCCGCACCTTTCCGTGCTGCACGTGCTCCCAGAGCCACACCGAAGACGGTGGCATCCGGCGTAGTCACTACCTTCCAGTCTGATGAGAAGCACACACTGACCGGCACACCCTTTGGGTCAGCCACAAATGAGGAAGGAGCGTCTGGCTCCTTAGGTGTATCATGGTCCGAGGAAGCTTCTGGCTCTGCTGAGGTTCCCGCACCCGCCACTGCAGCAGCGTCGGCCTCGTCTGATGAGACTGGCAGTTCAGACTCTACATCCGGTGCACCAGCTCAGGTTCCCACCCCAGCCTCTGACCAGTTAAACCGGTGGTGTGTCGACAGCCAGTTTCAAGTTTACTCTGACGCCAAGTTCCTGACTGATAAAGTAGTAATGACTCGAACACTCACCTTGGAGCGGCGGGTACTTACAGGGAGTCTCCCAACGATGCCGGAGATCCACAACCTCTTCACCAGGCATCGCTTAGAGTGGACAGCACGTCTGTTGGGACGATACAGCGAGGAAATGGTCCGAGAGTTCTACGCATCCTACGTAGCGACTCTCCGATCACAGATCCATAGGCGGGCTTCTCCCGCTAAACAGGCCCCACTAGAGAAGGTTAGAGTCCGGGGCGTGAAGGTTGACATTTCCCTGCCAGCCATCTGCCAGTTTCTATACGGCGAGAGTGCAGCTGCAACTCGGACCCCCATCACTGCCGAGTTTGACTACCGTTAGCAGATAGTAAAGGATGGACAGTTCTTGCGCGAGCCAACATTGAGAGAGAACACCAAGAGGTGGATGGACCTGCACCTGTCAGTAGATGGAGAGGGTGTCGATTGGGTCACTGAGCCGAAGGGGGCCATCAAGAAGGCCAACCTCACGTTCATAGCAAAGTTTTTGTGGCTGCTCATCCGTCACTGCCTTTCACCCACAGCTACTGATAACATCGTTACCTGGGATCGAGCAGTATTGATGGAGACGATGATAGCCGGATTCGAGGTGGACTTCGCATGGCTTCTCCAGGAAGTCATGCACGAGAGGGATTCAAGGTTACTACTACCTACCCCTTCCCATGTATGATCTTTGCCCTTTGCAGGTCCGCAGGTGTGACCATATGGCACGTAGATGAGCTTAAGACCCCGCAGGGCACTGTAGACGTCGGCCTCATTAGAGACGAGGCCAATGAGTTGGCTACACGCAAAGGGTCCCGAGCAAAGCTGCCCCCACTTGCTGATGATCTTGCGGATACGGTATCCCAAGACCGCACAGCTACACAGGCGTCCACTGACACTACCCCGGTCGAGTCTATCCTGGGTAGTAGCACAGCCCTGAGCTCCTCTCGAACAGCCCCTCTACCGGTACTGGTCCCGCTTGCTAGGGACCAAAAACTAGAGGCACAAATGGCCACTCTTCTGCATCATATCCAGCCGTAGATGCAGAAGTCGATTACTGAGTCTGAAGCGCGTCTAGAGAGGAAGATGCAGCAGTTTACAGAGCGGAAGATTGCTGAGCCCGACTAGCCCCTCCGGTGGATGTGTCGACTCTTCAGGCTGCAGTCGACAGTCTTCGTGCAGACATCGACACGATCCTAGAGGCGAGGGTGCCGGAGTCTGAGGCCCCTTCTGTCGAGCCTGCTGAGGACACCGTGCTAGCGGCCTTGTTTACTACTTCAGAAATTCCACCACCTCCCCCTCGAAAGAGTGCCAAGGGGTGTAGGGGTCGAGCAGAGGATGAGGCGCGAGCAAGGAAGAAGGAGCGCCGAGAGATGGAGGCTGCGAGGAGAGCCTCACTTGCTGAGGAGGAGGCGCACCAGATCAGAGCATCACAGTTAGCGTCTGGGGCATCTAGCTCCTGCACTGTAGAGACAGTAGGAGGCACTAATGATGGTGCGGTTGTTGCTGAGGACACCACTGAGGGTGTCCAGATTGCAGAGGACGTGGGTTCCGGGGAATCGGACCCACTAGCTTGCTGATCGACGGTGCTTTGCGCCACAGGTTTGCTTCACCTACCACTCTAATATTTAGATTTTTTTTATGCATTGGGGACAATTGCAAGCTTTTTTGTTGGGGGTGGGGTAAATGGAAAGTGAGTGTTAGGGTGAAGTCTGAGTAGCCCAACTCACTATCCTCTTTTGGGGTTTTCTTGCCTGTGTTCTTTTTTCCCCAAAAGACTGATTACTTTTTCTGTTGAACCGGCATGTTTATATCTTTTGTACATAGTTTAACTCTGAAGCATGATGGCTAAAATGATATCCTGATAAAACTGGAAAATGTTGCATGACTAGGCATAGTAACTGATAATTGTGTGGCTCTAAGCATGAAATAAAATTACACCATTGCATTACCCTAAGTCTTCAATTCGAACTAGGTGTCTAATAATCTGGTATAGTGATGAGATGCCAAGTGAGTGTGAGGAAATTTGAATAGTCCACTATTGGTACTGAGCTAGAACTTGCCTGGTTAGTCTTGCTAAAAGTAAGCTATAACAAACAATTAGGAAAGGATCATAGGCCCTTATTCAAGATAGCTCATTTCTAGCCTCAATAAAAGAAACCAAATGAAAGTTATCCTTCTTTGATCCAAATAATCTGAGCTTAAAATTAGACCTTTCTTTTTAATCCCAACTGATCTTTTCTGGGAACAATATGTTGGCCCTGGTCGCTCCTTGGACATGTGCACCTCAGCTTATGTCAAAAGCATAAGTTGAGGGTGGCTAATGCGTAAACAACCTTCGTTATGTCCCTGACCCAACTTTGGGTATTGTGTACCTTGACTCATGGCAAAGCCATGAGTTGAGGGTGGCTGTTTTGAGGAATGCTCTGGAAAGTGGGGTTGAAAGAACAAAGAGAGAGAAAGAACAAAAGTAAAGTTACTCAAGAACTCGTTAAAAGAAAAGTAAATAAAAAGATAAATATACAAAAAAAAAGGAAAAGAGTCACTTACACAAATGAAGAAAGGAGGGAAAATAGCAAGGTGAAAGAATAGGTGAAACTGGGCGAGATAAAGTGATAGAAAGTCCAAGGTTTAGCCGATATGTGAAGGAGCGCAAAAAGTCACTAAAGTATACCTAAATATACCCTACCTGACTCTGAGCCTATGTTACAAGCTAAGAAAGTCCTATCGTGATCCTAAGGGTTGTATAGCGAACTTAAGGCAGTGAAAATAAGGGCAAGCTTATGGCAATAGGTATGAATGAGTGTGACTTTTAATAGAGAGCGAGTGTTGAAAAGTAATCCTTATACTCAAATGGAAATCATTGTGTGAAAAATGAGGATTTTGTTTTGAAGTGAGGACACTAGTTGCAATACCGGAATTGTTAGCACCTCGGTGAGAAATTGAACAGGAAAGGTGTTAGTGCATGGTGAGTCTATGTCATGTTCTAATCCAACAAAATTCAAGCCTAATAGTGATAGCATGCATAGATTTGATGAGATTAATCAGGATTGATAGCCAAATGATTACAAAGGATAAAACATGGATACTATTGTATAAAGATTGTGTAGTGAGTCATAGTGCGTCGCTTGAGGAGAAACAATGAATTTATGTTGAGGGTGTTGATATACCGTGGTTTCACGGTATAATTAATACTTTTTCCTTAAGTTTAGTGTGTCCGGATGTCTTTTAGTGCTAATTTTTATATGAGTTTCTCTTTGTTTTGCAGGAAATCTGTCCAAAGTTGAATGCGGAGATTTTGAGCGAAGAAATGCAGAAGAGACCACCTACGGAGCTGATGACGGTCTGTCGTGCTTGTGACGGTCCGTAGGTGGCAGCGTAGAGAAGCTGCTGAAGAAAGATGGGGAAGTCTGACCAAGTTTGGGGTTACGTAGCTTGTGATGGTCCGTCGTGTCTATGACGGTCCATCCTGCAGGTTTGTCATGAAGTTCAGAGAAGTGATCCCAGTACCCAGATTCCAAGAGTTGAAGTGTTTTGAAACGAAGACCCTCAACGGACCGTTGTGCCTATGACGGTTTATCATACTTGCCGTCGAGGGGAATGAAGAGAGAAGCAGAAGAAATTGCTAAGTATGGGACGACAGAGTCCATGACGGTCCGTCATGACCACGACGGTGCGTCGCGAGGTCCGTCGACCCAACCGCGTTTTGGCAGATTTCCAGTAATTAGAATCCTTGTTTAAGTAGGTTTTTATTTTTTATAAATAGTTCGAATAACATCGTTTTTGAGGTTAGACTCCGTATTGTTAGGCTCCATATTATTAGACTTTTGGATTATTGGATTATTGGAACATTTGATTGTTAATTAGTGTTAGATTTTGAGATTCTTACAAGTGATTTTTTGTGATTAATCAAGCAAACTTTCGGACTTTATTCTTTCTCATTGAAGTAAGTACATGAATTCTTATTTAATATATTTGAATATTATGTTTATGGCTATGAGTAACTAAACTCCATAACTAGGGTTGTGGGAACCATAGGCAAATAATGAGATATACCCTAATTAAAAGAACAATTCTAGAATAGTGTCTTGCATGTATTAATAATTCTTTCATTTAGAAGTCTTTTTAACGGATGACCAACGTTAGAACTCGCCTTAATGCTACTTGCCGGACCAAGGAGGTAGATAATAGGAAAAGAATTATTAACATAGATTTAGTGTATACTATCTAATAGGCTAGAATTTATTGGTACGAGGTAATAACTTAGTCAAATATCGAATACGATGCTTAATATGAGGTAAGGATAAGGGTTAGGATAGCAACACACGTAGCCTGACCAACGTGCGGAGTGAGATTTTCTAGATGCCGGACCAAGGATTTAGCAATACATAACTTATCATTTTGCATGCAAGATACTAGGAAAAATTGTTATAGTTAGAGTTATCAAGATATGAACCTGTGGGGAACACGCAAACCCTAGGTACTTTGATTAATTGATTAAAATCCAACATTAAAAGCTGTTAATTGTCTCTTTCAAGTTCGTTGTTTATTTTCACTTATTTAGAGATACAACCCCCCCTTTTTATATTTTTACTTTCCAAGGAAGTTATTGACAAAACGATAGTAATAATAGGTTGAAGTTAAGTCTAGACTATTTTCCTCGTGGAAACGATCCCAACCTCACTAGTTGGGTTATTTACTTTACACGACTGCTTTACTTCTCAATTGAGAAGTAAGTTTGAGTGTATCAGGATGCAAATACCCAATTTGCAGAGGCTATTGTACAAACAACGGACCAGGTCGACGGACCGTCGCCTTGTCGGCTGGCCATCGATTGGCTCATCAATTGCACACTATTTTGGATATGTTGGTCCAAGTCATGGGACTTATCTAGGGCCTCTTGTGCGTTCTAGGTGGGGTCGTAACCGGATTTTAAACCCCAAAACTAAGTAGTTTAGTCTTAATAACACTTAACATCAATCTCAAGCTAAACGAACACGTTAAACTGACTCAATCACGACGAGACTCAAGAATACTTTCTAAGGCATATCTGTCGAATGTCATGGACGTTCTTGAACGTATGACCTACAAACTTAACTAAAGTTCACACACTTCATAACAACACTAAATTAACTAATTTTTATACAAAATTTACTTATGAAACACTGACGAGTCTCTAGTTCACCTTAGTTTGTTTTGGGGCGTTACGTAAGGGACACTATCTATCCATTGCACTATGTAGGACAATATAAAAGGGGATTATTTGTGCCAAGTATTCTAAAAGAGTGTACTATTTAGGGTAGATGGTGGTATGGAACGCCATCTTCTCATTGCAATAAGTAGGCATTCTGAAAAGGAATTCTCGGTTTGTTGTGGGCTGCTCTTCTATTGTATTTCCATTGAGTGGGTACTTGTTCTCCCGAGGTGAGTATGCCAAAAGTGAGGTAGTCTTGAGGGTTTTTTGGTGTGTATTGAAGAAGGCATATGCGTACTTCCTTCATGCACTACGTTAGTGAGTCTTAGGATGACCTTATATAGGGAAGCTACGACGGAAATGATGCTTATTTACTTATTGGCAATACTTTGGAAGTTAACCATTTTGGAGTCTTTTAATTCACTATAATAATAAAAATGAGTCACTGTAAAATTTGAAAGTTACTATAAAAGTGCTTTCTTTTGCAAAAATCGTGCAATTCTTCTCTAAGTGTTAAATGATAATTCTTATATTGTTTTACTTCTATATTCATGAATGTTTTAGTTTATTGGCATAAAATTGTTTTTAACTAAAATGTCCCTTTTTGCAAGTTTTTGCATATGTCATACTTAGTACATTATTTGTACGAACCCCATACTTTTCTATACTCTTTAAGTATAGGTTGGAAGCTTTTGAAGGTTTGAAGATGAAGCTTGGGAAAGTTCCTCTCAAGACAAAGTGTGTCCTCATGTATTTGAGGGAATAGTCCTTTTCTTAGTTTCTTATTTAAATACTTATTATGTATTTTATTTTAATGTAAAGGGCAGTGTCCCTAAGATATTATGTCGTGTCTAAAGTTTGCTTGTGACGATGAGATTCTCTAAATATTTATGAAAGACCAATTTTTGTTAATTTTCTTGAAATGTTTTAAATTCCGCACTACTTTTCCTGTCTTATGTAATGAACGATAGTTAAAGGGCTTGTAAAAGACCCAAAAGGTCAAGTAAGCCTTCCCTCGAATCGAGGTCCTCTGTAACATCTAGGGGTTGCATATATATATATATATATATATATATATATATATATATATATATATATATATATATATATATATATATATATATATATATATATATATATATATATATATATATATATAAATATATATATAAATATGATGTTGAATAATCCAGGGGTAACTAGGGGAGTCCGCGAACTAAGCACTTCGCGGACATGCTCCCACAAGTGGAGGTGCACAAATCTTCAAGGGAAAAACCTCAAAGGCAAATACGCGACCGGTCCGCGTTAAGTAAAAATTTTTGCGAATTAAATGTCACAAGAATATATTCCAGGGGAGTCTGAGACCTCACTGCGTCGCGTACATGCTCCCCACATTCAGGATTTCTTCCATCGCATCAAGTCACATGTCACAAGCTTAGTCCATGAAAGCTCCGCATCGCAACCCTTATAGGTTTTTCCGAATTAGGTAATTAAAAAGTTAGGTTTTACCTAGTTGTTCAGGCAAAAACCCAACCCCATCCCCTCCTAACCCCTAAAATTGACGGTTTCACTCCATTTCTCCCAAAGCTGCGATTTTCATCCCCATTGCAAACCTTCCCCTTGAATTAATAAAGTATGTGTCGCGTAGATTGTAGAATTTTCTTCAAAGTACTCAATTTCTCCTTGTTTTTACTACTCAAGGTATTTTTCTATCCTCTTTTTCTCTTTTTGTGACAAAACATGAAAAAGAATCTTGATGTTGTGGTTGTTGTTTACGATGGGGATGAGTTTGTATGATTTCTTTTTTAAGAATTGTCTTAATAGGTTGAATTTTTGGAAACTTTTAACCTAAATGTGTGATTACATTTGTGGAAACCTAAATTCATCATTGTAAAGGATATTGTCATACACTTGTGGATCATATGGGTTTACGAATTGGGTGTTGAAACTTCATATGTGCAATGTGGGGGTATGATTGAAGTGCTTAAACTAGTCGTTTTAAGTTGTGGTTTGAATTATTGAGTAAAACCACTAGGTTTGGGTTTGAATGTTTTAATAGGGGAGAATAATGTGGTTATTACTTTCTAAACAGCTGGAGGAAGTCTAAGTACCTTGTTGTTAGGAAGTAGTGCACGAGAATAAGTGTGGGGTACCCTTTATTGTTAAATCTTCGTGATTGATATGTTGTATGTTTATTCGCAGGTTGGCATGTCTACTTCACAAAGGTCAGAAAAGGTTGTGGCGTATAGCAGCCGCAAGCGAGTAAGGATTGGCTCAACGATTCCTCAAGTACCCTCACTACCAAGGGGACAAACTCAGCGTTATGGGGACAAGGCAGTCATTCGAGAAGGTAAAAGGTGGTACAAGTTCCACACGAGAGCTAAATATTTCTCCAATATGGTCCTTGGTGAAGAGAATTTTGAGAGGAACTTTCCAAACATCATGCATTATCTACTCGAGCTACATATGGGTTTCATCTTTTAGGAGCCTTCTGTGTGCAATGTCAGTATCGTAAAGGAAATTTATGCAAACTAGAAAAATATGCTCATTCTCATTATGTTACAATGAGGGGTGTAAAATTCTGTTTGATCCCGACAGTGTTGAACCAACTTTTAGGGAGCGGTGATTCCCCTTATAATGTTCTCACATGGATCAACATCAAACCCTCATATCAAGAAATTAGGCCTAGTCTATATGGGGTTCAATCCACAACAAAAAGGATTCAACATGGACATCATGCCTATCATCAGTCCTACCCCTATGCCCACATGAATAGAGAGGTTAGGGTGTGGGTTGAAGATTATCATGAATTGTTTGATACCGGGGCTTCACTATACTGAGTGAAGGGACCGGCTCTGCTTAGTGTATCCGCTGATTAAAGGGTTACCTATCAACATAGGAGAAGTGAATAAATCGACAATGCACAAGAGAATTGTTCACTGAGGGAGAAGTTATGCTTTTGGTGTACTAATCACTTAATTGTGCAAGCACGATGACATCCAGAGGAGACCATGTATTACATAGCACCATCTTCACGGCACTTCTTGATGTCACCAAGAAAAAGGGCTAGAAACTGTTTGTGAACCCACACTCTTTCTAATGGAGCGTAATAGGAGAGACAACGTGATCATAACCCGTATGTACGGTATTGAAATGTTGCATCATAAAATTGAATGTCGATCTCTCAGGAATAGTTGGACAAGGTGGTGGCAAAGTACTCTCCAGATCAAGATGTGATGGCTATGCTTGTTTGATGATGTCCCAAAATATGAGGACAAAATCGGAACCCTATCGGATAGTGACTCTGATTCTGCTGATGAGAAGGGAAATTTTTTAGACCTCGAGCAAACTAGCGGTGACGCCGATAGGAATGCCTAATCAGGGAAGTCCACCTCACCGTATTTTCTTTTTCTTATTGGAAATTGTTTCACTGGGGACAATGTAAATTTCTAAGTATGGCTGGGGGATGTATCTGTGCACATAGTTATTATTTTGTTGTTGTAGTTGTTTTTGTTTGTGTTGTGTATTTTGTTTTTGTTTGGGTGCCTTAGTAGTTGTTTTCGTTTCATTAGCCAAGGACATTCCCATTGAACCATACAAAAAAGAGAAGATTTTGTTTCTTAGAATCGAGTCGGTGTCATAGTTGAGTCAAGCCGCCCTATGATAGATGGATGACGTCAATTAAGTCTTTAGGGTTATCGCATTTTGGCTGAGGCGACACAATTTCAGTGGAATAGAATAATGGATATGAACATGGGTAACTCTGTGATGAGACATTTCGGCTCATTTATATGACTCCTTTATTTTGGTTGTGCTTGAAATAAAGTTTGGCAGTAATTCTATAAATTTATCAGTGTTGACTTGAATGTGTTCCAACTATGTGGAATTATGCATTCCTTGCTATTGATAAAGGTCTAGAATTTGTTGGGTGTGTTTTCTGACGGAAAATAAGAGAATAAGGAATTTAAGAAGTGATATAGGAGATTCTTTAGTTGCCCTGTTTGTGATTTCCTTTACCTACCTTAACATATATCCCTAGTTAGTATTTTTGAGCCTTGAAATTATTTTTTTCATCGCCTACTGTGATGTTTATACCGTTCTTTGTTTGGCCTGTGAATTTGATCCAAAAGATCCTAAGCGTTTTGTGTGAACAATAGAGTAGGAAACAAAAGTTGAGTGGCCCCAATAGAGTTTTGGTTATGAAAAAAAAAAGAGAACGAATATATATATATATATATATATATATATATATATATATATATATATATATATATATATATATATATATATATATATATAAGAAAAAAGGGTTTTTTTGATATGTATTGAATGCAAAGAAAATAAAAATAGTGTGGTGTTGATTCGGGAAGGGAAATGGTCAAAAGAAGTGAGTTTAAAAAGGGAACAAATGGTTCTAAGAAAAAGAGTATAAGATGAGGTAAGTAGAGCAACACTCGAAAGTGAAATTGTTTGCACCAAAGCGCTTGGGAGACAATCACTACTTCTACTCCCAAAAGTAGTGAAGCAGTACTCTAAGGGAAAGTATATGCTTCATTGATTGTAGCAAGTGAATTCTTTTGAGAGTATGAGCATAACTTGTGTGTCGCACCCGTTTTGTGTGATAGTAATCATATGAAATGACTGTGGGTTTTTAGTAGTAGTGAGGGCACATGTTTGATAAGATCTGAAAGCTGATATATCTGTGGGTTCAATGGATACACACAAATCTACTGTATAAATGAGTTTAATCTTGAGGTTAGATTGTTTTTATAAGAGTGATCCTTTGGAATGCATAGTAATGCCATGTTGTCATTAAGTTGATGTAGTTTTTGGGGCCGAAGCTAAAAGATTTTTAGGTGAAGTTGTAGAATTATACTGGGTCTATAAGTGAGAAAGTGTTTGAGGACGAACAAAGTTATAAGAGTGGGGTGGTAATTATGAACCTGACAACCATTTTATCCCAAATATATATATAGCTGAGTTGAGCACATTTTCGATGGAAAAGTCAAGTATTTAAAGTTGTTTTGATTCTGTATCGTCTAACCAATATGATTAGATATTTCAAGTCGACGATCAATGGAAAACGAGCTAAAAATTGGGCACCAGAATATGGGTCGGAAAGTAGAGCAAGAAGTGGCGGAAAGAAGGCCCAAGAACTGAAATTGCACTATAAACGAGGACCTCCATGTCGCGGAGGCATTTCTTCCATGCAGAGAAAGAATTCCCCATAACAGGGGAGTTCGCCACAGAGGCTCGTCGCGGGGGTCATTCCCCCTATGAGTAGAATGGTGCGAGGGAAAGGTTCGTGTTGCCGACCTGGACACAAAAATCGAACCACCTATTTTTTAGACTATATATAGTTTAAGTGTCTCTTATTGCAAACTACACTTTCCATAAAAAAAAAGCTAAGACCAAATATGATTTTTGTGCAAATTTTTAGGGTTTTTATTTTTCTTAATATCGGTAAAGAGTTGCATGATTCTATTATATTCTATATTGTTATTTTGTGTTATGAGTAACTAAAATCCCTTATCCTAGGGTTGTATTTTTGAATAATGGTTTAATGTGAATTTGTTTCTTGGTTGAGAACAGTTATTGTATAATTTTTGCTTGCATTCTCATTTCACTATTTTAATTCTTCATCAACATTAGAATAGAATTAGTGTCCATTATTCAACTCTGAATATGAATAGAGGGATAGACCAAAGAATGCAAGAGTTTTGTTCATTCTAGAGTGAATTCTAGATTGTTTTGTGGGTAGAATAGGTTTATACTTATGCGCCACATTTGGTTGAAATGCAAAAAGAATATTTAGTGCACTTTTATTTCTTCATACCCAACCCCGCTCGATGATGTAGTTAGGTTATTAGCAATGGTAGGCGATTAGAGCTTGGAAGATTATGATCGTAAAATGAACATTGCAAACCCGTCATGAGTTAACTCTTTGAAACATAGAATAGAACCACATTGAACAAGAAATGAATTCATGCTACAACCCTGGCATGCTTTTCCAACTTATGAAGTTTCTTTGTTGAAATCATTTACCTTTAGTAGATAATTCTTGTTAATGTTAAATTTGTAGTTTAAAAAAATTTCTCAATCTAATGGATACTTGAATGAATTTAGATAGTCATTGCAAATTGTTATTTATTCATTTGAAGTTCCTTGGGTATGAATATTAGGTGTGAACGAGTCTTTTTACTACATGAGTGACCACGTGCACTTTCGAGCAATTATGGATGCAAAATTGTGTGTTAATGAAGAATGTTAAGGCTATAGCTTGTGCCTCCAGATAGTTGAAGGTTCATGAGAAGAATTACCCAACACATGGATGTTGTAGTTTTTGACTTGAAGATATGGTGTCACTACTTATATGGTGTTCATGTTGACATCTTTACATACCACAAGAGCCTCCTGTATGTGTTCACTCAGGAAGAGCTAAATCTCAGATACATGAGGTGGTAAGAATTACTCAAGGATTATGAAACTAGTATTCTTTACCACCCAGGTAAGGCTAATGTGGTTGTTCATGCCATAAGAATGTTATCCATGGGGATTACTATCCATGTTTAAGAAGAAAAGAGGGAGTAACCTAAAGATGCGTATATTCCATAGAAGAAGGATTAATGGTGACTAATGGAGATGAGTCATCATTAGTGTTAGAGGTGAAAGAGAAACAATACATAGATACCATTTTGTTTGAATTGAAGGCAAATATTCATAAGCACAAAGTATTAGCTTTTGAACAAGGGGGAGATGGTGTGCTAAAGTATCAAGGTAGGTTGTCTGTACCTAGGGTGGATAGAATCCAAGAGAGGATAATGGAGGAATCTCATAGCTCCAGATATTCCATTAATCCTTGTTCCACAAAGATGTACCGCGATTTAAGAGAAATTTATTAGTGGGAATGTATGAAGAACGACATTGCCGAGTTTGTTACGAAGAGCCAGAATTGCAAGCATTTGAAAGTAGAACATCAAAGGTTGGGAGGTTTGGCTTGGACTATAGAACTTCCAGAATGAAAGTAGGAGATGATTAATATAGACTTGATCATAGGCTTGCCAAGATCTCGTAGGTAGTATGATTCTATTAGGGTAATTGTTGATAGAATGACAAGATCAGCCCACTTTTTGCCGGTAAAGAGTACCTATTCGGACGAGGATTAGGCTAAGTTGTACCTTAAAGAA
This sequence comes from Solanum arcanum, assembly GCA_027789145.1. Taxonomy (NCBI): domain Eukaryota; kingdom Viridiplantae; phylum Streptophyta; class Magnoliopsida; order Solanales; family Solanaceae; genus Solanum; species Solanum arcanum. The sequence continues at coordinate 35,884,872 of CM050943.1, forward strand.
GTGGTTAGACTTCATGGAGTTTAGATTTTCATTATTCAAGATAGAGGTGCATAATTTAGTGCACAATTCAGGAAATCTTTAAAAAGAGGTTCGGATTCAAATGTGAACTTAAGCACTGTTTTTCATCCTCAGACATATTGAAAAGTGGAGCGTACTATCCATACTTTAGAATATATGTTGAGATATTTTGTGATATACATAAAAGGTAATTGGAATGATCACATACCTCTCATTTAGTTCGCTTACAACAACAGTTACTATTTGAGAATCCAAAGTGTCCATATGAAGCTCTTTATGGGAGAAAATGCAGAATTCCTATTGGGTGGTTCAAAGTAGGTGAAACAGGGTTGATAAGAGTATATATAGTTCACCAACATATAGAGGAGGTGAAAGTGATTCAAGTGATACTGAAAAAAGCACAGAGCTGCCAAAAGTCCTACAAGAATGTTAGGAGAAGGTCGTTAGAGTTTGAGGTGTATGATTGGGTGTATGTGAAAGTATCATCCATGAAGGGTGTTTTGACGTTTGGTAAGAAGGGGAAACTTAGTCCCGGTATATTGGCCCTTAAAGAATCTTAAAGAGAGTTGACAACGTAGCTTCTGAGTTTGAGCTACCCCAAGAGTTAGCAGCGGTTCAACCTATATTCCATATTTCTATGTTGAAGAAGTGATAGGGTTATGCTTCATTGATTGTACCAACTGAGGATATTGGGATTACAGAGAGCTTATCCTATGAAGAGATTCCAATCCAGATTTTGGATCGTCAAGTTCGCAAATTGAGAACTAAGGAAGTTGTATCAGTCAAGGTCCTTTGGAGGAACCAATTCATGAAAGAATCTACTTGGGAAGCAGAGGAGGATATGAAGGAAATATATTCACATCTCTTGGAATCCATAGAGAATGTATAATAAGGTACTAAATTTTTTTCTTATCACTTTATAAGACTATGTCAAAACATGTTATAAATTGCTTTTGTTTGTTAAGAGCTGAAATGATGTTACTACCCTTAGCTTAGTGAAAGAGTTCTCACTAGAGGAAGAATGTTCCCAATGGGAACAATTAGAAGATCCCATAGCTTGAAATAGCTAGGAATAAGCCTAGAAATTAATAATAATCACTTTTAGTAAAAAGGGAAAAATCTGGAAATTCCTAAGTTTAAAAAGTGAGTTTTGGTCATTTTCGAACGATCATAACTTCTAGCTCAAAAGAAGTTAGGGTCATCTATTTATATTGTTCGAAAGGTCTTGGTCAGAGATTTCCAGTGGTACTGACTTCGCTTAATTTTGATGTTGTATGCGGGAGATATACTTATAAGAAGTTGGGCTATTGGAATGAGGAAAGTCCTATCCAGATTTTAGAAAGGTTAAAGTAGTCTTTTAACCTACTATTTCCCATACATTTTTAAGGTTTTATTAGGGGTAAAACTAAGTCCTAATTTAGTTTTAGAAAAGTTGAATACGCCTAGGGTTTGGGAGAAAAAGAAGAAAAAAAGGAAGATCAAGAATCCTTCAAGAACGCTAAAGTTTCGCGAGTGGAATTCGTCGGATGTGATCCCTATTGAGGTATGTGAGATATTTCTATGTTGGGTTTTTCCACCGATGCACCCACATGATTAATTCAGTGCAATTAGAGTAGATTGAATTATGAACATTGAAGTCCTTGATGAATAATTGTTGAATTCTTGTTGGTTGAGTTGTAATATACCTTTAGTTTTTTTGATTCGTGTTTCTGGGCAATTTTACGAGTCTAAACTATAACGTATTGATAATATTAGTTATCCTATGTTTTAAGGGGAAATATCCATGGAGTTTAGGATGTTTCGAGTTTAAAATTGGAAAAGAAAAGTTGGAAATCCTGTCTAACAAGGCTTGGGGTGCCACAACAACAAGAGCGCCCCAGGACAAAATTTGTTCGTAAGGTTCTGGCGCACCACGCGACCCAAAGCTTGAGGACAATGTTTGTCTGTCATGCTCTGATTCCCCACGCTTTTCAGAGCACCAAGGCGACTTGAAAACCCCATTCTGCCCCACCTTTTTGTAGTAGTTCCTAAGTTATGTTCATTAGCTTATTCCAACACTCTAAGTAATGGTGTCAAAATGGGCTAGCCATACCCAAACCAACTGAACCGTAATGGTCTACAAAGTTTAATGGGTTGGGGCGGCTGACCCTTTTAATTAAAACGACAAAAATATAGCGGTCCAACCCAGCCTTTAGCGGGCCACGGGTTGAGACGGGTTGGCCCTTCAACCAAAAAATGAACAATATTACTCTTTTAGAAAGATATTGAATGTTGACATCTATGAACACGACATCAATTCTTACGAGAATTCATTTATAAATCACACTCTTCGATGAATACTTATAAAATATATAGTTATGAATCATACACTTTGGTGAATACATAAAAAAATATACATAATAGCTAATGTAAGATTTAGCAGATTAATGTTGATCATTCCATCATTCCGGACATAAAATTTAAATATTACCAAAAAGAAATTTCTAAATATTACATGACTCATTAATTAATGTTTTACAAATCCTCTTCTACTTCCACCATTGATCATATATGAATCAACATGTTATATTATCTCCTTAAGAAGTTCATCTTGATATAAAATTCACCATACAAGATGATATTGCAAAATACTTGATATTTTGTTTTTCCAAATATTTATTTATAAATTCTTTGCAAATAAAACACTATTAAAAATATATATAAAAATATTTTTAAAAATTATAGCCCACGGGCTGGCCTGTGAGGCTTGCGAGTTGGGTAAGAGGCGAACAATCAAAATGGGGCGGGCTAAAAAGCCTCGTTCCTAAACGGGCCAAAATTATTAAGCCCAGCCCCACTTATTTCAAGGGTTGGGTTGGGCCTGGTTCACTGGAAAAGCCCATTTTAACGTCTCTAACTCTAAGGTACATCAAAACATTATGAGATCATCCCTAAACATGATATCATGATCCTTGAATCAATAATCTAATTCAAGGGAAGTTAAGATCAAAGTCAAAGAAGCTAATAGTCAAGACTAAAAGCTAGCAAGCAAGTCAAAGTAAGTTCTTAAATATTTTAAGGAGTCTTAAAAAAACATTTTATCTTTGTTATAAGGCTCAAGCTACAAGTCGAACAAAGAGAAGTAAGTTAAGTTAAATACCTAAAGTTATCTGGGAACTAAGTATTCCCTAAGAGTTAGTTTAAAGTAAAGCTAAGAGCAAAGAATTAGTGCATTTTTTCAAAAGCATATAGGAACTAAGTAGTCCCTAAGAGTTACAAATGCTTTCACACATTGAGAATGAAAGGAAGTTAGAATCTTCAGAGCCTTTGTCTAGTTTTGGAAAGGTTAACTTTGATATCTAAGAGATCTTTTAAAGCTATGTTGGATAAATTACCTAAAATCAAAGAAGAAATTGTTTTAAAAACAGGTAAGTTAAGTATTTTGGGAGTAGTATAGAGTACCGATATGGGTACGTGAGCTCACAAAAACTCAAGTCTTTATAAATCATGTAGCCAACATGCAGATAATGGATCATATTTTTTAGATAATTCCTTATAGATTTTTACCATTCACTAGTGGATCCACTTTGTAGTTCAGGTTCTTTAAAAACGGCAAAATGTAAGGCGGTCCTCTTAAAACATGAAGTAAGATGTTATCGGTTAGAGAATCTCCCACAAATTATATTAATTTCATTGTTAGTAAAGTCGAGTTTGTTATTGCATTATATATAACGAACTAAATTGTTTACACTATTTACAAGTTATATATATATATATATATATATATATATATATATATATATATATACATATATATATATATATATATCTATATGTGTATATATATACATATATATATATATATCTATATATGTATAGATATACATATATATATATATAGATATATATATATATGTATATCTATACATATATAGATATATATATATCTATATATGTATATATATACATATATAGATATATATATATCTATTTATGTATATATATACATATATATATATATGTGTGTGTGTGTGTGTGTGTGTGTGTGTGTATGTGTGTGTGTGTGTATATAAATATGTATATATGTATATATAGGAATCCGAATCAAACTCAATGGAATACAATAAAACATGTGTTGGGTATCTGAAGCATAAAGAACACTATGATTTGAACTATAATAAATATGCTATTTTGATTGAAGGATATAGTGATTAAATTTGATAACTTTGTCAAATGATGTAAAATCCACAAGTTGTTATGTGTTTACACATGGTGGATGAGCAGTCTCTTGGAAATTGTCCAAACATGCAAGTATTGCTCACTCTACAATGGAATATCAGTTTTTTGCTGTAGATAAGACTGGTGAAAAAGTTTATTGGCTCCCGAATTTTCTAGAGGATATTCCGTTCTGGCCCAAACCTGTGCGACCTATCTGCATGCATTGCGATAGTCAATCAATAATAGTTAGCGGCAGGGAGCGTCATGTACAACAGGATGTTTGTAACACTCCAGAAATTCAAGACCTAATTTAGATCCTAACATTAGTTTCTAAAGGTGTAGATACTGTTTTATGACCTAAAATAATGTTTACATGTCATCCTATAAGTTTTAGAATCAAGACGTCGACGGACGTCCATGACGTCCGGAAGCTATCCTAATTGAACTAGTTGGCATCGCTATGTTTGGGGATGCTTTTGGAGGGTCAAATGAAGTCTAAAACTTGTAAAAAATATTGGTTAGGTAGTATGTAGTTGAGAGAGTTTAAACGTCCAATTACGATGCCCCAAGGACAACCAGAAAGGTAATGGCAGACGACCCCAACATGGGTGGGTAGGCTGCCGAAGCAGCTTGCAAAAGTCAAGAATCAATGGGTTGCTGCACGACACGCATACCAAAAAGACCTCACTGTCCCAAAAATTATTTGTAATGAAATAAAATGGGTATTTTCCCAACAACTTGGAGCTACTTCTCAGATTCGGTAAAATCCAATTTTGACTTTCAGACTTCATAAAAAGACCAATTTAAGTGAGGGGTGTTTTTGGTAATTTATCGGGTGATTATTTATAGCCTTAAGGTAATTTTAAAGTCAATTTTCAGTCACCCAAACCAAAATTCCAAATCTTGGATCTTGGTCATGAATTGATGGGAATTGAAGAATGAATGGATTATTTTAGACTTGTTTTTAGCTATTCTAATTCATGTATGAATTTACTAGGGTAATGTATGGTTTGTATTTGATATTATTCTTTATGAATTCATGATGAACCCTAATTCCCCTAACTCGAGGTTACGAATTGATGTTAATTGGGATAGTGATGATGCAATTGACCTAGTTCTTGTGTTAATTACTATTGATTGATATTAATACACCTATTATTAGCGTCGAGTTAAATTAACGATGGGAGGTTTCGGCTTCCCATAGAAGAAGATTTACCCTTGCTGTTGAATCCCCTATGAGGACACTCACCAAAAGGATTCCCCTTAAATGAGGATCCAATGTTTTGGGTATGTAGAGGGTTCATACATATCTCCTAGTTCTAGAACTATGTTTCCACCATAGGAAAACAAGCTAGTGGATCAACCTATAAATTTACACTTATGTTTGGTTCTACTTTGACCAGTAGACTACCTTCCATCGGTGCAAGGTTTTACAACATCCGATTCCACACTTAGCTCTTGTAGTATATGTTGGTTAAAGCAAATGTTCCCTAAAGTAAAATGATGTAATGATGTGTACTCTAGATAGGGTGACTTGAGAGGTTGGCTAGTCTAGGTAGGGGTATGGGACTCTACCTAAGCATTGCACTACTTGGCTTTGAGGGAAGTCCTAGAAGGATGTTCTTATGATAAAATGATTATATAAAGTAAATTTTATGCTTATGTTGATCTTTCATGTTGATGATCGTATATGATGTTAGTTTCGTTATGAACATGTTATTTGTCTATTTTGTTAAAAATGATGATGATTATTATTGATGCTATATTAATGTTTGATTTAGGAATTATTTGTGATCCTTTGATTGGTTTACCTCATTGAGTAAAGTTATTGGGTTTTGCTTGATCATTGCAATTGTAGGCTAAATGGTGGGTTATGAGTAAGGGTCTTACCTATGTTATGATATAATGAACTATTGTATATGTTGAATTGACTATAACTTGTTGATGTTGGTCTTGTGTTTACATGGGTTTGACTTATGGCTTATGTGAGCATTGACTTATGTAGGTTCTCAATTGTGCATAAGGATTTTTAGATTACTTTAGCATGGTATTTAATAAATCTCCGCTTTAGCATGATATTAATGGTTTTATGTGCATATACTCATACTTAGTTTAAGTGTGTACTAACCCCATGTTTGTGTATACTAAAATTGTAGGATCGGGCCGTTGAGCTTAGTTTAAGGCCATTGAAGACTACTTGGATATTTTCAAAGTGTTCGGTAGGTTCTCACCTTTCGAGAACGATGCAACTATCTTGCTAATTTGTATTGTTTATTCTTAGAGACTATTTAGTTCATTCTCTTTCTTTGTTAACTTTGTATATGCCTACAAAATGGATTTATTGTAATGAAGTATGGGTTGAACCCAAGATATTGTATTCAGCTTAGATTGTTTAATAAGAGACGTATTCTAGACTACTTATGAATCTATTTATCTCTCTCTCACTCTCTCTCACTCTCTCTCTCTCTCTATCTATCTATCTATATCTATGTATCTATCTATATATATATATATATGTGTGTGTGTGTGTGTGTGTGTGTGTGTGTGTGTGTGTGTGTGTGTATGTGTGTGTGTGTGTGTATGTGCGATACAAGTAATCTTCATATACGAAGGTTCTATGTGTACTCTATATATATATATATATATATATATATATATATATATATATATACTATGTGTATGTAGAGGTCTATCTAAACCTCAATGTAGAAGTAGCAAATCAGTTTTTAAATTTCCGCTAAATTTGACCTATGAATGTAATGATGTAACCTAAGAGTCTACTCTTAGTACTCAAACAGCACAACAATGCGGGTTATGTGTAGGGGGTGCTCTCCATATGTAACAAAACTTGGTATCAGAGCATGAGGTTAAATATCTTTAGGATGATGTCTAATTGAACAACGTCTATGTAGATTCTTATTCATAATTGTGAAGCGCACGAAGTGGCAGAAATGATCGAGCAGTTACCTCCTCTATGGAACGTCTTTAAGAATTATCTAAAGCATAAATGTAAGGAAATAAAGCTTTAAGATCTTGTAATTCGGCTCAATATTTAGGAAGATAACAAAACCATCGTAAAGAAGTATCCTAAGAGTTCAATAATAATTGGAGTTAATATTGTGGAAGAATCTCCTACCAAAGGAAAAAAGAGAAAGAAGTCCAATGGACAGAAGTCAGAACACGCCAAGAAGAAATTCAAGAGATACTCTTACAATTGTGGTAAGGCTGGTTATAAGTCTTCTGATCGTCGTTATCCAAGAAAGGAAAAAGACAATGGAAATAATAAAGCAAGCATCATGGAAGAGATGGAAGATGCAGATAACCTCTGTGCAATGATCTCGTAGTGCCAATCTCTAACATCCCGTAGCTCGAAATAGCTAGGAATAAGCCTAGAAATAAAAAATAATCACTTTTTGAAGTAAAGGGAATTTTTTTTTGAAATTCCTAAGTTTAAAAAGTGAGGTTTGGTCTTGTCCAAACGAACATAATTTCTAGCTAAGAATTATTTAAGGTCAATTCTCTATATGATTGGAAAGATATTTCCAATGATACCGAGTTTGCTCAATTTTGATGTCGTATGAGGGAGATATGCCTTTTAGAAGTTTGGTTGTTGGACTGAGGAAAGTCTAATACGGATTTTATTAATTTTAAAGTAGTCTTTTCACCCAACTATTTATTAATTTTTTTTAGATACTTATTATGGGTAAAACTAAACCTTAATTCAGTTTTAGAAAAGTTGAATATGCTTAGGGCTTGGAAGAGAAGAGAAGAGAAGAGGAAGATCAAGAATCCTTCAAAAATGCTAATATATTGCAAGTGAAATTCCCCGGGGGTGATCCCTATTAAGGTAAGTGAGATCTTTCTATGTTGGGTTCTTCCACCCACTCACCGACATGTTTAATTTAGAGCTATTAGAGTAGATTAAATGATGAGCATTGATGTTCTTGATGAATAATTGTTGAACTCTTATTTGGTGGAGTTGTAATATACCTTTAGTTTATTTGATTCATGTTTCCGAGTTTTTTATGAGTCTCAACTATTGGGTATTAAGAATATTAGTAATCCTATGTGTTTGGGGAAAAATCCATGGAAAATTAAGAGGTTTAGAGTTGAAAATTAGAAAAGAAAAGTTGGAAATTCCGTATGACAGGACCTCAAGCACTGCACCAACCAAAGACCCATAGGATAAACTCTATCAGTGATACTCAGGGGTACCGCGCCAGCCAGACCGTCTGAGGATAGTGTCTATCTGTCAGGCTCTAGCGCCCCGCGCCTTTCAAAGCTCAAAGGTCACATGAAGACCACATTTTTTTGTACTAGATCCTAACTGATGTACCCATATTCCTTAGTTGATACCAACACTATAATGTGCATCTAAACATCATGAGATAATGATCCTTGAATCAACAATCCAATTCAAGAGAAGTTAAGAACAAAGTCAAAGAAGTTAAGAGTCAAGTCTATAAGTTAGCAAGCAAGTCAAAGTAAGTTCTTAAAGCTTTACAAGAGTCTTACGCAAAAAAAATTAACTTTTTATAAGGCTCAAGGGACAAGTTGAGCAAAAAGAAGTTATTTAAGTTTAAGTTTCATATAGGAACTAAGTATCCCCTAAGAGTTATGTTTGAAGTAAAGTAAGAGAAAAGAGTGAGTGTATTTCTCAAAAGCTATATGGTAACTAAGAAGTCCTTAATAGTAAGAAATGCTTTCACATTTTGAGAATAAAGGAAGCTAGATTTCGATAGAGCCTTTGGCTAGTTTTAGAAAAGGGAACTATGATTTCCAGGAGAGTTTTTGAAGCTATGTTTGGGAAATTACCTCAAATTAAAGAAGAAGTTGTTTTAAAAACACACAGGCTAAGTATTTTAGGGGTAGTATTGAGAACTGATATGGGATCACGAGTTCATAACAACTCAAGGCTCCACAAACCATATAGCCAACATGGACAAAGAAATGATCATACTTTTTAGATGATTCCTTATGCTTTTTAGCATAGACTAGTGAATCCACTTTGTAGTTCAAGTTTTATAATGACGATAAGGTATAGGGCGGTCCTCTTCCTACTTGTTATAAGACGTTGCACCATCGCTTAGGCTCGTAATATTGGTTGTAGGTTCGAGAATCTCCCACATAAATTATATTACTTTCATTATAAGTAAAGTTAAGTTTGTTATTGTAATATATTTAACAACTAAGTTGTTTATACTGTTTTACAAGTCTTATGTTCATATATATTGAATGTGTCCTTACTGCCTCATATTGTGTTACTATTTCATGAGTTTTAAGTTGTTATCTAGAATTGCAACTCCCATACTCTTACATTCAATGTACTAATATCAGTTGTCCTGTATTGTCTTATGATGCAAACGCAGGTAAACAGGATCATAACACAACGCTTCATTGATCTAGTTTGAGCATCCAAAGTCTGTGGTGAGCCTCATTGCATTTTGGAGGACTCCTTTATTGCTTTAGTAATTTTTTTATAGAATGTGGAGGGGTTTTTCCCAACATTCTTCTTAGTTATTGTAGAGGCTTTATAGATAGATAGTTAGTCATATTTGTCAGTATGAGTCTCTTTTAATCTTCATTTCATATATTCTTGAGACTAAGATTCATTTGGCTAAGACAATTATTTAAAGTATTCGTCATGAGAATTTTTCTAGTTTATCATTTGAATTAAGTTAAGTCTTCCGCTGAGTTAAGTAAGGAAGGCCAAGTGTTCGCTCAAGGATGACAATGGTCATTAGGTGCCGGCCACGTGCAGGGTATAGGATCAGGGCTTAACAAACTTGGTATCATAGCACAAAGTTTAAGATTCCTAGGGAGTCTATGATGTCGTATATGTAGATTCTTAGACATCACTATGTAGCGCGCAACATCTATAATTAAGAGACGACAATATTTAAGAATCCTCATTTGTTTCATATTCTTTTTTTGTGTTTTAGATTTTATTGCCAACCATTTTCCCTCTAATTCATGCTTATGGGTGTTTCGGATTATCATGCCTATACAAAGAGCAGCACGAGGTCATTCGTCCAGAAGGAATGTCAATGAACCAGAGGTACCTAATGCACCTAATGTGCAATGTCAAGGGAAAGTCAACAACACTGAATTCCACGAGGCTATACAAATGTTAAGTCAAACGGTGACCTACCATGTCGGGAATCATAGAAGAGCTCGACTGGAAGAGGCTAACACCTTGAGGGTTCATGAGTTCGTGAGAATGAATCGTCCCAACTTCACCGGTTCAAGCACTACCAAGGATCTGAAAATTTTGTGGAAGAGTTGAAAAAGATGTTTGAGGTGATGCATATGGTTGATATTGAAAGGGTTGAACTAGTTTCATACCAACTGAAGAATGTGTCTACTACTTGGTTTGACCAATTGTAGAAGGGCACAGTTGAGGATGCACCACATACAAGTAGGTCTTTCTTTGAAGAAGCCTTCTTGGGTCGTTTCTTTCCCTGAGAACTGAAGGAAGCAAAGGTACATGAGTTCCTTACTTTAAAACAATACTCCATGAGTGTTCATGAGTATGGGTTAAAGTTCACCCAACTGTCTTGCTATTTTATGGAGATTGTTAAGGATATGAGAAGAAAAATGAGATTGTTTTTTTCTTGTTTAGGTCGTGCTTCAAGCAAAAGAACGTAGGGCTGCAATCTTGATAGGTGACATGCACATATCCAAGCTAATGGTATATGTGCAACAAGTTCGAGAGGAGAAGTTGAGGGACACAGAGGAGTAGTGAAACACGAGTATGGTCAACATAAGGGTGGTTCAACTTGACTACAATTTACGAAACCAAAGGGGTATGCACCATCATCTGCTAGTGAACCTTCGCCTAGAAACAGAGGTGAGTATAATCGCCAGAATTCACAGAACTTCAAGGCTATACAATCCAATTTCCAAGGTAGTAAGGCAGAAGGAGGTAGTTGGGATCATACATGTGGTAGGTGTTTTAGAAACCACCCTAGTAAGTGTCATGATGTCCAGTAGGGTTGCTTCAAGTGCGGTCAAGTGGGGCATTACATGAAAGAGTGTCCTAACAATAAGTAGGGAGGTGGAAATTCGGGCAATAGATCCCAATAATCATCAATTGATCCATCAGACACTTCTGCACCTAGAGGATCCACCTCAGGTACTAGAGAAGGGGGAATCCGCCTCTATGCAGCACTAGCTGCCGAGAGTAAGAGAACTCTCCGATGTTGTCACGGGTATGATCAAAGTTTTTACTTTTGACTTTTATGCTATGCTAGACCCGTGAGAAAATTTATCTTTTGTAACACCTTATGTTGAAAATCGGTTTGAGAATCTTCTTCAAACACTTTGTGAACCTTTTTATGTTTATACAACTGTTGGGGAGTCTATTCCAGAGGAATGAGTCTATTGTTAGTGTCCAATTTCCATCGATCAAAATAATACCATGGATGTTATAGAAGAGTTATACATGGTACATTTAATGTCATTATAGGTATGGATTGGCTTCATTCTTGTTATGCATCAATAGATTATAGAACTTGAGTTGTCAAGTTCCAAATTCCAAATGAGCCAGTCATATAGTGGAATAGTAGTTCAGAAGTGCCTAAGGGTCGTTTCATTCTCGTACCTCTAGGCGAGAAAGTTAGTATCAAAGGGGTGTATCTATCACTTAGTTCGAGTTAATGACTCAAGTGCTGAGGTACATACTCTTCAGTCAATTCCTATTGTAAAAGAGTTCCCAGAAATCTTTCTTGATGATATACCCGGAGTCCTTCCTGAGAAAAAGATAAGACTTTGGCATAGACATCATTCCAGATACTTGCTCTTTTACTATTATTCCATAAAGAATGGCACCAGTAGAGTTAAAAAAACAAATGAAAGATTTGTTAGACCAAGGCATTATTCGACCAAGTATCTCCCCTTGGGGTGCTTCGATCTTATTTGTAATAACAAAACATGGTTCCCTTCAGATGTGTATAAATTACCGTCAGTTGAGTAAGGTGACCATCAAGAATAACTATCCTCTTCCAACAATAGATGAACTTTTCGACCAACTTCAGAATGCTTCTTGATTCCAAAAAATTGATCTCAAATCAGGCTACCATCAGTTGAAAGTTAGGGAATGTGACATTCCAAAGACAATTTTAGAAAAAGATATGGACATTATGAAATTTTGGTTATGTCCTTTGGTTTGACAAATGCACCTGCAACATTCATGGATCTGTTTGTCATCATCTTCAATGATGACATACCAATTTATTCAAGGAATGAAGAAGAACATGCTAGTCACCTTAGGATAGTTCTTCAGACTTTTAGAGACAAGTAGTTATATGTCAAGTTCTCCAAGTGTGAGTTTTTGTTTAAGCTTGTGGCATTATTGGCCCACATAGTTTTTGGTGATGGGATTAGAGTTGACTCCCAAAAAGATAGAAGTAGTTCATAGTTGGCCTAGAACTACATCACAAACAGATATAAGGAGTTTCTTAAGTCATGTTGACTATTATAGGAGATTTGTTCAAGGATTTTCATCAATCTCTTTTCCTTTGACCAAGGTCACTAAGAAGACTGTCAAGTGTCAATATTTTGAAGCTTTTGAGAAAAACTCACAAGAGTTTAAAAAAAGATCGAGTACCTCTTCGATTTTGACATTAACAGAGGGTACTCAATATTTTGTGGTGTATTGTGATCCTTCAAGAGTTGGTTTGGCTTGTGTAATAATATGTATATTTGTGTGCCTAATAAACTTTTTATCCCATATGTATACCCGAGTTGAGAACATTTTCTTTGATAAAGTCTATTTAGAATTATTTTGGGTTCGCATCATCTAACCAATATGATTAGATATTTTAGGTTGAAGATCAACGGAAAATGAGCTAAAAATTGAGCACCAGAACATGGGTCAAAATATAGATGAAGAAGTGGCGGAAAAAAGGGCCAAAAGCAGGAAATAGCACTATGAAGGAGTACCTCCGCGTTGGGGATGCATTTTTTCAAAGGAGAGAAAGAATTCTCCATAATAGGGGAGTTCGCGATAGAGGTGCATTGTAGGGGTAATTCCTCGCATGAGTAGAGTTGTCCAAAGGAGTTGGTCCGTGTGACGTACCTGCACATAAAAATTGCCCCACACGTTTTTCAGACTATTTAATAGTTTAAGCGTCTTTTATTGCACACTACACTTTAAAAAAAAGGGATCTAAGGCAAAAGACTAATTTATTGTTCTTCTTCTTGTAGGTAAAGAATTATATTTTTCTATTACATTCTATATTGTTAGTTTGTGTTATGAGTAGCTAAAATCCCTTGTCCTAGGGTTGTATCTATGAATGATGGTTTAATATTATTTGTTTCCTGTGTGAAAAAAGTTATTGCATACTTTTTGCTTGCGTTCTAATTTAACTATTTTAATTCTTGATCAACATTAGAATAAATTGAGTATCCACTCTTGAACTCATAAGATGAATTAATGGATATACCAAAGAATGCAAGAGGTGCGTTCATTCTTGAGTGATTTATAGATTGTTTTGTGTGTAGGATAGATTTATACCTATGCACCACCTTTGGTTTAAGTGCAAGAAGAATATTAGAGCACTTTTGATGGTTTATACTTAACCCCGCTCGAGGATGTAGTTAGGTTGTCAATAATGGTAGATAATTAAAGGTTTGAAGATTATAATCGTAAAATGAACCTTTCCAACACCTGATGATTGAGCCGTTTGAACCTCGGAATAGAACCACATTGTACCGACAATCGATTTATGCTACGACCCTAGAATGTTTTTCCAACATGTGAGCTTCTTTATTAAAATCATTGACTTATAGTAGCTAATTCTTGTTAATTTTAAGTTAATAGTTTAAACAAAATTCTCTTTCTAATGGATACTTGAGTGTATTTAGATAGACATTGCAAATTGTTAATCGTTGATTTGAAGTCCCTTTAGGTAAGAAGATTAGGCTCGAACGAGTGTCTTTACTACTTTAGTGACCATGTGCACTTGTGTGTGATTTTTGAGTCAACAAGTTTTTGGCGCCGCTGTTGGGGTTTTCTACATCGGCTGATATCTAGTTTTTGAGTGCCTAAATTATTTCTACAAGTGTTGACCACTTGATCTTGGCTCCTCATTTGTGCATGTTTTTTTAGGTTTTCGCACTGGAAAATGACCAAGGTTTGGTAAAGCCTTTTTCTAACGCAGAGAGAATGATTCATTACCAGATAAGGTGAAAAAAGGCAAAATTGTCCCGGTCCTCGTGTGGTCTGGGAACGTGAAAACCCACAAGATATGGAAGATCAAGAACCATCGGTGATCATGGAAGATATAAAAGTAAGGGATGTGGAAATTCCATACACCACCAATGTTACTTAAATTATTCAAAAGCCCGTTTCAAGTGGGAGGTTTTTCTTGAAGAAGACCAAGGTGCAATTATTGCACACAAACGGGCAGTTCACTGGTCTATCTCATGAGGATCCACTATGCATATACAAACTTTCTCGAGATCAGTGATACATACACTTCAATGGGGGTGAACTCTACTATGTGCGGCTCACATTATTTCCCTTTTACCTACTTGGGGAAGCTAAAAGATGGTTAATCTGTGAGCCCACAAATTCATAACAACTTGGGATGATCTTGACCAGAAATTCTTTATATAGTTCTTCATATAAAGCAATATAGTGAAGCTGAGAAGCGACATATAAGTTTCCAATATAAAGGTTGCTTAATCGAATTTCACAAGGTAACCCTGAGTGAAATGGCGGAAGAGTGAAATTGGTCGTACAGAAGACTACCAGAGTTTTAGAGATAGACGCAGTTACTACATTGTCTGTTTAGATTGCATCAATGGAGAACATGTTGACCACTCATTTTAGCAACATGTCACTAGGAAAAAATAAGCCCAAATTAATATGGTTCATTAACCACAAGCTTGGTGTGAAATACGTTGAGGAGGAGATCGTAGTTCTCAGGTATATGGGGCAACCCATAATCTGTTCATTTTGTAAGTAATCCTCAGCAAGGAGGGAATCACTAACGTTATGAAAATACATACAACTCAAGCTAGCAAAATCACTCAAATTTTTCAAAGGGTGGAAATCAGAACCAATAACAAGGACAAACCTAATACAGGCCACAGAGTAGCGGACAACAGTACCATTAACAAAGCCTTGAAAATAAACAACAAAATCATGGTAATCAGCAGGCTTCCAAGCAAGGTGATATGAGTGTGTAAGGCATGAAAAAACGAATGATGGTGGACCAAGTTAAGTTGGTAACAGATGTTCGAATCAATCAATTGGAAACATAAAATTTGGAGAAACAGTTTGGGAGTTTGATAGTGCCCAAAATTCCCGACCACAAGGGGGTTTGCCAGGAATTACTTACCCAAACCCAAAGCAAGTAAATGTTGTGAGCACTCAGAGTGGGCTCCATTGGAGAAGTAGAAACCAAAGGCAAAAGTTTTTGAATAACTAGGAGAACATTTAATGGAATTAGAATCCAGCAAACAACGGATGAATGAGGAACCAAAAGCAAAACAACCTTCTCCTTTTCCACAAAAGTCAAAAGGCATAAAAAGAGGAATCTTTTTGTAAATTCATCGAATCACTCAAAAAGGTACATGTTAACTTGCCTTTGATTGATGTGTTGCAGGGTATTCCTAAGTATGTCAAACATGTGAAAGATGTGGTGGTCAAAAAGAGTCAATTGACTTAGTATGCAACAGTGGCACTCAATGAGGACTGCAGTCCTCGAATACAGAATAGGCTCCCAACCATATTGAATGGTCTTGGAAGTTTCGCTCTACAAATAAAATTTGCAAATGTGTTGAGGCAAGGGGCTTATGAGATTTGGGTGCAACTATCAATTCGATGTCTACGTCCATGTTCCTCAAATCGGGGCTAGGAAGGCTCAAACCCACGACCATAATGTTGCAACTAGCTTACCGTTCATTTTCAAGTCTATATGGTGTTATCGAAGATGTCTTGGTTCAAGTGAGATTACTAATTTTCCCTCTGGACTTTGTCATATGGATTTTGAGCCTAATCCCGAGGTCCCATTTATTTTGGGACGACCATTCATAGCAACGTAGGAGCCTTAATTGATGTGGCGGCCGACATACTAACAATGAGGGCTTATGATAAGGTCAAAAAAATTGATGTTTACAAAGCAATGAAGTTGCCCACTATATAGGAGGAGTTATTGGCAATCACAGTCATTGAAGCTGAAATAACGACCAAAATTGTAGAAGCCAAGGACCCTTTAGAAAAAGTGTTGATTGGGCAAGACATTGAGGTATATGCTGAATCCTAAGAGATGCCTAATGTCCTTAATGTTCCAAATGTGAGTATGCTTTGCAAGTTTGTGGAACCACTAAATAGAGTCGTGGGACCACCTCATAAAATCTTCGATTAAGGAAGCAACAAAACTAGAACGAAAGGCTATCCCGTCTAACCTTAGGTATGTGTTCCTAAGTACAAATAAATCTTTTCATGTAATCCTTTTTTTTTACTTGTCTTTAATGCAACTTGAAGCATCATTGAAAATATTGAAGAAAAGGAAAAAGCGATAGGCTTGTAGATGGCTGACATACATGGAATCTGCCCCACTTTTTGAATTCATAGGATATTCATGGAGGATTGGAAAAAGTCAATTGTGCAACCTTTGCACAGGCTGAATCCTATGATGAAAGATGTGGTGCTCAAAGAGGTATTCAAATCGTTAGATGTGGGTATTTCTACCAAATTTTAGATAGCAAGTGGGTTAGTCCAGTGCAATGTGTACCTTAAAAGGGCGGCATGACTCTGATAACTAATAAAAAATCAGTTGATCTTAACCAAAACAGTTACGGGATGACGAATATGCATTATTATAGGAAATTGAATTAAGTCAACGGGAAGGATCATTTCCCGATCCTTTTATTGATCAGATATTGGACCGGTTGGCAGAGCAAGAATATTATTGCTTTCTAGATGGCTATTCATGGTAAAACCAAATTATGATTTTACCAGAGGATCAATAGAAAACCATTTTTATGTGCCTGTATTATACCTATGCTTTCAAGAGGATGCATTTCGGGTTATGCAATGCCTGATTACTTTCGAAAGAAACATGACGGCTATTTTTGATGATATGGTTGAAGAATTTGTGGAGATATTGATGGATGATTTCTCAGTGTTTGGGGAGTCTTTTGACAGGTTCTTGGAGAATTTGGACAGGGTGTTACCTAGGTGTGAAGAAACTAATGTTGTCCTAAACTACGAAATATTTCATTTTATTGTAAAGGAAGGGATTGTGTTGGGGAATAAGGTGTAAAAGAAAGAGCTGGAAGTTGACCGTGCCAAAGTGGAAGTAATTGAAAAGCCTCCCCTCCAATTTACGTGAAAGAGGTGTGAATT
Source organism: Solanum arcanum (assembly GCA_027789145.1). NCBI lineage: Eukaryota > Viridiplantae > Streptophyta > Magnoliopsida > Solanales > Solanaceae > Solanum > Solanum arcanum. The sequence goes on from CM050943.1 coordinate 35,902,447, forward strand.
TTTATGGGTCATGGTGGGTTCTATAGGAGATTCATCAATGATTTTTCAAAGATAGATAGACCTATGTACAGTCTTCTGGAGAAGGAGATGAAACTTTTATTCGATGAAAAGTGCATGCAAGCTTTCGCGATCTGAAAGAACAAGCTCATAGAAGCTCTAATCTAAACTTCTTCCAATTGGGAGATCTATTTTTGAGTTTATGCGTGATGCACGTGATGTGTCTGCGGGAGCGGTGTTGGGACAATAAAAAAAAGTGTTCCACTCAATATAATGTGCAAGTAAAAACACTGGATGCAACCCAACCCAAAAAGAAATACTAGCCTTGGTCTATGCTTTTGACAAGTTGAGATCATTTATAATAGGTACTATGGTTGTTGTTTATACTAACCATGCAGCTATAAGGTACTTGTTCAACAAACAAAGATTCAAAGCCCCAGTTGATCAGGTCGATTCTATTATTGCAAGAGTTCAACATCTAGATCAAAGATCGAAGAGGTTCTGAAAATCAGATTGCAGACTACTTGCCAGGTTGGAGAGTTCGTCACATGTGGGAGAGCAAAGGAAGATTAGGGAGGAATTCCCTGATGATCAACTATTTGCACTAGAAGTGACTGAGCTACCATGGTATGCTGACATCGTGAATTATTTTGTTAGCAATTTTTTTCCACCTGGTGCAACCTCACATCAAAAGAAAAAGCTTAACCACAATGCTTCATTTTACATGTGGGATGAGCCATATTTATTCAAGCAAGGGAGGGACAAAATGATGAAGAGATGTGTGCCTGATTCTGTGATGAGACAAGTGATGGATAGTTGTCACTCGTCAACATATGGAGTTCATCAACGTGGTGAGAGCACCATGCATATGGTATTTCAATCAGGTTCTTTCTGGGCTACCTTGTTAATAGATTCTTCAGGTTATGTGAAAAGTTGTGATCAATGCCAAGGGATTGGGTGCATTTTTAAGAGACATGAGATGCCTATGCATAACATTCTGGATGTTGAAATATTTGATGTTTTAGGGATCGACTTCATTGGGCCATTCCCTCCATTAAATGGTAATCAGTACATACTAGTGGCTGTGCATTATGTGTTAAAGTAGGTCGAGGCAGTGGCCTTGCCTAAGGTGGTGATCAAGTTTCTTAAGAAGCATATTTTCACTCGTTTTGGAACAATGAGAGCAATCATCAATGATGGAGGAACGCAGTTCATACATCAATTGGTGAACAAAATGTTAGCTAAGTATGGAGTCAAGCATAAGGTAGCGACGACATACCACCCCTAAACCAGTGGTCGGGTAGAGGTGTCAAATCGGGAAACGAAGCAAATCCTTACAAAGACGGTAAATGCCAAATGGAAAGATTGGGTAATGAAATTTGATGATGTATTATGGGCGTATAGGACCGTTTATAGTACACAAATTGGTACTTCTCCCTATCACTTGGTGTTTGGTAAAGCATGTCACCTTCCCGTCTACCTAGAGAATCCGTCTTACTGGCAGTGAAGAAGTTGAACTTTGACCGTGAATTAGCGGGCAAGAAAATTAGTTGATCAGCTACATGAGTAGGAAGAATTCTGGATCCATGCCTATAAAAATGCAAAGCTCTACAAAAGAAGACCAAAAAATGGCATGGCAAACACATTGTGTCTCGACCTTTTGAACCTTGGCAAAAGGCATTGTTGTTCAACTAGTTATAAACGTTGTTTCCAGGCAAGTTGAAATCGAAATGGAGTGGACCATTTGAGGTTGTATGTATGGATGACCATGGTGATGTGGAGTTATGGAATGAAGGGAATCAATCCATGATCATTGTGAACGGACAAAGAGTGAAATATTATTTTTGATAGAAGTGTAATCGGGAAGTTGAAACTTTGGAGTTGAGCAATGAATGAATGTAAACTTAGTCGTGTCGCAACATTAAATCAGGCGCTACTCGACAGACAACCCTAGGCCGGGTGTTTTAAAAACTTTTTACATTGTATTTTGTTTTAATAGGGTAGTTTAGTGTAATTTTGGTTAGGTATTATTCAATTTTTCATGGTGTATATATATATATATATATATATATATATATATATATATATATATATATATATATATATATGTAACACTCTAATACGAACTAAGATGAACTAGAAACTCGTGAGTGTTCATTGAGTTAATTTTGTTTTAATATAATTTAATTTAGTGTTCTAGGAGTGTGTGAAGTTTGTTTATATTTGGAGGTCAAACATCCATGAACGTCCATGACGTTTAGAAGATATGACTTAGAAAGTACTCGTGTGTCTTGATGCGTTTGAGTGAGTTTTACGTGTTTTTTTTAATTGAAATTGATGTGGGATGTTCCTAAAACCTAGATGATTAATTTTATGGGTTTAACTTCCGGGTACGACTCCATCTAAAACCCACGAGGGGCCCTATAAGAGGACCCAAGAATTAGCACCAAGCTACCAAACCACTTCTCCATCGACGGAGGGCAGTCTACTGGCCGTAGAATCTACGATGCCCCGTCCTTTGGGGGGCGTAGTCACATACTTAGTTGGATCCTATCCCCACATGAAGCAGTCTCTGAATCCATCAACGCCTCAGCAATAAAGGTCGTGGATCAAACGATGCTCACTAGCTTGGGGTGGTCGACTGGAACCTGGAAAAGTTCTTGAATGTTTGCTGCCAGCTTGGGGTGCTTTGTGTAAATTCACCCGAAGTCTTTTACAACCCTGGGATGATAATTTTAGGATATTAAAGTTATAATATATTAGTTTAAGTCCTAGACCTAGACAAGACCCCTCACTTCCAATATTAAAACTCCCTATCTAAAGAAAACTCTCTCAAAGGCACCATTGGAGCAAAGACTCAAGGAGGGAAAGATGAACTGGGTTTTACGTGTTTATCTTCAAAAAAATTTGGGTTTCCTTATATTTGAGGTATGTTATCCATACTTGAACCTTCTTCCATTCAAGGAGTCATTTCAAAAATATTTCAAAAAGGGTTTTCAAACTCTATTTCTTTCTATCTTTGATGTTAAGCATGGGTCTTCTCATAAAAGTGTTTTAATGATTAAAATGTGTTCATCATTGTATGAATTGATGTTTTTAATGTAAAAACCCTTATGAACTCATTTTCATGAATATTTTAAACTTTTAGCTTAAGAAATGGGTTAAAAGAGCATGTTTGGGTAGGGTAGAACGTTGGTTTTCTTTGTTGTTATTATGATTTAGATACTGCCCTAAGGGCATTATTATGATGAAATATTGATAAAATGATTATAGGTGTTGATGAATTTGTTGAATGGTGAGTTTTTTATATTAAGTATTCTTATGATAAATCGCTCCTGAGTGGTATGGTCCACCTTCTTGGTGGAGGTGTAAATTTGATTAACTTGATATTATTTAGTATGTATCGTGAGTGTGGATTTGAAGGACTAATATGTGAAATGAAGTGATATTGAAGATATGTCTTGTCTTGTGTTTTGTGAAGTTGAATTGCACGTTTGGCATAGATTATGCCTAAGTGAACTATATGATTTTGTGAGCATGTAAAGTGTGTGAATTGATGAATGTAGATCTAAAGCATGTATAGAAGTTAATCTAAATGAAATTATTCTTATGTGCAATATGTGCTCACAAGTACACACACACACTTGAATGAATGTATGAACCTATGTTGAGCAAAAAAAAGTGAGTTTTAGGGTGAACACTCTTCTAGAGTTGTGATGAAGTGTTTAGTAGAAACCTCACTACCTCCCAAGATATTTCTAAGATATGTCGGAGGATGAATACCCTTCGTGAGTTGAGATTTGGTGCTCACTAGTTATCCTTAACCTATAGTTTAAAACGGTAAGAATCCATGGGGAGTTATGCCTAGCACCGAGAGGATATGAAGAAGAGGTGGTTGTACTTTGTTAGTTGAGATGTTTTATTCCTATGTACCTCTTGATATGAGTACTCCTTGTTAGTAGATAATGAGTACTTAGTAGCAATCTTCATATGCTTTAACTATGTGCCCGCATAGGTGTAGCTATTGGGAAAGCCATGTAAAAGCTAAAAAGAATGACCTTACTCTAGGCAAGTGAGGATCCATCATCTGATAGGGGTTAATGTCGAGATTTCATGTCTACCTCTCATGGTCTATGTCGGTTAAGCTAACCTCCCACAAAAGTAATGAATGTGGTAAGTCTTTTAATGGAGTGTTCTACTGAGTGTAGGTAGTGGAATGGGACTCTATTTATCCATTGCACTAGGTAGGAATTCCGAAATGTGAGTCTTATTTGAATTTAATGAACTAAGTATCCTAAAAGAACGTACTACATAGGGAAGGTGGTGGTATGGGACAATATACATCCATTGCCCAAGGTAGGACCTTCTGAAAGGGGAGTCTAGGTACCAAGACTTCTAAAAGAGTTGAATAGTTAGAGTAGGTGGTGGTATGGGACATCATCTACTCATTTCACTAAGTAAGCATTCAAAAAGGGAATTTTTGGTGTGTTGTTGGGTGATCTTTTTTTGAATTTCCATTGAGTGGGTGCTTGTTCTACCGTGGTGAGTATGCCAAAAGGGAGGTGTGTATTGAATGAGGCATATGTGTACTTCCTTTATGTCCTGCCTTAGTGAATCTTAGGATGACCATATATAGGTAAACTCCGATGGAAATGATGCTTATTTCCTCTTTGCCAATACTTTGAAAGTTCACCATTTTGGAGTCTTTTAGTTTATTGTAATGCTTAAAATGAGGCACTGTAGAATTGAAAATTCAATGTAAAAATGTTGTATTTTGCAAAAATCATGCAAATTATTCTCTAAGTGTTAAATTATGTTTCTTATATTGTTTTACTTCTACATTCATGAATGTTTTACTTAATTGGCATGAAATAGTATTTTTACTAAAGTGTCCTTTATTGCATGTTTTTGCGTATGACATACTTAGTACATTATTTTTATTAACCTCATGCTTTTCTATACTTTATAAGTATAGTTTGGAAGCTTTTGAAGGTTTGAAGGTGAAGCTTGGGAAAGTTCCTCTCAAGACAAAGTATGTACTCATATATTTAACGGCATAGTCCTTTTCTTAGTTTCTTATTTAATGACTTATTATGTATTTTATTTTAATGTAAAGATTCGTGTCCCTAAGATATTATGTCATGTCTTAAGTATGCTTGTGACGATGAGATTCTCTAAATATTTATGAAAGACTAATTTTTGTTAATTATCTTGAATAGTTTTAAATTCCTCACTACTTTTCATTTCTTATGTAATGAATGATAGTTAAAGGGCTCGTACAAAACCCCAAAGGGTCAAGTACGCCTTTCCACGAGCCGAGGGTCCTCCCTAACTTCTAGGGTGTGCATATATATGTATATATATATATATAATGATGAATCATCGAGGGGTAACAAAGGTTGAGTTTTGAGGTTCACTTTCGTGGTTTCAAGTTCGTGGTTCCTTGTTAGGATTATATCATTTCCTTGAATTTGATTTTCGCGAAAGGTATTATTCAATATTCATTTATAATATTATATTCATGATTATGTGGTATTTATTTTTCATGTTATGAATTTAATCAAGTTCTAGGTTGGTTCAACCTTTTCATTATAATATTGAAATACGGTAAATATGTGTATATTGTTAAAATTTGAACAAATTATGTATAGTATCGTATTTTAATCTTTATGGCTAGTATCTCGTTAAATCGTTCTTGCTTCTATTTAATCATAGTAATTAATTTTTTTTTTTTAAAAAAAAACTTATTTTTATATATTTGTTAAATTGAAGCATGAGAAAAATTATTTAAATGATTGTATGTTTCATATAATCTGTAAAGTTAATTCCGACAGTACGCCTCATATTTATTTATATGTTTATTTATTTCCCCTCATAATTTTTAGTATGCACACTTGTTTATTTTATATTTAAGTAAAATTATTGTCCAAGTCATTTGAAATTTTAATATTTAGTTTATAATGATAACATGTGTAAGCTATTATGTAAATATGTTAATTTTGGTTAGTGGAATATTCGTTTAATGTTAGTGACGTAAAAAAAATCGAATAAAAATGGAAAAAATAAAAATAAAATAATATAATAACAATAATAATAAAAAGAAAAAAAAAGTAAAAAAATAAAATGTGAGAAAGAATATAATAAAATGGGGAAAATAGGAAACAAAAAAATAATAGAAAAGAAGTATAAAAATAATATAAAAAAATTCAATTGAAGAGGAAAGAATTTTTTTTTTTTTTGAAAGTTTCTTTGTCCAAACAAAAAAAAATTAGGTTAAAATAAAAAAAACAAATAAAACCTCGAAAGTATAAAAAATTATAATAACAATAAAATAATAATAATAATAGCAAAAGAGGAGAAGGTAAAAAAAATGTAAAAAAAAAAATAGAATAAAAAATAAAAATAATAATAATAACAAAAGAAAAAGTAAAAAATAAGGAATATCTTATTTTATTCTGCTTTGTTTGATTAAATTTATATGCGTATATATATATATATATATTTTAATTAAAGGGCATATATTAATAAAATAAGGGTAAATGCATTTGTCTTATAGATCAATAAAATAAGGTAGTTTTAATATATTTATATAATTCAAAAAATGAGGGTAAATATATTTGTCTTAATAATACAATATTCATAAATTAGGTTAAGTCATGAATGTCCATAAAGCGACCGTGCTAGAACCACGGGACTCGAGGGATTCTTAATACCTTCCCCTTGGTCAACAGAATTCCTTACCCGAACTCGTTCGCAAACCAAACAAAGAGTCATTTCCTTTAGATTAGGGATTAAATAAAAGGTGACTTGGAACACCATAACTCAATTCCAAGTGGCGACTCTGAAAAAGCTAAAATAATCCCCTAATTAATTACGTCACTTAAATTGGAAAAACCCTTACGCCGCCGAGCGAAAAAGGGGTGTGACATCTCTGGCGACTCCGCTGGGGAACTAACTAGAATTCGAGCTTGTAAACATGGACTTCTACGTGACTTTTTTATGTATTTACGTACTTATCGATTTGTGAATATTGTGTTTAATTGCATAATATGTTATTTGCTTGCTTATTTACCCTTTTGATAATATATTAACTATCATATAGCTATCTTTCCTCGCGCATCTATCTGAGTCTTCTGAGATACTTTATTCGGAGATGCGATTACGCTCCCGAGCCATGACATACCAGAGATGCGGCAACGCTCCTGGAAAGGATTCTATAGTAACACATGTCTTAGGATGGGAAGGACTAACAGTGAGGCCAGAAAGCCCTGCTACTGGCAAGCTGTCCCTTCTCGACTCGAGTAGTCCGTTCGTTTTATAGACAGTCTAGACACTCATTCCATTAGTTTGCTAAACTTAGTAAACCAGGTGTCAAATATTTATTGTCCTTAATAGGATTCACTTTATTTGTTGCATATGCATTTTTTAAAAATTTAATATGGCTCAACATTGGGTTCAAGTGTATGTGTTATATGTTACAAATATACTATTTGAATGCCGATCAACGTTTGAATAAATTAGTAAACTAATAAAAAAAGGATTTTCCTCAAAAGTAATAAATATGACAATTATTTGTAAAATCTCAGAAGTTTAATATTTGTATTTTTACAACAACATGACAAAAATAAAAATAGTTTTCGAAAGGTAGAATACATATTTTTTTTAAGAAATAAATAAAAAGGTAAATTTAACAAACTATGCACACCTATTTCCCAACTCAATGAGATACGTAGGCAATCCTCCTCGGGTTCGGTGATCTTTTAAAAAAAAATTAAAAAATAGAAGTATTTCCTATAAAAAAAATAATGTTATGTTTACAATCTTTTGGAACTACGTTCAACCTGATTCTTGTTTTATACAAGATACGTAGGCAACCTTATTTTTGAGGTTCGGTCCAACTAAAAAAAAATCTAAAGAGTCCTCGCAACAAAATTGGGGCAAAAAATAAAATAAAATTGATTCTTCTTAATTTTTTTTTTTTTAACAATATTTGACTTGGTTGGTACCAAAATTCTTACAATTGTGCATAAGAAAAATAATAAAGTGTTAAACTATATGACAGTACGGAGTAACTTTGTTGTGACCTATAGCATTCATTTGGTATCTTTTGATATATTTATGTTATACATAAGAAACTATTTTGCTTAAAGTTAAGGTTAACACGAATTCAACGTCATTGTTTCCTGTGCATTGTGTGGTGAGCTTTAGATAAAATTCAATGGAATGACTTTTGATCTAGAACTTGGCCTAAATGTTGGTTAAAGTGAAATTGTGAGCAACATTTAACTTAGGAAATGATTATAGGCTTTCTTTGAACTGATTGTGCCTTTCAAGCCTACCAAATGACATTTATCCATAAGACTCCCATTTTGAGCCTGAAACATTTTTATTTGAATAACCACCACTTCACATATATCATTCTAGAGCATAAAAGCACTATTTTCTGGATCTCACCTCCATGTTTGTATTATCAATTAGATAAACAACGCCGAGATCTAAGTTTGATATTAAATTGAAAAGAACAAGTATGTGCAAGTTCAAGCAAAATGACAAAAAAAAGCTGTAATAAAAAATGAAATGAGAGAAAATAAAAAAAAATGAATGGGAAAAAGATTTCAAAAAAAAATATTTAAAATTGTGCAAATTTTAAGGAGGAAATAATCATTTTACCCCAAATGAATGTCCTACCTTTCTCCAAACCTACATTACAAGCCAATAATAAGTCCTATTTGATCTCACTTTGTGTGTTCTCACATCAATGGATACTTACATAAGGGCCAAGCATATGGCATCTCAATCTCATACATTGAATATCTTTCCGAGTGTGAGTGACTTTGATAAAAAAACGTCCTAAGATCGAAACACTTCTATTGTGCGAAGTAGGACTTCATTTATTGCGAGGGCACTTGAAACCTGAAGATTTGAATTACTTTATCCCTTAACTTAGGCAATATCAATTCAAGTAAACACATAAGTATGTTTGAGATACCATTTGAATTTTTAGTGATTACTCAAAGTTTACCTCAAATTTGTCTGAAAGTAGTTGAAGAAGACTCATATGCATCATGTTAATTGTTGGTACCAACTAAAGTCAAAACATTGTCAACCATGAATTGATTCATTTATCAAAAGATGTCTTTTGTACAAAAAAATCAAGACAAAATAAAAAATAATTTTAGGTCTGCCTGAACTACGTTTGACCTGATTCTTGTTTCGGCAAGATACGTAGGCAGCCCTAATATTGGGTTCGGTTCAACCAAATACAAATCCAAAAATTCATATTGTAGTATACTGGGGCAAAAGTCGTTTGTTTATTTATTCGGTCTCTCATCTCACAACTCAAAATCAACCCCATCATCCAAAAAAAAAAATTCTTTGCGTCAACCCTTGATATGTCGAGAATAAGTTGGTTAAGGGTAGGTAAAAATCCTGAATGGGCACCATAAGACAAATGTGAGTAAAAAGAAATAAAAATGAGAGAGTCTTATTGGTGAAAACCCTAAGTGGGCATCGTGAGGCGAAAAGGAGTTGAATATAAGAGAGTCTTATTGGTGAAAATCCTTACATGCACCATAAGGCAGACGTGAGCTGGAGCAATGAACATGATTGAGTTTTAGCAACAAAGACCTTCGTGAATACCACAAAGTCTATAAGGGTTCAGATTATTTATGGCTTCATTAAGTGTTGGGATTCCACATCAAGATTGAATAATCAATAATGGTTGATGAATGGATTGGATAGCCAAGTCTTGAAATCAATTCAAATTGCATGGCATGATCAGTAGACTCGGCTCCACACTCAGATAAGTTTTTCTTTCTTCTTCTTACAAAAAAAAGGAGTCTTCATCGAATCTTTTCTTTTATTCTCATATAGTTCGTAATTTTCTTATACTTTTTTTCGTCACTTTTTTGGTCTGTATTTGAGTCGAGTTTTTGTCAAAAAAAAAAAGGAATTTCAAGAATCGCTACCAAGTCTCTAATCGGTACTAGGCAAAGCATCAGGCCACTGAGTTAATCTGTCTTCAAGTGTTGAATTCAAAAATTCTCTGATCCTATGAAGGTTAAACAATGAGTGTTGTGGGATAAAGACATTGGATTTAGGTCCCAAAGTAAGCAAATTCGGATGAAAGTACTATCAATCAATAAGAAGTATTGACCGTTGGAAACAACCAAAGCGTCATAAGTGTTTGAGCCGCCCTTGTCGAAAGATGGAACCACAAACCAACCACCACCTTTTCAAACTCACAAATTTTCTTTGTTGAAGCAGGGACACAAGTTGTTTCAAGTTTGAGGATTCGAGGAACCTAGATGTTCAACCTAGTTTGCAGCGAGCGAAATGAAAACCCTACAATAAAGACTTGTGGAATATTATATGAAAGTTGGCTAATATATATAAAAATAACAATTACTTGTATGTTTGAATAATTATTTTATTTATTATTTTTTTTTCTCCTTGAAGGAACTTCCAAATAATGAAGATAACATTCACAATGTTTTGTTGGTATTATTAGTTTGTTGAAAATTTTATTAGCAGGACCTTCCTGGATAATGGGATTAGAAGGACCCTCCTGGATAATGGGATTAGCAGGAACCTCCTGGATAATAGGACTAGCAGGACCCTCCTGGATAATGGGACTAGCAGGACCCTCCTGGATAATGGGATTAGCAGGACCCTCCTGGATAATGGGATTAGCAGGACCCTCCTGGATAATGGGACTAGCAGGACCCTCCTGGATAATGGGACTAGCAGGACCCTCCTGGATAATGGGACTAGCAGGACCCTCCTGGATAATGAGATTAGCAGGACCCTCCTGGATAATGGGAGTAGCAGGACCCTCCTGGATAATGGGATTAGCAGGACCCTCCTGGATAATGGGATTAGCAAGACCCTCCTGGATAATGGGATTAGCAGGACCCTCCTGGATAATGGGACTAGCAGGACCCTCCTGGATAATGGGACTAGCAGGACCCTCCTGGATAATGGGATTAGCAGGACCCTCCTGGATAATGGGATTAGCAGGACCCTCCTGAATAATGGGAGTAGCAGGACCCTCCTGGATAATGGGAGTAGCAGGACCCTCCTGGATAATGGGATTAGCAGGACCCTCCCTGATAATGGGAGTAGCAGGACCCTCTTGGATAATGGGAGTAGCAGGACCCTCTTGGATAATGGGAATAGCAGGACCCTCCTGGATAATGGGATTAGCAGGACCCCCCTGGATAATGGGACTAGCAGGACCCTCCTGGATAATGGGACTAGCAGGACCCTCATGGATAATGGGATTAGCAGGACCCCCCATGATAATGGGATTAGCAGGACCCTCCTGAATAATGGGATTAGATTACTTTCTCATAGGATTAACACTTCCTAGTCTAGATTTTTAGTTTTATTTTCTCCTGAAATAAACACTTCATAGCCGAAGTTTATGTTTTATATTTATATTTGTTAATAATTCACAAAATTTTTCCAGTGAGAACTGGGGAAAAAATTTTATTTATTTTTTGTTTGTGGTGGTTCTCAGGTTTTCTCAAGCGAGACCAGGATTTGAAATTCAAGAACAAAGTTTCAAATTTATTAGAATAATCTATTCCATGATGGTTAGAATTAGCTTCTTCAATGCATGTAGCAGCCTTATTTCCACACATCTTTTGCTAGTCAACTTTTGATCAAGAAAACACGCATTTATTCAAGAGCATTTTTCAAATTATCATTTTTGAAGAATGCCAAAAGTTCCGCCTAAGTGGCAAGTTCAGCCTCCATTCCAATTCTAAGTTAAGATATTCATTCAAAAATCAAGGTGATGTCTTAAAGTCAAAATTCAAGTGAAGATTCAAGAAAATCTGCATGGATGGAAGTTTGTACATTTGTTTTTCTATTGACTAATAGTTTTCAATTTTTATGTAAGGATAAGAGCCGCGATCTGAAGCCTCGATGGAACCTCACTTAACTTCGAACTCATCATTTTATCTCCTCGAACTACAAGTGGCCCTATTCCCTTATCACCCGGGATATGTAGGATGTCCAAACAAGGACTCGGTCGCACAAATTTTGGTCTTTCAAATAAGAGTTCGGTCAAAACTTGTCACTTTGTCTACTTCTTTGTCTGAAAAACTCCTCGTGTTTCCAGTCAAAGAGGGGCAAACTGTAGACACGTAATTTTTGACCGAATTTAAGTTTAACACCAATATTTAGAGCATAAATAATTTTATCAATCTAAATTAAATATATTTTTACTTTTTATTATTTTCATTAAGTTTATTTAAAAGATATAAAAATAAATAACATAAATATAATTTTATTAGATAAGTTTATTTTGATTGTTAAAAAAAAGATATATATATATATATATATATATATATATATATATTATTTAAATAAACTAATATTTCTTAATTATGTCCCTTATGTTTTAATTACCCATTTAACTTTTATTTATTTATTTACTCAAAGAAATTAATAATTATGTAATTATCATTTATATATATATATATATATATATATATATATATATATATATATATATATATATATATATATATATATATAGATTTAAAATTAAAAAAATTAAAAAACACACACACACACACACACACAAACCCCACGATCCCTCCCCACTCCCCACTCCCACTCACACCCCACGACATGAACACACATGCACTATCATATAACAATAAAAGGAGAAAACACACACGAGAAAAAAAACAACAACACAGAAAGGTAAAAAAAAAAGAACAAGAAGAAGATCGAAAAAAAAAGAGAAAGGGAGGAGAAATCAAGAAAAAGAAAGGCAACACACACATAAGAAATATTATTCTCATCTTTTTATTTTATTTTTAAAAAAAAATCACAAACAAAGGTTGAGTTTTGAGGTTCACTTTCGTGGTTTCAAGTTCGTGGTTCCTTGTTAGGATTATACCATTTCCTTGAATTTGATTTTCGCGAAAGGTATTATTCAATATTCATTTATAATATTATATTCATGATTATGTGGTATTTATTTTTCATGTTATGAATTTAATCAAGTTCTAGGTTGGTTCAACCTTTTCATTATAATATTGAAATACGGTAAATATGTGTATATTGTTAAAATTAGAACAAATTATGTATAGTATCGTATTTTAATCTTTATGGCTAGTATCTGGTGAAATCGTTCTTGCTCCTATTTAATCATAGTAATTAATATTTTTTTAAAAAAAAAACTTATTTTTATATATTTGTTAAATTGAAGCGTGAGAAAAATTATTTAAATGATTGTATGTTCCATATAATCTATAAAGTTAATTCCGACAGTACGCCTCATATTTATTTATTTGTTTATTTATTTCCCCTCATAATTTTTAGTATGCACACTTGTTTATTTTATATTTAAGTAAAATTATTGTCCAAGTCATTTTAACTTTTAATATTTAGTTTATAATGATAACATGTGTAAGCTATTATGTAAATATGTTAATTTTGGTTAGTGGAATATTCGTTTAATGTTAGTGACGTAAAAAAAAAATCGAGTAAAAATGGAAAAAATAAAAATAAAATAATATAATAACAATAATAATAAAAAGAAAAAAAGAAAAAGTTAAAAAATAAAATGTGAGAAAGAATATAATAAAAGGGGGAAAATAGGAAACAAAAAAATAATAGAAAAGAAGTATAAAAATAATATAAAAAAATTCAATTGAAGAGGAAAGAATTTTTTTTTTTTTTGAAAGTTTCTTTGTCCAAACAAAAAAAAAATTAGGTTGAAATAAAAAAAAAACAAATAAAACCTCGAAAGTATAAAAAATAATAATAACAATAAAATAATAATAATAATAGCAAAAGAGGAGAAGGTATAAAAAAATGTAAAAAAAAATATAATAAAAAATAAAAATAATAATAATAACAAAAGAAAAAGTAAAAAATAAGGAATATCTTATTTTATTCTGCTTTGTTTGATTAAATTTATATGTGTATATATATATATATATATATATATATATATATATATATATATATATATATATATATATATATATATATATATATATATATATATATATATATATATATATATATATATATATATATATATATATATATATATTTTAATTAAAGGGCATAGATTAATAAAATAAGGGTAAATGCATTTGTCTTATAGATTAATAAAATAAGGTAGTTTTAATATATTTATATAAGTCAAAGAATGAGGGTAAATATATTTGTCTTAATAATACAATATTCATAAATTAGTTTAAGTCATGAATGTCCATAAAGCGACCGTGCTAGAACCACGGGACTCGAGGGATGCTTAATACCTTCCCCTTGGTCAACAGAATTCCTTACCCGAACTCATTCGCAGACCAAACAAAGAGTCATTTCCTTTTGATTATGGATTAAATAAAAGGTGACTTGGAACACCATAACTCAATTCCAAGTGGCGACTCTGAAAAAGCTAAAATAATCCCCTAATTAATTACGTCACTTAAATTGGAAAAACCCTTACGCCGCCGAGCGAAAAAGGGGTGTGACAAGAATAGTTATTGCATAATTTCTGCTTGCATTCTCATTTCACTATTTGAATTCTTGATCAACATTAGAATAAATTTAGTGTCCATTATTGAACTAGAAAAATTAATAGAGGAATACACCAAAGAATGCAAGAGGTGTGTTCATTCTAGAGTGAGTTCTTGATTGTTTTGTGGGTAGGATAGCTTTGAACCTATGCGCCACATTTAGTTGAAATGCAAGAAGAATATTAAGTGCACTTTTATTTCTTCATACCTATCCCAACTCGATGATGTAGTTAGGTCATTAGTAATCGTAAGCGATTAGAGGTTGGAAGATATTGATTGTTAAATGAACCTTGCCAACCAGCAATGAGTTAACCCTTTGAACCTTAGAATAGAACCACATTGAATTGGTAATAGGTTTATGCTACAACGCTGGGATGTTTTTCCAACTTGTGAAGTTTCTTTGTTGAAATCATTTACCTATAGAAGCTAATTATTGTTAATGTTAAATTTGTAGTTTAAACAAATTTCTCAATCTAATGGATACTTGAGTGAATTTTAATAGTCACTGAAAATTGTTATTCGTTGAATTGAATTCCCTTGGGTAAGAACATTAGGATCGAACGAGTCTCTTTACTACTTGCGCAACAACGTACACTTGCGTACGATTTTGGATGCAAATCTGTGTGTTAATGAAGAACGACAAGGTTATAGCTTGTGCCTCCAGATTGTTGAAGGTTCATGAGATGAATTACCCAACACATTATAGATTTTTCCTTCAAGATATGGTGTCACTACTTATATGGTGTTCATGTTGACATATTCACTGTCACAAGAGTCTCCAATATGTGTTCACTCAGGAGGAGCTAAATCTCAGCCACATGAGGTGGTTAGAATTACTCAAGGATTATGACATGAGTATTCTTTTCCACCTTTGTAAGACTAATGTCATTGTTCATGCCTTATAAATGTTATCCATGTGGAGTACCACCAATGTTGAAGTAGAAAAGAGGGAGTTAGCAAAAGATATGCACAGATTTGCATGCGTGGGAGTTAAACTTATAGATTCCATAGAGGGAGGAATAGTGTTGACTAACAGGTATGAGTCATCGTTATTGTTAGAGGTGAAAGAGAAACAATATGAAGATACTATTTTTTTTTTGACTTGAAGTTAAATATTCATAAGCACCTAGTATTAGATTTTGAACAAGGGGCAAATGGTGAGCTAAATTATCAAGGTAGGTTGTTTGTACCTAGGGTGGATGGACTCCAAGAGAGGATCATGGAGGAATATCAAAGCTCCAGATACTCCATTCATCCTTTTTCCACAAAGATGTACCGTGTTATAAGGGAAATTTAGTTGTGGGAAGGTATGAAGAAGGCCATTGTTGAGTTTGTTGCCAAGTGCCCGAATTGCCTGCAATTGAAAGTATAACATCAAAGGATGGGAGGTTTGGCTCACACTATAGAACTTCAATAATGGAAGTGGTATATGATTAATATAGAATTCATCATAAGCTTGCCAAGATCTCACATGTAGCATGATTCTATTTGGGTAAATGTGGATAGATTGAAAAAATCAGCCCACTTTTTGTCTGTAAAGACTACCTATTAGAGTGATAATTATGCTAAGTTGTACCTTCAAGAAGTTGTAAGGCTTCATGGAGCTCCGGTTTTCATTAAGATAGAGGTGCACAATTTACTGCACATGTCACGATCCAAAACGACCCGGGAGTGGCACCCACACTTATCCTACTATGTGAGCGAACCAACCAATATAAACCCCAACATTTCAAACATAAAAAATAAAATACAGTGCGGAAGACATTAAAACTCTTTAATATAACCAATAAACAACTTCTAAAATTTATCAATTACTATCCCCAAAATCTGGAAGTCATCACCACAAGAACATCTATACTCAAATTACTAATTCTAAGAGT
Source organism: Solanum arcanum (assembly GCA_027789145.1). Lineage (NCBI taxonomy): Eukaryota > Viridiplantae > Streptophyta > Magnoliopsida > Solanales > Solanaceae > Solanum > Solanum arcanum. The sequence continues at coordinate 35,918,873 of CM050943.1, forward strand.
ATCTTAGAAGATAAAATAAGTAAAAAGCTAGTCCATGCCGTAAATTCAAGGCATCAAGACATGTAGAGGAAGATCCAGTCCAAGCTAGAAGCAATAGATCACCCTGAAATCTGGCTTGATGAAGACTGGCTAGAGTTGCGGTCGAGTTGAAGACGATGGCACATTTGCTGCACTCCACAATTAACAAAGAAAAACAAATACAAGTAGGGGTCAGTACAAGGCACAAGTACTGAGCAGGTATCATCGGCCAACAAAAAATAGAAAACATTATATATCAGATAATAACATAAAATCAACTAATATTCTTAACAGGCGACATTAACAATTACCATAACCCTTGGTCACAACACCAAGCACATCAATGAGGACTCAAGTCTCCCCATCATACTCATTTGGGAATTAGTTCTTTACAATTTAGTATATTATCATAATTCCAGATTCATTATCTTTATTCCTCTTGTATCGGTACGTGACACTCCGCTCCACTACTACTATCCTGGTGTCGGAACGTGACACTCTGATCCATATACTATCCTGGTAACGGAACGTGACACCCGATCTATATATTATCCTGGTGTCGGAACGTGACACCCGATCCATATACTATCCTGGTGCCGGAACGTGACACTCCGATCCATATACTATCCTGGTGTCGGAACGTGACACCCGATCCTCTATTACTATCCTGGTGTCGAAACGTGACACCCGATCCTCTAATCTCATTACTTTAGTTCATCAAGCCTTCTTTTATACCAAGGCATCATCAATATCATTACATTAGTTAATCAAGTCTTCTTTTATACCAAGGCATCATCATTAACAAAGTAAATTTAGGATTCAAGATTCAATAGCCTCATCATGCTAATTCATCACAATTATATAATTACATCATGTAAGAACACAATTAAGCATATAGAAGGTTTTATAATACTACCCAACACATATCATTTGCTATTAAGAGTTTACTACGAATAGCATAAACCATAACCTACCTCTACCGAAGAATTGTGATCAAGCAATCTACTTTCCCAAAGCTACATTTTTCCTCTCTCTCGATCGATCGTTTCGCCTCTCTTTGTTCTTTCTATTTTTGTTATTCCAACCCTTTTTCTTTTACCCTAATTGTCATATAATGAAGTATACAAGATGATAAAAATAACCCATGAATTACTTCAAGGTTATCTCCTTTAATCCCCAAGTAATTAAATTATTAACATTAACCCACTAACTTTATAATTAAAGCAGGAATAGTCCAAAACGTCCCTTAAAATATTTAACAGAAATCTGACCCGGTCAGGGTCACGCAGCCTGTGACGACCCATCGTGCCTGCGACGGTCCGTCCTGCTGCTTCCATCACAGAGTTCAGAGACTAAATTTCACTTAGGGTCTGTGACGGCCCGTCATGCCTGTGACGGCCCGTCATGCCTGTGACGGTCCGTCCTGCCATTTCGTCGCGAAGTTCAAAGAGTCGATCTCAGTACCCAAATTTCAGAATTCTAAGTGTTTTGGAACGAGACACCCTCAACGGTCTGTCGTGGGATCCGTCGACCAAGACAGTTTTTCCAGAAATAAAATCTGCTGCTCAAAACGACTAAATAGGTCATTACAATAGATACCAATTTACCCATCGTTCGTCCTCGAACGATCATATGAAGAAAAACAAGGGTAGTAGGTAGTACCTGAATTTGTAAACAGGTGTGGGTATCTTTCTTGCATATCAGCCTCCTTCTCCCAAGTAGACTCTTCAACCGGCCGATTCTTCCATTGAACCTTGACGGATGCAATCTCCCTTGACCTCAACTTGCGGATTTCTCTATCTAAAATAGCAACAGGCTCCTCCTCACAAGAAAAATTCTCATCAAGAAGAACTGAATCCCAACGAATGATGTAGTTTCCATCCCCATGATATCTTTTCAACATAGACACATGAAATACCGGATGCACTCTTGACAGTCCTGGAGGCAAGGCTAATTCATAAGCTACCTCCCCCACGCGCTTCAGAACTTCAAAGGGACCAATATACCTTGGGCTAAGCTTACCTCGCTTACCGAACGACATCACCCCTTTTCATGGGCGAAACCTTCATCAAGACTTGCTCACCCACCATAAACTCCAAGTCTTTAACCTTTCGATCTGCATATTCCTTCTGCCTACTTTGATCCGCTAAAAGCTTTTCTTGAATGCATTTAACTTTATCTAACAATTCCCTCAGAAGGTCAGTACCCCAAGGTCTAACCTCAAATGCATCAAACCAACCAATGGGAGACCTACATCTCCTCCCATACAGTGCCTCAAATGGGGCCATACCAATGCTTGAGTGATATCTATTATTGTATGTGAATTCTTCTAAGGGTAAGAAGTTATCCCAATGACCACCAAATTCTATCACACATGCACGAAGCATATCCTCCAACACTTGAATCGTTCGCTCAGACTGACCATCGGTCTGAGGGTGAAATGCGGTACTAAGATCCAACCTAGTATCTAATTCAGCATGCAATGTTTTCCAAAACTTAGAAGTAAACTACGTACTTCTATTTGATATGATGGAGAGTGGAACCCCATGCAATCAAACAACTTCCGAGATGTAAAGTTTGGCTAACTTCTCTGCATTGTAAGTCACCTTGACTGGAATGAAGTGAGCATACTTAGTTAACCTATCAATAATTACCCCAATGGAGTCATACTTACCCATTGTCTTGGGAAGACCAACCACGAAGTCCATTGCAATTCTTTCCCACTTCCATTCAGGAATGGGCATTCTGTGATGTGTTCCTCCGGGCCTCTAGTGTTCATATTTTACTTGCTGACAATTTTGACATTTGGCAATAAAATCAACAATGTCACGCTTTATTCTACTCCACTAAAAATGTTGCTTAAGGTCACGATACATCTTGGTTGCACCAGGATGTATAGAATACCTTGAACTATGAGCCTCTGTAAGAATAATGTGAATCAAATCATCGACGCGGGGTACACATACCCTTCCCTTAATTCTCAAAACACCTTCCTCATCGATTTTTGCTTCTTTAGCCTCCCCTTGCAACACTTTATCTGGGATCCGGATCAATTTCTCATCAGTAAACTGCTTTCCCTTAATCTTGTCAAAAAAAGAAGATCTTGCCTCCACACTGGCCAAAAATCCTCCCTTCTCATTTACTTCTAGCCTCAAAAAGTCATTAGCCAGAGTATGAACTTCTCTAGCCAATGGGCGTCTAGAAACCTGTAAGTGAGCTAGACTTCCCATGCTCCCTGCTTTTCTACTTAACGCATCTGCCACAACGTTAGCTTTTCCCTGATGATACAAGATAGTGATGTCGTAGTCCTTCAGTAGTTCCATCCTTCTCCTCTGTCTCAAGTTCAAATCTTTCTGAGTAAAAACATAATGTAGGCTACGATGATCTGTATAGACTTCACACTTAACCCCATATAGATAGTGCCTCCATTGCTTTAATGCAAACACTACCGCTGCCAACTCCAAATCATGGGTCGGATAATTACGTTCATGCATCTTTAATTGCCTCGAAGCATAAGCAATTACATTCTTCCCTTGCATTAGCACTGCACCCAAACCCGAATAGGATGCATCACAATAGACAATGAAATTCTTATCTTCCACTGGCAGGGTAAGGATTGGTGCAGTAGTCAACAAAGTCTTGAGCTTCTGAAAGCTTTCTTCACACTCGTCCGACCATACAAATGGGACACTCTGCGTAGTCAAATTTGTCAATTGGGAAGCAACAGAGGAAAATCCCTTGACAAATCGGCGGTAGTAGCTAGTTCCTTACCTCTGTAACATTAGTAGGTCTTTCCCAACTCTTCACTGCTTCAATCTTAGATGGATCCACCATCACTCCATCCTTAGAAACTACGTGTCCTAAGAAGGACACTGAATCTAGCCAAAACTCACACTTGGAGAATTTGGCATATAGTTTTTTCTCCCTCAACATTTCCAATACAATTCTCAAGTGCTCCTCATGTACTTTATTGCTCTTTGAGTATACCAATATATCATCAATGAATACAATGACAAAGAGATCCAGATATGGCTTAAAAATCTCATTCATCAAGCTCATGAAAGCAGCAGGGGCATTCGTAAGCCCAAAAGACATTACTAAGAACTCATAATGCTCATACCTGGTCCGAAAATCAGTCTTGGGTACATCCGTTGCCCGTATTTTCAATTGATGATAACCAGATCTCAGATCGATTTTTGAGAAGGTACAAGCACCTTATAACTGATCGAACAAATCATCGATGTAAGGAAGAGGATACTTGTTCTTAACCGTTACCTTATTTAATTGTCTGTAGTCTATGCACATCCGAAAACTCCCATCCTTCTTCTTCACAAACAAAACAGGAGCACCCCAAGGGGATGCACTTGGTCTAATGAAGCCTTTTCCTAACAATTCTTGAAGTTGAGACTTTAACTCCCTTAACTCCGCGGAAGTCATTCTATAAGGGGGTATAGAAATGGGGCGAGTACCCGGTTCCAGATCAATGCAAAAGTCAATATCTCTATCCGGTGGCATAACAGGAAGGTCTGCAGGAAAGACATCCAGAAACTCACGGACTACCGAAACCGACTCAATTGAAGGTACTTGGGTAGTATCATCTCTGAGGTGTTCCAAGAAAGATAAACACCCTTTACTAACCATTCTCTTAGCACGAAGAAAGGAGATGATATGAACTGGAGTGGAAGTGTAGTCACCCTCCCACACTAACGGATCTGTCGAAAGCTTGGCCAACGTTACAGTTTTTGCATTACAGTCTAAGATCGCAAAATTCGGAGAAAGCCAAGTCATACCCAGAATGACATCGAAATCACCCATTTCTAAGATAACCAAGTCTACATGAGTATTGCTTTCCACAAAAGTCACCAGACAAGACCTATATACCCTTTCAACTATCACATGCTCACCCACCGGAGTAGACACACGAATAGGCATGTCAAGTAATTCACAAGGTAAATTAAGACCTGTAGCAAATGAGGAAGATACATATGAAAATGTGGAGCCAGGATCAAATAATACATAAGCCATGCAATCACAAACCAAAAGATTACATGTGATAACAACATCAAATGTCTCCGCTTCAGACCGCTCGGGGAAAGCGTAACAATGGGCCCTATCACCTGTCTGCCCGTTGCCCCTACCATGTTGTGCTGTAGTGGCTCCAGGTTGCCCGTCACCCCAGCCATTTTTATGACCACCATTACCTCGACCACCACGTCCTCCAGAATGACGACCTCTTTCATGACCACCTCTACCTCTGACTATGGGAGGTCTGTAACTCTGTTTTGGACAATACCTCTTAATGTGTCCAGTCTCCCCAAATCCATAACACTCTCTGGATTCAAGCATCGGTCTCTGTGAGAATGACGAAGTCTGGGGATAACCTCCAAACTCAGAGAAATGTTGACCGTTCTGCGGTGGACCCCCAACTACAATCTGCAATGAAGACTGAATAGGTCGGGCTGGGTAACCTCCTGAACCCTGCCCTCTGGAGTAAGAACCATTAAACTCACCTCCCTTACGAAACCTTTTAGATGTCAATGCCATGGTGAAGTCATCTGGCTTCACTCCCTCCACCTCTATCACATAGTCTACCACTTCCTGAAAGGATTTTGCCATAGCCACTACCTGTAATGCTGAAATCCGCAATTCTGACCTCAACCCCTTCACAAAGCAGCGAATCCGCTCTTGTGGACTTAAACAAAGCTGGGTGGCACACCTGGATAATGCATGGAACTTAGCCTCATACGCAGTAACCGACATCCTGCCTTGCTCTAGGCTCAAGAACTCATCTCTCCTCCTATCCCTCAAGGTCCGGGGGATATACTTCTCCATAAATAAGCTAGAGAATGACGCTCAAGTCATAGTTGGTGCCTGTGCGGGTTGACACTCAACATGTGACCGCCACCACATTTTGGCATTTCCCTGAAACTGATAGGTTACAAACTCAACACCAAATCGTTCCACTATGCCCATTTTATGTAATAACTCATGACAGTCAACCAGAAAATCGTAGGCATCCTCAGATTCAGCACCCCTGAAGACAGCAGGTTTCAAATTTAAGAACTTACTGAAAAGTTCATGCTGATCACTTGTCATTATAGGCCCTGTAGTCAACCGAGGAAACGTGCCTATTTCCAATGAGTCATCCATGCCGGGAGCCACAGTAGCTGCATGTTGTACCTCCGAAACCTGAGGTGCTGGTGTAGAAAACACTGGAGGTGTCTGGCCTTGATCAGATAACCCGCTAAGATAAGCAAGAACCTGATTAATCATCTCTGGGGTAGGTTGGGGTGGTAATTCCTCATTCTACACTTGTTCATCCTCCCCTTCCTCACCCTCTCTTACTACTTCCTCAGTCGGTGGAGGAGTCACCTCCCTAGTACCAGATAGGCTAGGTGCTTGTCCTCTTCCTCTAGAGGACGTCCTCCCACGACCTCTTCCATGGCCTCTTGCTAGTACTCCTCTCCGAGCTACAGCCCCAGTGGGTGGCTCAGACGCATATTGTCTTGCCGGTGTTGGTGTTGGCGCAGTTGTTGCTCTAGTTCTAACCATCTGTGCAATAGAGTGAAGATGGTCAGATACCAATTTGTATCACGTAGATACCAATTGGATCCAAGTAATAGCACGAAAGAAAGAAAGAAAGAATGGAATTTTCCTAAAGTCTTATAGCCTCTCAAAGAATAATAAAGGCGTCCCCCTACCGTTCCTTAAGACTCAACTAGACTCGTTCTTGTGTGATGAGACCAACGAACCTAATGCTCTTATACCAAGATTATCACGACCCAAAACGAGCCGCGAGTGGCACCCACACTTATCCTACTATGTGAGCGAACCAACCAATCTAAACCCGAACATTTCAAACATAATGAACAAAATACAGTGCGGAAGACTTTAAAACTCTTTAATATAACCAATAAAAAACTTCTAAAATTTATCAATTACTATCCCCAAAATCTGGAAGTCATCACCACTAGAACATCTATCCTCAAATTACTAATTCTAAGAGTTTCTAAGAAGCTAAAATAAGTAAAAAGCTAGTCCATGCCGAAATTTCAAGGCATCAAGACATGAAGAGGAAGATCCTGTCCAAGCTAGAAGCAATAGCTCACCCTGAAATCTGGCTTGCTGAAGACTGGCTAGAGTTGCGGTTGAGTTGAAGACGATGGCACGTTTGCTGAACTCCACAATTAAGAAAGAAAAACAAATACAAGTAGGGGTCAGTACAAGGCACAAGTACTGAGTAGGTATCATCGGCCAACCCAAAATAGAAAACATTATATATCCGATAATAACATAAAATCAACTAATATTCTTAACAGGCGACATTAACAATTACCATTGTCACAACACCAAGCACATCAATGAGGACTCAAGCCTCCCCATCATACTCATTTGGGAATTAGTTCTTTACAATTTAGTATATTATCATAATTCAAAATTCATTTTCTTTATTCCTCTTGTGTCGGTACGTGACACTCCGCTCCACTACTACTATCCTGGTGTCGGAACGTGACACTCCGATCCATATACTATCCTGGTGTCGGAACGTGACACCCGATCCATATACTATCCTGGTGTCGGAATGTGACATTTCGATCCATATACTATCCTGGTGGTGGAACGTGACACTCCGATCCATATACTATGCTGGTGTCGGAACGTGACACCCGATCCATATACTATCCTGGTGCCGAAACGTGACACTCCGATCCATATACTATCCTGGTATCGGAACGTGACACTCTGATCCATATACTATCCTGGTGTCGGAACGTGACACCCGGTCCTCTATTACAATCCTGGTGTCGGAACGTGACACCCGATCCTCTAATTTCATTACTTTAGTTCATCAAGCCTTCTTTTATACCAAGGCATCATCAATATCATTACTTTAGTTCATCAAGCCTTCTTTTATACCAAGGCATCATCATTAACAAAGTAAATTTAGGATTAAAGATTCAATAGCCTCATCATGCTAATTTATCACAATTATATAATTACATCATGTAAGCACACAATTAAGAATATAGAAGGTTTTATTATACTACCCAACACATATCATTCTCTATTAAGAGTTTACTACGAATAACATAAACCATAACCTACCTCCACCGAAGAATTCTGATCAAGCAATCTACTTTCCCAAAGCTGCATTTTTCCTCTCTCTCGATCGATCGTTTCTCCTCTCTTTGTTCTTTCTATTTTTCTTATTCCAACCCTTTTTCTTTTACCCTAATTGTCATATAATTAAGTATAAAAGATGATATAAATAACCCACTAATTACTTCAAGGTTATCTCCTTTAATCCCCAAGTAATTAAATTATTAACATTAACCCAGTAACTTTATAATTAAAGCAGGAATAGTCCAAAACGCCCCTTAAAATATTTAACAGAAATCCGACCCAGTCAGGGTTACGCAGCCTGTGACAGACCGTCGTGCCTACGACGGTCTGTCATGCTGCTTCCGTCACAGAGTTCAGAGACTAAATTTCACTAAGGGTCTGTGACGGCCCGTCATGCCTGTGACGGTCCGTCCTGCCATTTCGTTGCAAAGTTCAGAGAGTCGATCTCAGTACCCAAATTTCAGAATTCTAAGTGTTTTGGAACAAGACACCCTCGACGGTCTGTTGTGCCCATGACGGTCCGTCGTGGGATCCGTCGACCAAGACAGTTTTTCCAGAAATAAAATCTGCTGCTCAAAACGACTACACAGGTCGTTACATCACACTTATGGAAATCATTCCAAAAAGGTTTGGGTTCAAAGGTGAACTTAGGCATTGCTTATTATCCTCAGACAGATCAAAAAGTGGAGCATACTATCTATAGTTTATAATATATGTTGAGAACTTATATGATCATCTTCAAAGGGAATTGGATTAATCACATACCTCTCATTGAGTTCCCTTACAGCAACAGTTACTATTCTAGTATCCAAATGGCTCCATATGAAGCTCTTTATGGGAGAAGAGATCTCCTATTGGGTGGTTCGAAGTTAGTGAAGCAGGGTTGATAGGACTAAATCCAGTTCACCAATCTATGGAGAAGGTGAAAGTGATTTAAGAGATACTGAAAACAGCACAGAGCTGCCAATAGTCCTACACGGATATTAGGAGAAGGTCGTTAGAGTTTTAGGTGGATGTTTGGGTGTTTGTGAAAGTCTCATTCATGAAGGGTGTTTTGAGGTTTTGTAATAAAGGGAAACTTATTCCCGATATATTGGCCCTTACAGAACCTCAAAGAGAGTTTGCAATGTAGCTCAAGAGCTAGAGTTACCCTAAGATTTAGCAGTTTTCAGCTTGTAATCCATATTTCTATGTTGAAGAACTGCTCGGGTGATCCTTTATTGATTATACCAACTAAGGATGTAAAGATTAAGGATAGATTGTCCTTTCAAGAGACCAGTCAATATTTTAGATCGTCAAGTTCGCAAGTTGAAAACTAAGGAAGTTGCATCAGTGAAGGTCCTTTGGAGGAACCAATTATTAAAGAATGGACTTGGAAAGGTGAGAAGGATATGAAGAAAAGATATCCACATCTCTTTGAATTCGCAAAGATACTAAATTTTCTTCTTAGAACTTTACAAGACTATTTAAGCATGTTATTACTTGTTTTTTTTGTTGAGTGTTGAAATGATGTTACTACCCTTAGCTTAGTGAAAGAGTTCTCACTAGAAGAAGAATGTTCCCAATGGGAGATATTAGAACATCCCATTGTTCGAAATAGCTAGGAATAAGCACAGAAACTATAAATAATCACTTTGGGAAATAAAGGGAAAAAGTTGGGAAATTCCTAAGTTTAAGAAGTGAGTTTTGGTCATTTTCAAACGGTTATAACTTCTACCTCAAAAGAAGTAGGGTCATCTCTTCATATGGTTGGAAAACTTTGGGAAGCGCTTTCCAATCAAGATTTTAGCAATGTTAATTAGTATTTTCACCCTACTATTTCCTAATTTGTTTTAAGGATTTATCAAGGGTAACTAAGTCTTAATTTAGTTTTATAAAAGTTGAATAAGCCTAGGGCTTAGGAGAGAAGAGAAGAAAAAAGGAAGAGGAAAAATCCTTCAAGAACGCTAAAGTTTCATGAGTGGAATTCGTCGGGTATGATCCCTATCGAGGTATGTGATATCTTTTTGAGTTGGTTTCTTCCACCCACGCACCAACATGATTAATTTAACGTAATTAGAGTAGATTGAATGATGAACATTGAAGTTCTTGATGAATAATCATTGAACTCTTGTTGGTTGAGTCTAAACTATAATGTATTGAGAATGTTAGTTATCCTATGTTTTTTGGGGAAAGATCCATTAAACTTTGGGAGGTTTAGAGTTGAAAATTGGAGAATAATAGTCAGAAATTCTGTCGAACAGGCCTTGGGACGCCACAACAACCAAAGTGCCTCAGGATAAAATCTGTTTGTAAGGCTCTGGCATGCCACGCAAGCCAGAGCTTGAGGACAATATCTGTTCATCAGGCTTTGGTGCCCCGCGCCTCTCAGACAGCCAAGGCGGCATGAAAACCCCAGTCTCCCCCCATCTTTTTGTTGTGTCTAAGTGATGTTCATTAGCTGATCCCTATACTCTAAGTAGAAGTGTAAATATGGGCTTGCCCTACCCGACCCTAATGGGCTAGAAAGTTAAATGGGTTTGGGCGGCTGGCCATTTTAATTAAAGGCCAATAAAATAAAGGCCCAACCCATCCTTAAGCGGGCCACGAGTTGGGACAGATTTACCCTTAAACAAAAAAATTAACAATATTACTCTATTAGAAAGTGTATTGAATGTTGACGTCTATAAGACGACATCAATTCATACAAGAAATCATTTATAAATCACACACTTTAGTAAATACTTGCAAAAACACATTAATGAATGACACACTTTGGTGAATGCTTACAAAAATACATAATAACCAATGTAAGATTTAGCGGATAAGTGTTGATCATTCCATCATTTCTCCCACAAAATTTAAATAATAAACAAATCTAAATTTCTAAAAATTAATGATGTAACGCCCCAAAATGAACTAAGATGAACGAGAGCCTCATGAGTGTTTCTTGAGTTAATTTGAAGTTTAAATGAGTTTACTTTAGTGTTCTTATTCAGTGTGTGAAGTTTGGTAAAGTTTGGAGCTGAAACGCCCAAAAATGTCCATGACGTTCGGAGGGCACGCTTTAGATTGTATTTGTGTGTCTTGACGTGATTGAGTGAGTTTTACATGTTGGTTTTCCTTGAAAATAAGTTGGGATCTTCCTATTACCTAGAATATTTAGTATAGGGGTTTAACGTGCGAGCAAGATCTCACTTAGAAGCCAAAAGGGGTCCTAGATGAAGGGCCCAAGAATTGGACAGAACCTACCAAGGACACTGCCCCAATGACGGAGCAGTCTACTGGGCGTAAGCCAATCGACGCCCCGTTGACTGGGGGTCCGTCTTTCCATACTTTGTAGAAGGCTCAGACCCTCCCTTGGAAATTCTTTGATGTCATTGACGCCTAGCAGCACAGGGCGTCGATCAATCGATGCCCAGTACCTTGGGTCATCGATTGGCACCTGCAAAGACTGATGCATGTGGCTGCCTACTTTGGTTGTTTTGTCTAAATTCACCCACAAGTCTTTTAGCACTATAAGCTGATATTTTTAGTGTTTTTAGGTTATATTAATTTATTTTAAACCCTAGACATAGACAAGACCCCTCACATCAAATATTCAAACTCCCTCTCTAAAGAAAACTCTCCCAAACTCACCATTGAAGGAGTCATTTCCAAAAAGATTTCCAAAAAGGTTTTTCCAACTCAAAATTCTTCTATCATTGATTTTAAGCATGGGTATTCTTTTAAAAGTGTTATTATGATTTAAATGTGTTAATTATTGTATGAATTGATTATTTCTATGTTAAAGACCTAATGAATTCATGTATATGCATATTTCAAACTTTTAGCTTAAGAAATGGGTTAAATGAGCATGTTTGGGTAAAGTATGCACTTTGGTTTTCCTGTGTTAATATATTGATATATCTACTGCCCTAAGAGTCTTATTTTGATGAAATGTTGTTAAAATGCTTATAGTTTATTATTGCCTGATTAAATGGCAAGTTGCTTTTAGTGTATAGTTTTCATTATAGTTGCTCTTGAGCGGTATGGTCCACCTTCTTGGTGGCGGTGTTTATTTGATGAACTTGATATTACATAGTATGTTTTTTGAGTAAGGATTTGAAGGCCTCGTAAGTTAAATAAAGTTGTATTGAAGATAAGTATTGTCTTATGTTTTGTGAAGTTGAAAATCATGTTAGGCCTATATTATGCCTAGGTAGAGTATATGACTTGTGAAGCATGTAAAGTGTGTAAATTGATTAATGTAGTAATGCTAGGAGTTTTGAGGTGGACACTCTTCGTGAGATGGGATGACTTGTCTAGTAGTAACCTCACTACATCCTAAGAGATTTCTGAGATAGGTCGGAGGATAGATGACCTTCATAAGTTGAGATGTGGTGTTCTCTATCTATGTTTAACCTATAGGTTAAAGTGTTAATAATCCGTGGGGGTTATATGTCACCGAGAGGATATTAAGAAGAGGTGGTTACACTTCATGAGTTGAGATGTTGTATTCCTATGTACCTCTTGAGATGAGTACTCCTCGTTAGTAGAGAATGAGTACCTAGTAGCAATCTCCTTGTCCCTTAACTAAGAGCCCACATAGGTGTAGCTATTGGGAAAGACATGTAAAATCTAGAAATAACAACCTTACTCTAGGAAAGTAAGGATCCCTCATCCGATAGGGGTTAATGTCGGGATTCCATGTCTATCTCTCATGGTCTATGTTTTTTAAGATAAACCTCCATAAAAGAATTGATTAAACTAAGTCTTCTAAAAGTACGTACTACTTCGGGTAGGTAGTGGTATGGGACACTATCTACTCATTGCACTAGGTAGGACTTTCTGAAAGGGAAGACTTGGTGCAAAAGCTTCTAAAAGAATGTAGTACTTAGTGTACGTGGTGCTATGGGACGCTATCTACTCATTGCAAAAAGTAGACATTCCTAAAGGGAAGACTTTGGTGGTTTGTTGGGTGTCTTTTAATGTCTTTCCATTGATTGAGGGACTTGTTTCGCCCGAGTTGAATAAGCCGAAAGGACTAGTCTTGAGGATTGCTTTGGTGTGTTTTGAAGGAGGCATATGCATACTTCCTTCATGTCTTACCTTAGTGAGTCCAAAGGATAATCTCGAAGTAGGGAAAATCTTACGGAAAATGAGTTCATTTTACCTTTTGCTTGGCCTTGGAAGTTCACTCATTTAGGATAGGATAATTCATTGTGAGCTCTTTAAATGATTCATTATGATGGTTCAAAATAGTTCACTGTAAGGGTCCTTTAGTTTCAGTGTAAAGTTTTGGAAGTTACTGTAAATGGTCCTATTTGTTTTAAAATTATGGAATCTCTTATCTAAGTGTTAAATGATGTTTCTTATGATGTTTTTCTTTTATATCCTTGAATGTTTTACTTAAATTGCATGAAATGTTATTTTACAAAAATTTCCCTTTTCGCATGTTTTTGCATATATCATACTTAGTACATTATTTCTACTAACCCCATAATTTTCTATACCTTATAAGTATATGTTGAAGACTTTTTGGAAGATTCGAAGGCGAAGCTTTGGAAATTCACTCTCTCAAGAATTGGTATGTCGTCATATATTCGAGGTCATAGTCTATTATCTCCTAGTTTCATTATTAAGACTTATTATGTATTTGAATTCAATGTAAAGGGTCGTGTCCCTAAGATATTATATGTAGTGTCTAAAGTTTGGCTTGTGGCGATCAGATTTCTTGAGTATTTATGAAAGATTTCCTTTTATTAAATTATACATCAAAAGTTTTAATTCAGCACTACTTTTCATGACTTATGTAATGAATGCTAGTTGAAGGGCTTATACAAGACCCAAAAGGGTCTAGTACGTGCGGCCACAAAACAAGGGTTCCTCCTAACTTCTAAGGGGTAATTTCGGGTCGTGTCACATGACTCATTAATTAATGTATTAAAAGTCAGCTTCTACTTCCACCATCGATCATATTTGAATCAACATGTGATATTATTTCCTTAAGAAGTTCATCTTCATATACAATTCACAATGCAAGATGATATTGTAAAATTCTTGATTTTTTATTTTTCAAAATTTTTTATTCATAAAAAAATTTCAAATAAAACACTATTAAAAATATATATATATATATAAATGTTTTATCGAAAAATTGGAAAAATATTATTTGTGAAGGGTTTTTTAACTTTTTAGAGTCGCCACTTAATTTTTGAGGAAAATTAAGAAAACTTGGTTTTCAAAAGATTAAACAGAGAAAAATCTATTAAAAACCTTTTAGGGAGTTTGGGAGTTTAAATTAGTGTTTTAGAATGGTGATAGGAACCTAAAACATTCCTCTTAAAACGGTTTTTCGACAACTAACTTTCTTGGATAAAAAAATTTTTAACTTTATTTTTGAGATAAAGTTAATGAGAGTTTTTTTTGAAAATGAAACATTGACTTTATTATTCAATTGAAACTTGCCAAATTTTATTTTTAGCTTTTTATTATGATTTTTTTTTCGAGTGATTACAAACATGTGATCAAAACAAGGTTGCATTTGCGAGGATTTGCGACTTTCTAACCTTAAAACTAGCGGTAATCAATTAAAATAAATAAGCGATAAGTAAAGAGAGAGGGAGAGATTTTTCGGGTCCAATCCTGAATTATGTCCGCCTTGGCCAGAAATTGGACCCACGTGCTTTGAATTTTAACCCATTCGACTTTCGGGTTTTTCAGCCTATTTTCTTTTTTACCTGTACTAATCTAAACAAACGATAACACAAAGTAAATACAATAAAGTAAAAGACAACAAGGGCTTATGCCCAAAACAACAAAATACAAATATGAAGAAGCAAAATCAAATGGGTCTCATGGCCGGCTTCTTCATCTGTTCTATAATTCTATCCGTCGCTTCGGAACCTGTATGTCCTATTTTGAGGGGCTGGTTGACTCCATGGGAGAAGTTAAGCCTTTGCGGCCTCCTAAAATGCAAAGGGAAGACGAGAGTTCGCAATGAACTCGGACAAATTTTGCATGCGATGTAACATAAAATTAAAAAAAAAGTAAGTGTCAAATTATGAGGAATAAGGACGATATGATGAATCACATAAGACACTTCATAACAACGAGTTCCCATATCGACTAAAAAAAAGAATGTCGGAGATTACAAATAAATTCCCGTCTAATAACAGATAGTATTAAATAAATAGTATAAAATAATATTAGTATTTATTGTGTACTAATCCTAGTCCTATTAGGATTAGTACTCCTTAATCCTAGTCCTATTAGGATTAGTACTCCTTCCTATATCTCCTATATATATCTCCCATGTATTCCCTTAACACTTCAATACAATCAATATTACTTCATGGTATCAAGAGCCAGAAAACCTAGATCTTCCTTTCTCTAGGTTTTTTTTTCTCTCTTTAGGGCACCGATCGTTACCTCTCTTCTCTTTGGCGGCGGCAGCCATGACAACCGAGGTGGATCCTCTCGATTCACTTCCTTCTGGCGTTAAACTCCTTCTCAGGCGTCTTCATGCCCTGATTCCCAAAAAATTATCAGACATAAATTACTCTACATGGAAAATCACCGTTCTTACAGCCCTTGAGGCCAATTACATTCTCAAATACGTCGATGGAAGCAGAGAACCGCCGCGGGCAGTCATCACCTCCACGGACAAATAAAAAAAAACCAATCCGGCCCATGCCTCCTGGAAAGCCGTGGATGGGCAGATCCGATCATGTTTTATTGCGGTCATCTCTCCCACGGTTCAGAAACACGTCCGATCCTACACAACAGCTCCAGCCCTATGGACGGCCCTGGCAACACGCTATGCATCAATTTTCCACTCTCATATTTTTCAATTGCGTGATCGTCTCCACACAATTACCAAAGGCACGAAAACTATGGCGGAGTATTTAGACGAGGTCTCCACCATCATCACAGCCCTCGACACCGTGAACGATATCATTCCCGAAAAAGATCTCGTCATGTGCGTCGTTCAGGGGCTCCAATCAGCTTACTCCTCTATTAAACAGGCGGTTCACATCAGTCCAACGCCCGTTGACCTGACTACTCTCTCCTCGTGGCTAAAAAGTGAAGAAATCAACGTGGATCTGGAGAGCAAACTTCTTTCCGAGAAGCCGCTGTTATGGAGTCGGCCACCGCCCTCACTGCAAGCCAGAACTATCGCGGAGGGCGTGGTGGCGGCCGGCAGGGGAGCCACGACGGCTACGGCAGAAACAGCGGAGGCCGCAGCGGTCGGCAGGGCAGTCGTCCGCCATACGACGGTCAGCAGCACGGCAACAACAACAACCTGCACTCCTTCGGCAGCGCTGGGCAGTCATCTTCCAGCGGCGGGCAGGGAACTTACGAGCGGGATCGTCCAACTTGTCAAATCTATCAGAAAACAGGACACACCGCTGTTTGTTGCTGGTTTTGGTATGAGGAGAGACGAAATAGTGTTAACCGTGCCAATTATGCATCTCAAGCCGGCCCTTCCTCTGAATGGTTGTTGGATACTGGGGCCAACATGCACGTTACTTCTGATCTATCCAAGCTTAATGCTCCAAATCCATATCATGGCTCCAATGGTATTACTGTTGACAACGGTGAGTCCCTTAATATTTCTCACACTGGCACGAGAACCATTAAAACCCCGACCGCTATCTTTCACCTAGGTAACCTTACCCACGTCCCATCTATTAAAACCAATCTCCTTTCAGTTCACTAATTCACAAAAGACAATAATTGCTCACTCTTGTTCACCTTTAATGATTTTAAGATCCTAGACAATACTACCAAGAGGGTGATTTTTTAGTGCCCCTGTGAGCATGGTCTGTACGTTCTTCCTGGCACAAGTTCGTCTGCCCACCCAGTTTCAGAAAGCGTTCCTGTGGCTCTGGTGGCTCTTTCGGCTGATGGCCACAGTCTGTTGTGGCAAAGTCGTCTGGGTCACCCGTCTACTCAAATAATAAATTCTTTAATGTCTCAATTAGTTTTTTCTTCCATTCATGTAAACAATTGTGACTCCTGTTCAATTGCTAAATCTCATAACTTACCTTTTACTCTATCTGAGAAGCGTACGATTGCACCTTTTCAACTTATTCATTCTGTTCTATGGGGTCCTACTGTTGTTTCTTCATTTGCTGGTTTTCGCTATTATATTTGTTTTGTGGATGATTTTACAAAATACACTTTGTTGTACCCACTAAAACACAAATCACATGCATACACCACCTTTGTCACTTTTGAAAAAATGGTCAAAACACAATTCTATTCTCATGTTAAACTTTTTCAAAGTGACAATGGAAAGGAATATGTAAATAACATCTTTGGCCAATTTCTGCAATCCCTGGGAATTATACATCAAACCTCCTGTCCATACACTCCCGAACAGAATGGGGTGGCTGAGCGTAAGCATCTCCATCTCATTGAAACGGTGGTTACAATTCTACATCAATCTCATCTCCCTGTCTCCTTTTGGGTAGAAGCTCTAGCCACCGCAAACTACCTCATTAAGAGAATGCCCAGTCACACCCTCTCCAACAAATCACCCTATCAACTCCTTTACCAAGAACTTCCCAATTATACCAACCTCCACGTCTTTGGGTGTTTTGCCTAGCCTTGGCTACGCCCTCATATTACTGACAAATTACAACCCCGATCCCGTCCTTGTATTTTTTTTGGGCTATCATCCTACCTCCAAGGTTTATCGCTGTCTTGACCCACAAACTCATAAAGTCTACATATCTCGTCATGTCAAATTTTTCGAAAATGAGTTTCCCTACGAGTCTATTTCCTCCTCCACAAATACATCATTCATTGGCGTCCTTCCCCTTTTTCCAACATACTCACAGGGTCCCTCACCACCTTCCCCACACCTCCACACACTACCAAACCACCCCTCATCACCCCTTCGACCGTCACCCACAATACACCCGCAACCACCACCCACACTCACAACCAACCCGAACCACCCCATACCCACAACATCTCCAGCCCGATCCGTTTTGGGTCCTTACCGTCCACCCCCGAATCACCACCGCCCGTGCCACCCCCCAATACTCATCCCATGTTAAGCCGTGGCAAAGCCGGTATCTTTAAACCCAAAGCCTTTTAGGCTACCATACTACCAAATATACCCCTTCCTGATAGTGAACCAACGACCTACTCTGTTGCCTCAAAAAATGCTTATTGGCGTCATGCTATGGATGACGAGTTTAAGGCTTTGACTGATCAGAAAACTTGGGTTCTTGTACCTAAGCCCCATGGGCGGCACCCAGTGGGCTGTAAATGGGTGTACAAAATTAAACACAATGCAGATGGCAGTATTTCCAGGTACAAGGCTCGTTTGGTTGCTAAAGGCTACAATCAGGAGTATGGGCTTGATTACTCCGAGACATTCAGTCCTGTTATTTGGCAGGAAACCATTCGCCTGGTACTGTCACTCGCCATGCGCAACAATTGGCTCATCAATCAATTGAATGTTTCCAATGCTTTTCTTCATAGCATGCTTGATGAAACTATCTACATGACGCAACCCCCGGGCTATGTTGATCCCCGCTTCCCTCAACATGTTTGCAAACTCCTGAAGTCTCTGTATGGGCTCAAGAAAGCCCCCCGTGCTTGGTACACACGTCTGAAAATGTTCCTCCAAGGACTCGGCTTCACGTGTTGCGTACACGAAATGAGTCTGTTTACTCGACATTAAGCACACGGTATAGTCATTCTTCTTGTCTATGTAGATGATATCATTATTATAGGCTCTACTGCAACTCTCATTCAGGATGTCACTCGAGCTATGCATACTACCTTCAAAATGAAGGACCTTAGCCCGTTACATTATTTTTCTGTGAATGGAGGTTTCTCGGACAGGCAGGGGCTTGTTTCTTCATCAGTCAAAATATGCTCGACAACTGTTGCAGAAAGCTAAATTGGAAAAATGCACCAGTCAACCAACACCGATGACAGTCTCACCGTCAAACTAAATGCTTACTCTATTTTGTCATAAAGTGCACATATGTAACGTAAACAAGTCATATTGGAAAGAAATAAAATAAAAACAAAATTATGATGTATATGCTTAGTCGCTAGACCAAGATATGCTAAGAAAATCACAAAAACATACAATCACTAGGTAAATTAAGAAGCCAGACTCTCCAATAGTGATAGATAGAAAATCTCACACCTACAGGTTGCAGAAAACATCGGGCACACATAACTAGTTCATACCCTTATCTATATGAGAACTTTAATTATGCAAGACATTAAAAAAACATGATAATATGCATACTTGGAAAGCTGCTTGAATTAAATGTATTTTAGAGATGTTTTGAAATTAAAACCATATATTTTGATTGATCACTGTTAAGGAAAACTCATGTGCCAAACTAACTTCAATTTGATATGCATAATCTCATGAACTTGAGCAATCAATACAAGTCAATACTCATACACCGAGCAACAAAAATAGCACGATTCTACTTGACGTCACTTGAATAAAAGGAAAATTAAATCAGAGAACTAATCAAGTGAAAATCGTTGTGACATAATTATCAATTAGCTTAACAGGAGGGAGAAACATGAACATTTTTTATGAATTAAATTTTCAGCCAACACAAGTGGAAGTTTAAAGAAAAAGATATGATTTATCAAGAAACAAGATATGCGAAAATAACTTGCTGCATTATCTCTACATGAATTAAAATTTAACTAAGCAAAAGCAACACTCGAGACATCATTTCACTTTGAAACAAATCCATTAAGATAATTGCTACCCTTTCTATAAAAGCAACGTAAAGCAGATACATGTTATCAAAGTCTTGGCATGAATAAAGGATAAGGGTTGGAACGTGATAGCTACAATATTCCTATACGAACTCGAAACACACATCACGTGGCAACAATATGAAATAGTGGATACATTTTTTAAATTAAACATAAAAATACAAAATTTCTCAAAGAGATACTATTGCAAAGCCAATGGCGTCCACTATTTTCGAATCAACGATTATTTACTTTAATTTTCTTTCGTCTTTATGAAAGAAAAATCTCCTAGAATTGATTCTCAATCACTTCACACCATCAAAAATAAAACAATCACCATATTAGAGAACAACATGGAACAAATACTAGATGGCAAACTTGTAGAGAAAAACTGGAAAACAAAGCTCATTCAATCCGGAGAAGAAGAAAATGGAACTTACACAATGAAATAAACCCATAAAACAGCCCAACAAAGTATCAAAATGAACAATAATATATACGATATGAGAACTCAAAACGGTGGCAAATGCAATCACATAGATTCAGAATGTTGACATCTTAGTTTGTTCATTGAACTTTTAAACATTATTAATGAATCACGATGAATGGAAATAAATTAAGATGAAAAGAATAATTTAAAGACTATACCAAATGTAGCTATGAAAACCCGAAAAGGAACAAGTGCAGTAAAAAATTTGAACTAGAAAGTGACTTCGAGATATATTCATTAACCACACATACATACTTGGCTCTTATTAAATAGGTTAATGACCAACAGCCTCAAAAACACAAGGAAAACTCATCCTTAATGAGCTATCAGAACAATATAACCAACTAAACAAACAAATACATAATCGAATAAATTAAAAATAAAACAAAACTGCAAGAAGAGCAAAGTCGTATACCTTTTACGAGGCAGAAAACTTGAGACGAGAGGTGATCAAGGAGCTTATCTTCACTACGATACTCGAATATGAACAACGAATTAAATTTTCAAGCGAAGTCTTGGATTTCGAACGACACTCTAATGTATTTCTATGTATCTGTTCTAGCAAGAGATTTCCTTGTGCTTCGTCTACTCTTAAAATCGATTCTTCTAAAAAAATCTACTCTTCTCTGGTTCTCTTGTAAATTTCAAAAAAATACAAAAATTTCCCAAAAAAAAAGCACCCTTGAACGAAGAAATAGAAGGCTTTTTATACATATGGTCAAAAAAGGCTATCTACCCCCATTGTACCAACAAACCCTTTCTTTTAGTCGGGCAAGGACTCTCGGTTAAGCATTAGGGTTCCAAAAAGGAAAAGGGCTGGATGATTGAATTTCCAAGCCCACAAAAATTTTGATTTCAAACACCAAATCTTATCCAAAACTAAGAGAATATGCCGATTAAATGCCCATATTTCATCTAATTCCAACGAGAGGGTGACGAGGTGGACGTTCCAGATGTAACTAGTGTCCTTGGGCGCTACGTGGCGTAATCTCATCATCTCAAGTACGCTTCGCATGCTCCTGGTCAAGACAGAGCTGCAGGCGGCTAAGCTGCTACAGGAGTTGTTCAATGAGGTAAAGGGAGGAGGCTACGTTGGAACGTCTTCATCCACGCGCGGAGGGCACTGCCTGTCCTTCCTTTGACACTACGATCCTGCTTTAAAGAAAAGTGACACACCTGAAACGAGTCGGGTGCCATCACCGGTTTCTTTTCACGAGTTCCGCACATTAATATGCACGTTGCTGGCTTTGTCTTTCTTTGTGAACGAAGAAAAGGCTTGGTCAGGTGGAAAAAAATGGTGGGCTGGATATTGGGTTTCATTAATATTTTGGGGGTTAAGTGAAAGCGGTTAAGGGAAAAATGGGCCTGCTGAATTCGGTTGGGCCTAGGAATTAAAAATGGGAAAATTGTATATAATAGCAAACTAATAACCTAAAATAAATGAAATAGCTAGGGTTTGATTTAATTGTGCTCCATAGAAAATGTTAACCAAAATTTTCCAGCGTCTCTCTCCCAGAAATCTCGCTCGCCACTCTCCATTCTCGCTCGCCTCTCTTGGTTTATACACAGAAGTGTATAATTCAATTTCTGTTTTGTATAAAGCGAGAGAAAATTGTATATACACATGCACAAATTTATATCATCGTGTTATGCACTTCATTATACAATTTACAAACATTTTACTTCAAATATTGCAGAGAAAAAGGCCAATGAATTATACAATTGTGAATTATACAATTGTGAATTATACAATTGCAGTGAAATACAATTTTCTCTAGCTTTATACAACAGAAGTGTATATATTGTGTTTCTTTTTTGTATAAAGCGAGATAAAAACATATATCTTCTTGCTATACACTTATAATTATGCAATATACATACATTTTAATTCGATTCAACTGTATGCAAAGCAAATTTTATAAAAATATTGCAGCGAAATAGGCAGCGAATATACAAATGTGCATTATACAATCGCAGCGAAAAAGGATAGCGAATTATACAATTGCAGCAAAATAGGACAGCGAATTATACAATTTAGGCCAGCGAATTATACAATTTTGGCCAGCGAATTATACAATTGTGTATGTATAGAGAATTATACAGTTTTATGTTTGCTATGGAGCGCAATTATGCAAACTTTGCTATAACATACAAATATGAATTTTTTGTTTGCTATATGTGAAAGTTGTGAAAATTTTATATAATAGCAAACTAATAACCTTAAATAAATGGAATAGCTAGGGTTTGATTTAATTGTGCTCCATAGGAAACGTTAGCTAAAATTTGCCAGCGTCTCTCTCCCAAAAATCTTGCTCGCCACTCTCCATTCTCGCTCGCCTCTCTCGCTTTCTACACAGAAATGTATAATTTTGTTTCTGTTTTGTATAAAGCAAGAGAAAATAGTATATATACATGAAAAAATATATATCTTTGTGTTATTGTCACGACCCAAAATCGAGCCGCGACTGGCACCACATTTACCCTCCTATGTGAGCGAACCAACCAATCTAACCCTTAACATTTCAATATAATATCGACAGAAAGTAATGTGGAAGACTTAAACTCATATATAAAAAACCAATTCAATAACTATTATTTCCCAAAATCTGGAATTCATCACCACAAGAATACCTATGATCAAATTACTAACTAAAAATGTCTAAGAAGCTAAAAATACATAAGAAGCTAGTCCATGCCGGAAGTTCAAGGCATCAAGACTTGAAGAAGAAGATCCAGTCCAAGCTAGAAGAATTAGCTCACCCTGAATTTCCAATGTAGTAAAGACTGGCTTGAATTACTGTTGAGTCGAAGACGACGGCACGTTTGCTGCACTCCACCAATACAAAGAAGAAAACATAAAAGTAGGGGTCAGTACAAAACACAAGTACTGAGTAGATATGATCGGCCAACTCAAAATAGAAAACAGTATATACCAAGTAATATCATAAAATCAACTATGATACTCAACATGTAGCAACAACAAGAACTATATCATTAGCAATTACCGTCAAGTTCGCACATGAGGACTCAAGCCTCAATACCATACTCATTTGGGAATTAGATTCATTAGATTGAGTATATTAACATCTTTCAAGATTCATTATCTTTATTTCTCTTGTGTCGGTACGTGAAACTCCGCTCCCTCATACATCTTTAATCCTCTTGTGTCGGTACGTTACACTCCGATCCCCTACTACTATGTGTTGGAACGTGACACTCCGATCCCCTAAATCTACGTGTCGGTTCGTGACACCCGATCCCCTAAATCTACATGTCGGTTCATGACACCCGATCCCCTAAATTTACGTGTCGGTTCGTGACACCTGGTCCCCCTAATACTACGTGTCGGTTCGTGACACCCGATCCCTTAATTCTATGTGTCAGAACGTGACACTCCGATCCCCTAATCTCCTTCTATCAAATCATCAAGCCTTCTTTCTTACCAAGGCATCATCAATCTCATTACTTTAGTTCATCACGCCTTATTTTATACCAAGGAATTATCATTAACAAAGAGATTAGGTTTTTATCAAGATTTGGGATTCAATAACTTCATCATGCTTATATAATCACAATCATGCAAGCATACAATTAAGCACATAGCAGGGTTTACAATATTATCAATACATATCATTCTCTATTAAGAGTTTTACTGTGAATATCGTAAGAGAAACCATAACCTACATCCACCGAAGACTAGTGATCAAGCAAGCAATTCCCAAGCTTTGCTATCCTCTTTGTTTCTCTCTTTCTCGTTCAATTCTCTCTCTCTCTTGTTCTTCCTATTTTCTTATTCAAATCCCCTTTCTTTTACCCTAATTAACATATAATTAAGAATGAAAGATGGCAATAACAACCCACTAATTAACTTAAGGTTACCTCTTTTAACCCCCAAGTAATTAGACTTATTAACCTTAACCCTCTAACTTTATAATTAAAGTAGGAATAGTCCAAAACGTCCCTTAAAATATGTAAAGAAATCCGACCCAGACTGGGATTACGCAGTCTGTGACTGGCCGTCGTGCCTGCGACGGTCCGTCCTGCTGCTCCGTCACAGAGTTCTGAGACTCCATTTTATTCAAGAATCTGTGACGGTCCGTCCTGCCATTCCGTTACGAAGTTCAGAGAGTCGATTTTCAGTACCCAATTTCAGAATTTCTATGTGTTTTGAAACGAGACCCTGTGACGGTCCGTCGTGCCCATGAAGGTCCGTCGTGGGTTCCGTCGTCTCAGCCAATTTTCCAGAAATAAAATCTGCTGCTCAAAACGACTAAATAGGTCATTACAATAGATACCAATTTACCCATCGTTCATCCTCGAATGATCACAAGAAGAAAAACAAGGGCGAGAAGGAGTACTTGAATTTAAACAGGTGTGGGTATCTTTCTTGCATGTCGACCTCCTTCTCCAAAGTGGCTTCTTCAGCCAGTCGATTCTTCCATTGCACCTTGATGGATGCAATCTCCCTTGACCTCAACTTGCGAACTTCTCTATCTAAAATAGCAACAGGATCCTCCTCATAAGACAAATTCTCATCAAGCAAAACTGAATCCCAACGGATAATGTAGTTTCCATCCCTATGATATCTTTTCAACATAGACACATGGAATACCGGATGTACTCCAGAAAGCCCTGGAGGCAAGGCTAACTCATAAGCCACCTCCCCTACTCGCTTAAGTACTTCAAAGGGACCAATGTACCTTGGGCTTAGCTTGCCTCTTTTACCAAACCGCATCACCCCTTTCATGGGCGAAACCTTCAACAAGACTTGCTCACCCTCCATGAACTCTAAGTCTCTAACCTCTCGATCTGCATATTCTTTTTGCCTACTTTGCGCCGCTAGAAGCTTTTCTTGAATAGATTTCACTTTCTCCGCTAGAAGCTTTTCTTGAATAGATTTCACTTTCTCTATCGAATCCCTCAAAAGGTCAGTACCCCAAGGTCTAACCTCAAATGCATCAAACCTCCCAATGGGAGACCTACATCTCCTACCATACAATGCCTCAAATGGAGCCATATCAATGCTTGAGTGATAGCTATTATTGCATGGAAACTCCGCTAAGGGTAGGAAGTTATCCCAATGACCACCAAATTCTATCACACATGCACGAAGCATATCCTCCAACACTTGAATCATTCGCTCAGACTGACCATCAGTCTGAGGATGGAACGCAGTACTAAGGTGCAACCTAGTACCCAATTACGCATGCAGTGTTTTCCAAAACATAGAAGTAAACTGCGTACCTCTATCTGATATGATGGAGAGTGGAACCCCATGCAACCGAACAATTTCTGAGATATAGATTTTGGCTAACTTCTCGGCATTGTAAGTCACCTTAACTGGAATGAAATGAGCAGACTTAGTTAACCTATCAACAATCACCCAAATGGAGTTATACTTACCCATTGTCTTTGGAAGACCAACCACAAAGTCCATTGCGAGTCTCTCCCACTTCCATTCAGGAATGGGCATTCTCTGAAGTGTTCCTCCGAGCCTCTGGTTTTCATACTTTACTTGTTGACAGTTTGGACATTTGACAATAAAGTCAACAATATCACGCTTCATTCTACTCCACCAAAAGTGTTGCTTTAGGTCACGGTACATCTTGGTTGCACCCGGATGTATAGAATACCTTGAACTATGAGCCTCTGTCAGAATAGTGTTGATCAAATCATCGACGTGGGGTACACATACCCTTCCCTCAATCCTCAACACACCTTCCTCATCGATTGTTGCTTCTTTAGCCTCTCCTTGCAACACTTTATCTTGGATCCGGATGAATTTCTCATCATTAAACTGCTTTCCCTTAATCTTGTCAAGGAAGGAAGATCTTGCCTCCACACAAGCTAAAAATCCTCCCTTCTCATTTACTTCTAACCTCATAAGGTCATTATCCAGAATCTGAACCTCTGTGGCCAATGGGCGTCTAGAAACTTGCAAGTGAGCTAGACTTCCCATGCTTCCCGCCTTTCTACTTAAAGCATCTGCCACAACATTCGCCTTCCCCGGATGATACAAAATAGTGATGTCGTAGTCCTTCAGTAGTTCCATCCATCTCCTCTGTCTCAAGTTCAAATCTTTCTGAGTAAAGACATATTGTAGGATACGATGATCCGTGTATACTTCATACTTAACCCCATATAGATAGTGTCTTCATTGCTTTAATGCAAACACTACCGCAGCCAATTCCAAATCATGGGTCGGATAATTACGTTCATGCACCTTTAATTGTCTTCAAGCATAATCAATCACATTCTTCTCTTGCATTAGCACTGCACCCAACCCAGAATAGGATGCATCACAATAAACAATGAAGTTCTTACCTCTACTGGCAAGGTAAGGATAGGTGCGGTAGTCAACAAAGTCTTGATCTTCTGAAAGCTTTCTTCGCACTCATCCGACCATACAAATGGAACATTCTGCTTGGTCAAGTTCGTCAATTGGGAAGCAATAGAAGAGAATACCTTGACAAATCGGCGGTAGTAGCTAGCTAACCCAACAAAGCTCCTTATTTCGGACACATTAGTAGGTCTTACCCAATTCTTCACTGTCTCAATCTTAGAAGGATCCACCATCACTCCATCCTTAGAAACCACGTGCCCAAGAAGGACACCGCCTCTAGCCAAAACTCACACTTAGAGAATTTGGCATAAAGCTTTTCCTCTCTCAACATTTCCAATACAATTCTCAAATGCTCCTCATGTTCCTTCTTACTTTTAGAGTATATCAGTATATCATCAATAAACACGATCACAAAGAGATCCAAATATGGCTTAAAAATCCCATTCATCAAGCTCATGAACGCAGCAGGGGCATTCGTAAGACCAAAAGACATCACTACAAATTCGTAATGCCCATACCTGGTTCGAAAAGTAGTCTTTGGCACATTCGTTGCCCGTATTTTCAATTGATGATAACCGGATCTCAAGTCAATCTTAGAGAAGACACACGCACCTTGTAACTGATCGAACAAGTCATCAATGCGAGGAAGAGGATACTTGTTCTTAATGGTTACCTTGTTCAACTGCCGGTAGTCTATGCACATCCGAAAACTCCCATCCTTCTTCTTCACAAACAAAACCGGAGCACCCTAAGGAGATGCACTTGGTCTAATGAAGCCTTTGCTCAACAACTCTTGAAGTTGGGCCTTTAGCTCTCTTAACTCCGCGGGAGCCATTCTATAAGGGGGTATAGAAATGGGGCGAGTTCCCGGTTCAACATCAATACAGAAGTCAATATCCCTATCTGGTGGCATACCAGGAAGATCTGCAGGGAACACATCCAAAAACTCACGGACTACCGAAACCGACTCAATCGAGGGTACTTGGGTAGTGTCATCCTTGAGATGTGCCAAGAAAGCTAAACACCCTTTACTAACCATTTTCTTAGCACGAAGCAAGGAGATGATACGCACCGGATTGGAAGTGTAGTCGCCCTCCCACACTAACGGATTTGTCCCAGGCTTGGCTAACGTCACAGTTTTAGCATTACAATCCAAGATCGCAAAATTCGGAGAAAGCCAAGTCATACCCAGAATTACATCAAAGTCAACCATTTCTAAGATAACCAAATCTACATAAGTGTTACTCCCCACAAAAGTCACTAAACAAGACCTATACACTTTTTCAACTATCACAGACTCACCCACCGGAGTAGAAACACGAATAGGCATGTCAAGTAATTCACAATGTAAATTAAGACCATTAGCAAATGAGGAAGATACACAAGAAAATGTTGATCCGGGATCAAACAATACAGAAGCCATGCAATCACAAACCAAAAGATTACCTGTGATGACAAAGATCGGATGCCTCGACTTGCACCACCCAGGGAAAGCGTAACAATGGGCCCTATCGTTTGTCTGTCCGTTGCCCCTACCATGTTGTGATGTAGTGGCTCCAGTTTGCCCATCACCCCGACCGGTTTGGTGACCACCATTACCTCGACCACCACGTCCTCCAGAATAACGGCCTCTACCATGACCACCTCTACCTCTAGTTATTGGGGGTCTATAACTCTGTTTTGGACAATTCCTCCTAATATGTCCAGTCTCCCCACATCCATAACACTCTCTAGAGTCGAGCATAGGTCTCTCAGAGAAGTGTTGACCGGTCTGAGGTGGACCCCCAACTACAGTCTGTAGTGAAGACTGAATTGGTCGAACTGAGTAACCTCCGGACCCCTGTCCTCTAGAGTAATAACCATTAAACTCACCTCCCTTTCGAAACCTTTTTGATATCGATGCCATGGTGAATTCATCTGGCTTTAATCCTTCCACCTCTACCACGAAATCTACCACTTCTTGGAAGGATTTTGCCGTAGCCGCTACCTGTAAGGCTGAAATCTGCAACTCTGACCTCAACCCCTTCACAAAACGGCGAATCCGTTCTTATGGACTAAAACAAAGTTGGGTGGCATATCTGGATAGTGCACGAAACTTAGCCTCATATGCAGTAACCGACATCCTACCTTGCTCTAGGCTTAAGAATTCATCTCTTTTCCTATCCCTCAAAGTCTGTGGAATATACTTCTCCATAAACAAGCTAGAGAATGATGCCCAAGTCATAGGTGTTGCCTGTGTCGGCTGACACTCAACATGTGATCGCCACCACATTTTGGCGTTCCCTTGAAACTGATAAGTCACAAACTCAACACCAAACCGTTCTACTATACCCATCTTGTGTAGTAGCTCATGACAATCAACAAGAAAATCGTAGGCATCCTCAGATTCAGCACCCTTGAAGACTGGAGGTTTCAATTTTAAGAACTTACTGAAAAGTTCATGCTGATCATTTGTCATTATGGGCCCCGCAGCCAGACGAGGAAAGGTGCCTATTTCCAATGAGGCATCCATGAGGGGAGCCCTAGCAGCGGCATGTCGTACCTCTGAAACTGAGGGTGTTGGTGCAGAAAACACTGGAGGTGCCTGACCTTGATCAGATAACCCGCTAAGATAAGCAAGAACCTGATTGATCATCTTTGGGGTAGGTTGGGGTGGCAATTCCTCATTTTGCACTTGTTCATTCTCCCCTTCCTCACCCTCTCTTACTACTTCCGCAGTCGGTGGAGAAGTTACCGCCCTAGCATCAGATGGGCTAGGTACTTGTCCTCTTCCTCTAGAGGACGTCCTCCCACGACCTCTACCACGGCCTCTTGCCGCTGCTCTTCCTCGAGCCACAGCCCCAGTGGCTGGCTCAGATGTATCTTGCCTTGCCGGTGTGGGTGTTGGCACAGTCGTTGCTCTAGTTCTAACCATCTGCGAAATAGAGTGAAGATGGTCAGATACCAATTTGTATCACCTAGATACCAATTTGATTCAAGTAGTAGCACGAAAGAAAGAAAGAAAGAATGGAATTTTCCTAAAGTCTTATAGCCTCTCAAAGAAAAGTAAAGGCGTCCCCCTACCATTCCTTAAGGCTCTACTAGACTCATTCTTGTGTGATGAGACCAACGAACCTAATGCTCTGATACCAAGTTTGTCACGACCCAAAACCGAGCCGCGACTGGCACCCACATTTACCCTCCTATGTGAGCGAACCAACCAATCTAACCCTTAACATTTCAATATAATATCGACAGAAAGTAATGCGGAAGACTTAAACTCATATATAAAAAACCAATTCAATAACTATTATTTCCCAAAATCTGGAAGTCATCACCACAAGAACACCTATGATCAAATTACTAACTAAAAATGTCTAAGAAGCTAAAAATACATAAGAAGCTAGTCCATGCCGGAAGTTCAAGGCATCAATACTTGAAGAAGAAGATCCAGTCCAAGCTAGAAGCATTAGCTCACCCTGAATTTCTGATATAGTAAAGACTGACTTGAATTACTGTTGAGTCGGAGACGACGGCACGTTTGCTGCACTCCACCAATACAAAGAAGAAAACATAAAAGTAGGGGTCAGTACAAAACACAAGTACTGAGTAGATATCATCGGCCAACTCAAAATAGAAAATAGTATATACCAAGTAATATCATAAAATCAACTATGATACTCAACATGTAGCAACAACAAGTACTATATCATTAGCAATTACCGTCAAGTTCGCACATGAGGACTCAAGCCTCAATACCATACTCATTTGGGAATTAGATTCATTAGATTGAGTATATTAACATCTTTCAAGATTCATTATCTTTATTTCTCTTGTGTCGGTACGTGACACTCCGCTCCCTCATACATCTTTAATCCTCTTGTGTCGGTACGTGACACTCCGATCCCCTACTACTATGTGTCGGAATGTGACACTCCGATCCCCTAAATCTACGTGTCGGTTCGTGACACCCGATCCCCTAAATCTACGTGTCGGTTCGTGACACTCGGTCCCCCTAATACTACGTGTCATTTCGTGAGACCTGATCCCTTAATTCTATGTGTCGGAACGTGACAGTCCGATCCCCTAATCTCCTTCTATCAATTCATCAAGCCTTCTTTCTTACCAAGGCATCATCAATATCATTACTTTAGTTCATCACAGCTTCTTTTATACCAAGGCATTATCATTAACAAAGAGATTAGGTTTTTATCAAGATTTGGGATTCAATAACTTCATCATGCTTATATAATCACAATCATGCAAGCATACAATTAAGCACATAGCAGGGTTTACAATATTATCAATACATATCATTCGCTATTAAGAGTTTTACTGCGAATATCGTAAGAGAAACCATAACCTACCTCCACCGAAGACTAGTGATCATGCAAGCAATTCCCAAGCTTTGCTATCCTCTTCGTTTCTCTCTTTCTCGTTCAATTCTCTCTCTCTCTCTTGTTCTTCCTATTTTCTTATTCAAATCCTCTTTCTTTTACCCTAATTAACATATAATTAAGAATGAAAGATGGCAATAACAACCCACTAATTAACTTAAGGTTACCTCTTTTAACCCCCAAGTAATTAGACTTATTAACCTTAACCCTCTAACTTTATAATTAAAGTAGGAATAGTCCAAAACGTCCCTTAAAACGTGTAAAGAAATCCGACCCAGACTGGGATTACGCAGTCTGTGACGGGCCGTCGTGCCTGCGACGGTCCGTCCTGCTGCTCCGTCACAGAGTTCAGAGACCCAATTTTATTCAAGAATCTGTGACGGTCCGTCACACCTGTGATGGTCCGTCCTGCCATTCCGTTACGAAGTTCAGAGAGTTGATTTTCAGTACCCAATTTCAGAATTTCTAAGTGTTTTGAAATGAGACCCTGCGATGGTCCGTCGTGCCCATGACGGTCCGTCGTGGGGTCCGTCGTCTCAGCCAATTTTCCAGAAATAAAATCTGCTGCTCAAAACGACTAAACAGGTCGTTACAGTTATACACATAATTATACAAATTACAAACATTTTACTTCAAATATTGCAGAGAAAAAGGCCAACGAATTATAAAATTGTAGTGAAATGCAATTTTCTCTAGCTTGATACAACAGAAGTGTATATATTGTGTTTCTATTTTTGTATAAAGTGAGAAAAACATATATCTTCTTGTGATAAACGTATAATTATGCAATATACATACATTTTAATTTGATTCAACTATACGCAAAGCAAATTATACAATTGCAGCGAAACAGGATAGCGAAATATACAATTTAGGCCAGCGAATTATAGAATTGTATATGTATAGCGAATTATACAGTTTTATGTTTGCTATGGAGCGCAATTATGCAAACTTTGCTATAGCATACAAATATGAATTTTTTGTTTGCTATATATGAAAGTTGCCCATTTTGGCCCTTTTTAAAAAAAAATGATATTATAATAGGTCACATGTTATGGAATTGGGAATATTACTAATTTAGTCGAGTTAACTTGCAATTGGTGAGTTGATTAGACTTAAAAGATAAGACGAGTTATTAATTAATTAACAAGCTTCTTAAGATTAACAAAAAAAAAAAAATTAATTTGAATGTAAACTAATAAATTAAAATATATGCTAAAATACTTAGACGAAAATTTATATAAAACAAAGTATTACTCTCAAAGCTATTATTTTTTCCGATTTAGAATATTAACAAAATTAAAATAGCTATAAGAATAATTGAGTAAGACACACACATTAGCTAAATATTACAAAAGTCAAAATCTTACTAAAAATAATTCGCAAGCTAAAAATTTACTTTATACTATTATTTTATTTTATTTATATATATACTAATCTAAAAAATTAATTATTTTAAAATTGTTTAAACTAGAGAAGCTTGTTCGTTAATTATTATCGAGGATTGTCAAAATTTGGGTGTCAACAATAAATATTTTAAAAAATTAATAGCCTACGAGCTGGCCTTTGAGGCTTGCAGGATGGGCCTAAGAGTTCAACTATCAAAGTGGGCAGTCTAAAAGGCCTCGTTCGTTGCCAAAAATAGTAAGCCCAACCGCAATTATTTCAAGGGTTGGGTTGGGCCGGGTTTGCGGGCCAAGCCCATTTTAACTGCTCTAACTCTAACGTACATCTAACCATCATGATTTCATATATAAATATGAGATAATGAACCATGAATCCATAATCCAATTCAAGGGAAGTTAAGATTAAAGTAAAAGAAGCTAAGAGTCAATACTAAAAGTAAGCAAACAAGACAAAGTAAGCTCTTAAATCTTTTCAAGACTCTTAATTGAACATTTTAACTTTGTTATAAGACAAAAGCTACAAGTTGAACAAAGAGAAGTGAGTTAAGTTTAAATATCTAAAGTTATAAGCGTACTAAGTATTCCCTAAGATTTAATATTAAATTAAATCTAAGAGAAAGGAATTAGTACATTTTTCAAAAGCTATAAGGGAACTACGTATTCTCTAAGAGTTACAAATTCCTTCACATTTTGAGAAATAAAAGAAGCTAGAATCCTCAGAGCCTTTGGA
This sequence comes from Solanum arcanum, assembly GCA_027789145.1. Classification (NCBI taxonomy): domain Eukaryota; kingdom Viridiplantae; phylum Streptophyta; class Magnoliopsida; order Solanales; family Solanaceae; genus Solanum; species Solanum arcanum. Next base: position 35,952,078 of record CM050943.1, read on the forward strand.
TAGTTTTAGAAAGGGAACTATGATTTCTAAGGGGGTTTTTAAAGCTAAGTTTCAGAAATTACCTCAAACCAGAGAAGAGGTTGTTTTAAAAACACATGATCTAAGTATTTTGGGAGTAGTATTGAGCACCATATGGGTACGCGAGTTCATAATAACACAAGTCTCTATAAAATATGTAGCCATCATGGACAGAGAAAGGATCATATTTTTTAGATGATTCCTTAGTGATTTTTAGCATATAGTAGTGGATCCACATAGTAGTTCAGGTTCTATACAAACGGCAAAGTATAGGGAGGTCCTCTTAAAACATGAGATAAGATGTTGTACCATTGCTTAGGCTCATAGTGATGGTTCTCTGTTAAAAAATATCCAACAAATTATATTACATTCATCATAACTAAAGTCAAGTTTGTTATTGCATTATATTTAACGAACTAAGTTGTTTACCCTTTTTTACATGTTATATATATATATGTGTGTGTGTGTGTGTGTGTGTGTGTGTGTGTGTGTGTGTGTGTGTGTGTGTGTGTGTCTGTGTGTGTGTGTGTGTGTGTGTCCTTACTACCTTTTATTTAGTTATTATTTCATTAGTTCAGTAGAGCCAAGGTAAATTAATGTTTAATACTTACAAGCATTAAGTTGTTGTTTAGCACTCAAACTCATATACTCATACATTCAATGTACTGATGTCATTTGACCTGCATCATCTTATGATGCAGACGCAGTAATAAGGATCACCACACATTGCCTCGTTAATCTAGTTTGAGCATTCAAATTCCATGGTGAGCCTCCTTGCATTAGGGAGGACTTCTTTATTACTTTCACTATTTCTCCTTTATAAAATGTTGAGGGGTTTGTCCAACATTCATCTTAGTTATTATAAAGGCTTCATAGATAGATAGTAAGTAAAATTTATCAGTTTGAGTATATTTTTATCTTGCATTTCATATATTCAAATGTTTGAGACTAAGTACCAATTTGACCAAGACAATTATTTAAGGTATTTCTCATGGGAATGTTTCCTGTTTATTAACTGAGTTAAGTTAAGTCTCTGATGAGTTAAGTATGCAAAACAAAGGAATTGCTTAAGGCCAACAATGGTCGTTGGTGTCGGCCACATCCACGGTGTAAGCTCTAGGCGTGACACACTTGACATATTTGGTCTATGAAAAAAGCCTTTATACCCTACACTCATGGTGAGTTTCATGAAGATCTGTTCATGGGGAGCAAAACAACATCATGGATGGCAGGAACTGGGAATGTTATATGGAAAATAACATCCGACAAGGGTTTGAAATTGAAAAAATTTATGCATTGTCCTACTATTAGGAAGAATTTAGTTTCTGTTAAACTGTTCGTCAAGAACGGGTTCAAGTGTCCTTGTTAGTGATAAAGTTGTAACAAGTAATAATGATATGTTCCTAGGAAAAGGCTACCTCAATTTGACCCTCATCAAACTGAATGTAATGGTTGTTGACAATATTAATAAGAATTCTACTTGCATTTACTTATTGGAGTCAAATGATTTATGGCATTCCCATTAGGGACATGTCAATTATTTGCGAAAATTTTTTACTTTAGAAGTATTAGATTATTTCAAATGCGATAAATGGAAATGCAAAATTTGTGTAAAAAGTAAGTTTGTTAAACATCCTTATAGTCTATTGAAATAAATCAAAACCTTTAGACTTAATTCACATAGATATATGATATGAAGTCGACATCATCTCATTGTGGGAAAAAGTATTTTATAACTTTTATTGACAATTACACTCGATTTTTGTTATATATATTTGATTAATATTATGTATGAAGAAATTGATACATTTGAGCAATTAAAAAAAAGAAGTGGAGAATTAAGTGAATCTAAAGATAACAATGATTAAGAGTTATATGAGTGGAGAATATAATCTCCTTTTGCATATATATGTTTGTAATCTGTTATTATTCATCAAATTACTGCACCTTATACACCAGCATCAAATGTTTTGGCATAACGGAAGAACAAAACATTAAAGGAAATGATGAATTCCTTGATAAACAGTTCTGGTTCACCGTAAAATCTTTGAGAAAAATCTATCCTTACGTTTAATAAGATAATCAAAAGGGTACCCCGTAGCAAAACGCAATCAATTCCATATGAGTTGTGGAAAGGAAGGAAACACAACTTGAAACATTTAAAATCGTGGAGTTTTATAGACAAGGTAGAGGCTCCTTTACCAAATAGGGTTAAAATTGGACCCAAAATGGTGCATTGTGTATTTATTGAATATGTTGCGAATAGTAAGGGTTGCCAATTTTTTGTTCAAAAATATGATTATCCTAAGATTCATGTTAATACGATAATTGATTCAGATAGCACAAAGTTCATTGAACAAATTTATTTGCATGAAATTAAATGTGAGTGGACAAGTGAAAGACCTGAACGACCACGTGAAGAATCAACGAAAAATATACTACCTAGTGAGGATCCTAGTTGTAGTACTTACCAACGGAAACCCACTTCTTTCGAACCAAATTATGTGATACTGTTGCATGAAAATGAGCCTCAAATATTTAAAGAAGTTATGTATTCTTTTGAGTCAAATTATTGGAAAGAAACAGTCAATAGTAAGATCGAATTAATTTAAAGTAATCATACTTCGGAATTGGCTCATCTTTATCTAGGAAATAAATCTTTAGGAAAAAATAGATCTTTAAAAGGAAAATTAAAACTTATGGGACTAATAGAAAATATAATGCTAGACTTGTAGTCAAATGATACCGATAACAGGAAGGTTTGGACTACTTTGACACATACTCTCTAGTAGCATGGATAACATAATTTAGGATATTGATAGCACTAGAGGCAGTGCATGTCCTTAAAATCCACCAAATGGATGTAAGGAAATTATTTCTAATTAAATTTAGAGTTGGAGGAAGAAATATACATGGAACAGCCTGAAGAACCTGAAGGGTATGTAGTTTCTTGTAACGAAGAGAAAGTGTGATGACTTGTGAAGTCACTTTACGGACTTAAGTAAGCACCAAACAATGACATGCTAATTTTGACCAAAAAATGTTAGTAAATGGATTCAATATAAAAGAATGTGATAAGTGTGTTCACAATAAAAATGTTTTGAATCATGAAGTCATTATTTGTCTATTTGTTGATGACATGATAATAAAGAGTAAAGATATTGATGATAATGCTATTAAGGGCATTTTGTCCAACAAGTTTGATAAGAAGGATTTAAGAGTTGTGATTTGATCTTATAGATCACGATTCTCACAACTCTTCATGGACTAGCATTATCTCAATCTCATTATATTGAAAGAGTATTTGATAAGTTCAAATACTTTAATTTCAATGTTGTCAAAAATCCAATTTATTAAAGTTATACATTTCAAAAGAATGTAGGTGAAAGTGACTCTCAATTGTAATATGTTAGAGTGTTGGTAAATTTGATATATACTACGAACTGTACGCGACTAGTAACATGTGCTATTAGCAAACTGAGTGGGTTTACTAGCAATTCGAATCAAGCTTAATGGATGACAATGAAATGTTTGTTGGGGTATCCGTAACATAAAGAACACTATGATTTGAATTATAATAAATATCCTACTTTGGTTAAAGGATATAGTGATACAAATTTGATCACTAGGTCAAATAATGTAAAATCCACAAGTGGTAATGTGTTTACACTTGGTGGATCAGAAGTCTGTTGGAAAATGTCCAAACATACATCTATTTCTCGCTTCATAATGGAATATCAATTATTTTATTTCGATAAAGCTAATGAAAAAGTTGAATGGCTACCAAATTTCCTAGAAGATATTCCATTCTAGCCCAAATCTGTGAGACCTATCAGCATACATTACGATACTCAAGCAATAAAAGTTAGGGCAGGGAGAGTCATGTACAGCGGGAAGTGTGTAACTCCGAAAAGTAAAGACCTAATTTAGATCCTAACATGAGTGTATAAATATTTAGATACTGTTTTATTAACCAAAATAATGTTTATAAGTCATCCTAGAAGTTTTAGATCTAAGACGTCGAAGGACGTCCATGACGTTTGGATATTAGCCTAATTGAACAAGTTGATGTTGCTATGTTCGGGGATAGTTTTAAAGAGTCAAATGAAGTCTAAAAATTTTTAAAAAAAGACTTTGGTTAGGTAGTGTAGTAGACAGAGTCCAAACGTCCAATAACTTTGGTTAGTGGGCTGCTGTGCAACGCACAAACCACACGGACCTCACCGTCCCAAAATTAATTTTTGGAAAATAAAATGTTTGTTGGTACGGCGACGTAGAGTAACTTCCCAAATTCGGCAAAATCCTATTTTTACTTTTAGACTTCATAAAAGACCAATTAAAGTAGGGGGTTTTTGGGTAATTTAGGGGGTTATTATATATACACTAAAGGTCATTTTAAAGTCATTTTTCACTCACACAAACAAAAATTCCCAAAACAAAACTCAAAAGATCTCACCTCTCTCAATTTTCTCTCTCCCCAATTCCTCATTAAAGAAGGAACGAAGCTTGAAGAACAAGGTCAATATCTCTACGGTTTCACTTTTATTTCATGGATTAATCTTCATTAAGGTATGAGTTCTTCACTCTTGATATTCCTTTCTCCTAATGGTCCTTTCAAAGTTTGTTTCTAAATTACCCAATTATATGGCGTTTCCAATTCTAATGGGTTTTCTTCTAAACTTCAAATTTATGATGAATTGTGATTTGTTATGATTAATTAAGTATAGATTGTTGATTAATTGATAATTTATGAAATTTTATGTTTATATTGTTCCCTTCCCCAATTTCCCAAAGATTGGATCTTGGTCATGAATTGATGGGATTTGAATTATGAATCTATTACTAGACTTGTTTTATCTATTAGGATTCATGCATGAATTGACTAGGGTAATTTATGGTTGGGATGTGATCTAATTCTTGATAAATCATGATGAACCCTAATTCTCCTAACCCTAGGTTATGATTGATGTTAATTGGGATAGTGATAATGCAATTGACCTAGTTCTTGTGTTAATTATTATTGATTGATATTACTACACCGATTAGTGGATGTAATTGGATGATTGATGGTAAGACCATGATGATGGATTTTTGAAGGAAATTTGGTAAGTCTTCATGATCCTAACCTTTACTTCAATTATGATGGCTTCTGATTGTTGATGTCGCTCAATTGAAGCATGAATTGTATTTAGCCTAAGTAGGTGTTGGTATATTTTTGAAGTAAAACATGTTGAATATGTGATTATTAGATATTGATTAATATGAAATGATTTAAGGTTGGTCATGAAGTAATTATGTTCCTTATTATGACGTGATGATGATGTTATGCTAATCTCACATATTAGGGTTGTTATGAAAGTATATTCTCATGCAATTCCTAATTAGCTCATGACAATGAATATCCAATGGATTAGACTTTATGACCTAAGCTAAGTGATGATTAATAAATAAAGACATTTCTAAAGGGACTTAGCTTAGCGTCGAGTGAACTTGACAATGGGAGGTGTTGACTTCCCATAGAGCAAGATTTACCCTTGCTGTTGACTCCCCTATGAGCGATACTCGCCTAATGGATTCCCTTGAGATGAGGCTCCAATATCATGGGCATTTAGAGGGTTCATACATATCTCCTAGTTCTAGAACTATGTTGCCACCATAGGAAGACTAGCTAGTGGATCCACCTACAATGCTACGCCTATGATTATTTCTACTTTGGCCGGTAGACTACCTTCCATAGGTGTAAGGTTTGACAACCCCGGATTCCACACTTAGCTTTTGTGTCCTATGTCGATTAAGGAAAATTTTCCCGAAAGTACAATGAAGTAATGATGTGAACTCTAGATAGGGTGACTTGAGAGGTTTGGTTAGTCTAGGTAGGGTTATGGGACTCTACCTAGGCATTGCACTAGTTAGCTTTGAAGGAAGTCCTAGAAGGATGTTCTTATGATATAATGATCATATAAAGTAAATTTTATGCTTATGTAAACTTTGCATGTTGATGATCCTACATGATGTTATTTTCATGTAAACATTATATTGGTCTATACTTCTAAATATGATGATGGTTATTATTGATGTTATGTTATGTTTGAGTTAGGAATTATTTTTGATCCTTTGTTTGGTTTACTTAATTGAGTAAACTTATGGGGCTTTGCTTGATAATGGCACTTGTAGGCTAAATGGTGGGTTATGAGTAAGGGAATTACATATATTATGATATAATGAACTATTGTATATTTTGACTTGACTATAACTTGTTGATGTTTGTCTTGTGTTTACATGGGTTTGACTTGTGGCTTATGTGAGTAATGGCTTATATGGGTTCTCGATTGTGCGTAAGGCTTTTCAAATTACTTTAGCATGATTTTGAATAAATGTCCCCTTTAGAAGGATTTCAATTTTTGTATGTGCATATACTCATATTTAGTTCAAGTGTGTACTAACCCCATGTTTATGTTTACTACAAATTGTAGGATCCAACAGTTGAGCTTAGTTGAAGGCCATTGAAGACTACTTTTATATTTCCCAAGTGTGCGGTAGATCCTCACCTTCCTAGGATGATGCCACTATCTTGCTATTTGATATTGTTTAGTCATAAAGAAGATTCAGTTCATTCTGTTTCTTTTCATCTTTGTATATTCCTACATAAGGGCTTTATTGTAATGTAGTATGGGTTGAACCCAAGATGTTGTATTCGGCTTAGACGGTTTAATATGAAATGTATCCTACACTTCTTATGAATTTATATATATATATATATATACATACATATATATATATCTACATATATATATATATATATATATATATATATATATATATATATATATATATATATATATATATATATATATGTATATATGACCTATTAATGTAATGATGTAAGCTAAGAGTCTACTCTTAGTCCTCAAAGAGGATAACAATGTTAGTTATGTGTAGGGGTGCTCTTTGGATGTGATAAAACTCGATATTAGAGCACGAGTTGTGAAACGTGCCATAGTTATGAATAAGAAATTATATGATGCTTAGGATATTCTCCTTTTTCTTGGAAATTCAAAGTCGTTACTCTAAAGTCTAATTTATATGTGTTTTCACCTAAACCTTGTAATGTGGTTATAGGTATACTCGAAGAAACTCCGCACGAAGACTTGGTGAGAGATTTCTAATGAGCGAGTTCCTCCTCGTGACAATCAAGTTCCTTCTTCTTGATAAAGTTGCTAATGATGATCAAGCTCCGGCCAATCCTCTAGCCATGAAAGATGGTTACATAAGGGCTTCCTTTCTTTAAATGGCCCAAGACATTTCAACCCAAGCACAATCCGTCACTACTCAAGATCAATCCATGATGACCCAATTTAATCAGGAGGTACCCCAAGGAAACCTACATGTTAGCACCATGGCCTCCCGTTTAAGGTATTTCACAAGGATGAAGCCCCCTAATTTCTATGGGTCCAAAGTTGACAAAGATTCACAAGAATTCATTGATGAAACTTACAAGATCCTCTATCCTATAGGGTTGACTACTAATGAGAAGGCTGAGTTATCCACTTACCAACTCAAGGACGTGTCCCAAACTTGGTACGTCCAATGGAGAGACAATAGGCCTTTGAGGGATTGTCCGGTGACATGGGAGATTTTCAAGAAGGATTTTCTTGATTGATTTTTCATAGGGAAAAGAGAGAATCTAATGTGGAAGAATTCATAAGACTTCATCAAGGAGGTACAAATGTACTTGAATACTCTTTGAAATTCACTAAATTGTCAAAGTATGCTCCCTCTTTGGTTTCCGATCTTAGAGATGAAATGATCCACTTTGTGACAGGAGTGTCGGATGACTTGAAGGAAGAATTTAGTTCGTCTATGCTACATGATAATATGAATATTCCTCATCTCATGGTTCATGCTTAACAAGTAGAAGAAACAAGGGTTAGGAGAAAGAGTAGAGATGTCAATTGGGAAAGGTCTTTTGATGGTGGTTCTTAAAATGGAAGGCTTGATATCTATGACAAACCTAAGTTGAAGAAGAGTTTCTCCAATCAAGTTTAGTATAAGTTCCCTAAGGTTCGTGATGATAAGGTGACTAAACCTAAATCCCAAAAAGAAAGTGCGGAACTTAGTGAGAAGCCTACTTGTACCAAGTGTGGTAAGGGTCATGTGGGCTAGTTGCTTATGGGGAACGGGAAATTGCTTTGGGTGTGGAAAAAGGGGTTACAAGGTGAGGTATTTACCTAAATTGAAGGTCCATACAAGGGGAATCAACAATCAATTTGTTCAAATTTTGATACTCCAAAAAATAATTGCTTTTATGCTCTCAGTTCTAGGGGTAAACAAAAGAGTTCTCCCCGACGTGGTGATCGGTATGTAACAAGTATTCTCTATTTATTTATAGTCTTTACCTGATCCGGATGCTACCCTATCTTTTATTACTCCTTTGGTAGCTAGTAAGTTTGATATTTTTCTCGATATTTTGAATGAACCTTTTATAGTGTCTACCTCGGTGGGTGTATCGATGGTTGCAAAGAACGTACATAGGAATTGTCCTTTAATATTGCCCAATAAAACTACTTATGTTGAACTAGTTGAACTTGATATCGTTGATTTCGATATTATATTGGGTATAGATTGGTCGCATGTTTGATTTGCCTCTATAGATTGTAGAACAAGGGTGGTGAGTTTAACTTTTCAAATGAACCCGTGTTAGAGTGTAAGTGTGGATATTATATTCCTAAAGGTTAAACCATTTCTTGGTTGAAAGCTTGCAAAATGATCTCTAAGGGGTTTTTATACCATATTGTAAGAGTCAAAGATTTATACTTTGAGATGGGCCCCATAGTGACGGAATTCTCGGAGGTCTTTCCTAATGATCTTCCCGGAAGCCCTCCCGAATGGTAAACTGATTTTTGTATTTACTTACTACCGGATACAAATCACATTTCAATTCTACCTTATCGGATCGATCTGGCCGAATTGAAAGAGTTGAAGGCTCAACTCAAGGATTTACTAGACAAGGGTTTCATACAACCTAGTATTTCCCCATTGGGGGCTTCGGTTTTATTTCTAAAGAAGAAGGATAGATCCCTTAGAATTTGTATAGATTACCGACAACTTAACAAAGTGACCATTAAGAATAATAATCCTCTCCCTCGAATTGATGACTTGGTATGATGTTGAAGTGAAATGTCTTGAATATGTGATTGTTAGATATTGATTAAGAATAAATGATATAAGGTTGGTTATGAAGTACTTATGGCCTTATTATGACGTGATGATGATGTTATGCTAATGTCACATATGATACTAAACAAAGTGATGATCAATAAAGAAAGACATTTCAAAAGGGACTTAGCTTAGCACCGAGTGAACTTGATAATGGGTTGTTTAGACTTCTCATAGAGGAAGATTTACCCTACAAATTCCATATGAGGTGTTCATTCCCCTATAAGGGAAACTCACCCGATGTATACCCATGAGATGAGGATCCAATTCCGTGGGCATTTAGAGGGTTCATATATATCTCCTAGTTCTAGAACTATGTTGCCACCACAGGAAGACTAGCTAGTGGATCCACCTAGAAAGTTAAGTTTATGTTTGGTTCTACTTTGGCCGGTAGACTGCCTTCTATCGGTGTAAGGCTTTACAACACAGTATTCCACACTTATATCTTGTGGTCTATGCTGGTAAAGGAAAATGTTCACGAAAGTAAAATGATGTAATCATGTGAACTCTAGATAGGGTGACTTGAGTGGTTGGCTTAGTCTAGGTAAGTGTACGGGACTGTACCTAGGTATTGCACTTGTTGGCTTTGAGGGAAGTTGTAACGACCTGTTTAGTCGTTTTGAGCAGCAGATTTTATTTCTGGAAAAACTGGCTGAGTCGACGGATCCCACGATGGACCGTCATGGGCACGGCGGACTGTCGAGGGGGTCTCGTTCCAAAACACTTAGAATTCTGAAATTTTGGTACTGAAATCGACTCTCTAAACATCGCGACGACATCGCAGGACGGACCGTCGTGGGCACGACAGACCGTGACAGACCCTTTTCTGAAATTGAGTCTCTGAACTCTGTGACGACTCAGCAGGATGGACCGTCGCAGGCACGACGGGCCATCATAGGCTGTGTAATCCCAGGCTGGGTCGGATTTCTGCTAAATGTTTCAAGGGGCGTTTTTGACTATTCCTGCTATAATTATAAATTTAGTGGGTTAATGTTAATAATTTAACTACTTGAGGGTTAAAGGAGATAACTTTGAATTAATTAATGGGTTAATTCATCTTCTTTTATACTTAATTATATGCTAATTAGGGTAAAAGAAAGAGGGTTTGAATAAGAAAAATAGAAAGAACAGAGAGAGGGAGAAGAACGATCGAGAGAGAGGAGAAACGAAGAGGAAAGCAAAGCATTGGAAAAAGTAGATTGCTTGATCACAATTCTTCGGTGGAGGTAGGTTATGGTTTATGCTATTTCATAGTAAACTCTTAATAGCGGATGATATGTATTGGGTAGTATTGTAAACCCTCTATATGCTTAATTGTGTGCTTGCATGATGTAATTATATAATTGTGATATAATAAGCATGATGAGGCTATTGAATCCTAAATCTTGAAAAACCCTAATCTACTTTGTTAATGATGATGCCTTGGTATAAAAGAAGGCTTGATGAACGAAAGTAGTGAGATTAGGGGATCGGGTGTCATGTTCCGGCACCAGGATAGTAATAGAGGATCGGGTGTTACGTTCCGACACCAGGATAGTATATGGATTGGGTGTCACGTTCTGACACCAGGATAGTATATGAGGATTGGAGTGTCACATTCTGACACCAGGATAGTATATGAGGATCGGAGTGTCACGTTCCCGCACCAGGATAGAATATGAGGATCGGAGTGTCACGTTCCGGCACCAGGATAGTATATGGATCGGGTGTCACGTTCTGACACCTGGATAGAATATGAGGATCGTAGTGTCACGTTCCGGCACCAGGATAGTATGTGGATTGGGTGTCACGTTCCGACACCAGGATAGTATATGAGGATCAGAGTGTCATGTTCCGGCACCAGGATAGAATATGGATCGGGTGTCACGTTTCGGCACCAGGATAGTATATGAGGATCGGAGTGTCACGTTCCGACACCAGGATAGTATATGAGGATCGGAGTGTCACGTTCCGACACCAGGATAGTATATGGAGCGGAGTGTCACGTACCGACACAAGAGGAATAAAGATAATGATTCTTGAAATATGTTAATATACTGAATTTAATGAACCTAATTCCCAAATGAGTATGGTATTGAGGCTTGAGTCCTCATGGGTATACTTGACGTTACTTATTAATGATTATAGTACTTGTTGTTGCTATAGATTGAGTATTGTAGTTGATTTATGATATTAACTGATATATACTGTTTTCTATTTTGAGTTGGCCGATGATATCTACCTAGTACTTCTGTTTTGTACTGACCCCTACTTGTATGTTTCTTTATTTGTTATTTGTGGAGTGCAACAAACATACCTTCGTCTTCAACTCAACCGCAATTCTAGCCAGTCTTCATTACATCGGATTTCAGGGTGAGCTAATGCTTCTAGCTTGGACTGGATCTTCTTCCTCATGTCTTGATGCCTTGAAGTTCCGGCATGGACTAGCTTTTTATTTTATTCTAGCTTTCTAGACACTCTTAGATTTAGTAGTTTGCGGATAGATGTTCTTGTGATGATGACTTCCAGATTTTGGGAATAATAGTTGTTGAATTTTTAGAAGTTATTTAATTGATTTCGTTAATGAGATTTA